>JAQJVL010000035.1:875428-1332928 GCA_035578905.1 Stictocephala bisonia | reverse complement strand
TTTATCAATAAAATATTTTATTTGTGGGAGGCGTTTCTCTTGCAAGGAAGACATCAACAACAGTTAAATTTAAAACATATTTTTACAAAATATAACGAGAAAAATGTTATAACGTTTGGTAGATTAAAAAATTAATGAAGTTAAAATGTGTATTTATAAATATAAATAATAGTTTAAGTTAAATTTAAACCACAGTACGTGTATGGGAGGGCGAGTGGTTTAGCTCGCACAATCCGTGCACTTCATGCTTTAGGCCCTAGTCACAGTTAGGCTGATCGGGTTACCCCAGTTCGGGATTACGGAACTGCTGTAGTTAAGACAAGCCATATATGGCTTAGCTCGCACATTCCGTGCACTTCATGCTTTAGGCCCTATTCACAGTTAGGCTGATCGGGTTACCCCAGTTCGGGATTATGGAACTGCTGTAGTTAAGACAAGCCATATATGGCTTAGCTCGCACATTCCGTGCACTTCATGCTTTAGGCCCTACTCACAGTTAGGCTGATCGGGTTACCCCAGTTCGGGATTATGGAACTGCTGTAGTTAAGACAAGCCATATATGGCTTAGCTCGCACATTCCGTACACTTCATGCTTTAGGCCCTAGTCACAGTTAGGCTGATCGGGTTACCCCAGTTCGGGATTATGGAACTGCTGTAGTTAAGACAAGCCATATATGGCTTAGCTCGCACATTCCATGCACTTCATGCTTTAGGCCCTACTCACAGTTAGGCTGATCGGGTTACCCCAGTTCGGGATTACGGAACTGCTGTAGTTAAGACAAGCCATATATGGCTTAGCTCGCACATTCCATGCACTTCATGCTTTAGGCCCTACTCACAGTTAGGCTGATCGGGTTACCCCAGTTCGGGATTACGGAACTGCTGTAGTTAAGACAAGCCATATATGGCTTATAATTTCTTTGGAAAGTTTGTCGATTTATCATTTCTTTCCGTTTCAGTTCGTTCCAGTTCGTTCTATATGAAATTTCGAATGAGTTCATTAATTAAAATGTATTTATTATATTTTCAGTTTTGTAAATGATCTATTGTTGATAGTAATTAATTTATTATAAATAATAATTGTATTCTACTAATAATAAGTTACAACCATAACCTGCGTTATTGGAAATATTGAGAATTTAAAAATAATCTAAATTAAAATCCTAATAAGTAACAACCTAATGACTCAATAAACTAGTGCGTTGAGTACGTTGTATGATGTGAAGAAATGTCACCCATTCTTTATTCTAATGTTCCAGTTGAGCAGGCTGGTTTTCGTCCTGGTCGAAGTTGTAGCGACCAGATCCTAGCTCTGACACCATTTATCGAGAACGGGTTTAAAAAGAAGGGGAAAACATCAGCAGCTTTAATTGATTTAACTTTAATTGATTGACTTTAATTGATCGAACGACCATTTTCAAAACCTAAACCTCAAATTAGAATCTTGCATCAAAATGCACAATTTGCGACCAACAAATTAGATGAAATTCAACTTGTTTGTGAAGAATTACGAACAGATGTTCTTGTAATTACTGAAAATGGTTTTAACACGTCAAACATTGGCCTATGTCACTTACCAAACTTCAAATTATCACATTCATTTTCCCGACAACTCTCTAAAGGAGGTGGAGTCGCTATTTTTTCAAGGTCAAATCTGATGTGTGATTCTTTGGAGATTAACCTAGCCACGGAAAAGCACTTTGAAGTGGCTGGTGTTCGACTCCATACAAACAAATCAAAATTTTTCATAATTGGTATATATAGGTCCCCAGGAGGAAACGAAGATTTGTTCTTCTCAAAATTTGAATCACTACTGACTGACTTAACCAACAAAGACTATTATTTCATGGTATTGGCTGACTTCAACATAAATTCTCTTAACACTAACAACCGTTCCACAAAACGTTTTATTGATTTACTGAGGTCTTTTGGCCTTAAATTATCGATCTCCTTGTCAACGAGAGTAACGAACTCGACACAAACAACAATTGACAATGTCATAACCAACATTCCTGATGTTTCCGTATCTGTGGTCAACACAGCCTTATCTGACCACTATGGCCAAGAGGCCATCATTAGTGATACTCATTTTAAAAGGGAGCCTAAAATTACAAAAAAAATAAGAGACACAAGGCCCGATAATATAATACTTTTTAATGCTTCTCTCGCAAAAGAGGAGTGGTTATTCTTAAATTCCAACTTATCTTTGGAAGATAAGTTCAATATGTTTAATGATTGTTTGACTTTTCATATTGACAGCTGTTGTCCCATGAAAACAATTAAAATTGGCAATGAAAAAGGATCAAACAAATGGATCACAAAAGGGATCCTGGTCTCAAGGGACCGGCTAAAATTTTTCTCAGAAATTTACAAAACAACGAACGATGAACATTTCAAATTATTTTTTAAGCAGTATAAAAATATTTACAGAAAAGTAATTCAAGCAGCCAAAGCATATGAGGTATCAAATAAAATTTTACAATCAAATAATGTCTCCAAAACAGCTTGGGGACATTATAAATAACAAGAGCAAACATAAAAAAGAGATGAAGCTGAACATCGGCGGCAGGTTAGTTAGCGATGCTTCTAGTCTGGCTGATGAATTCAATCGTTTCTTTGCTGCTGTTGTAGACAATAAGGCACAACTTCTCTCATTGACTGAACGCATGCCTTCACGAAGTTGCCAAGTCCAGCACCATCAATGGTACTGAGTCTTGTTTCTGAGGAAGAAGTGTCTCAAATTATTAATGAGCTCCCAGCCAAAAATCAAATGATTTAAATTTCATATCAATGGCTCTAATAAAGAAATGCTCCAAGCATCTCTCGAGGCCATTGACACATTTAGTAAATTTGTCTTTTCAAACTGGAGTTTTTCCCTCACTCCTGAAAACAGCTAAAGTAATACCAATTTATAAAAAAGGAGATCCTTTTTCAATCAGTAACTATCGGCCAGTCTCTATTTTGCCAATATTGAGCAAAATATTTGAAAAACTTTTTCTAACAAGAATGTTAATTTTTTTAAATAAACAAAACCAGCTCTCTGAGTACCAATTTGGATTCAGAAAGGGCAAATCAACTATAGACGCAGTGGTGAGTCTGATTGATATGGTTGTGGAGGGATTAGAATGTCGTGAATCCACCCTCGGTGTTTTTCTAGACTTATCAAAAGCGTTTGACTGTGTTGATCATAAGGTACTGCTAGCTAGATTGGAATCCCATGGTATTCGAGGCGTCCCTCTTGACTGGATTAGTTCATACGTCAGCCAAAGAACTCAATTAGTTCAAATATCCAATCTTTCTTCTAAATTAATCAATCTGTGTTATGGTGTCCCTCAGGGATCAATTCTCAGCCCAGTCCTGTTCTTAGTCTATGTCAATGACACTGGGGCATCACTGCAACAGGGGAATATCGTACAGTATGCAGATGATACAACCCTGTTTTTTAGAGACGTCACCGGATCTTGTAGAACAACAAGCATTTTTAGAGTTGAATAAATGCATTCAACACTTCAAGAGCCTCAACCTAAAAACAAACACTTCAAAATCAAAATTTTTAAATTTTTCCTTACGTCCTTGTGGCCTAGAAAGGAGCCCCAATGTGATGTTGGAAGACACTATGCTAGAAGAAGTTCACACGTTGAAATTCCTTGGAATACACCTGGATCAAGGGTTGACATGGAATGTCCATACTGACGTGGTGTGCGCTAAATTAACATCAGGCATATTTGTTTTGAGGTCTTTAGCCAGATACTGCCCTATTCAGGTCCTGTTGATGGCATATTATGGCTTGATATACCCTCACTTAGCTTATGGCGTAGTGTTATGGGGATCCTGTACGAACAATCAATTTCTTAGATTGTTCAGGCTACAGAAAAAGGCAATACGAATAATCGCAAAAGTCAACTTCAGAGACAATTGCAGGCCAATTTTTAAAAATTTGAAGATCTTAACGTTACCCTGCCTCTACATTCTCGAAACAACAACTTTTTTCATCTCTAAATGCTCCTTGACTCAGGGGCGAGACATACACGAATATAACACAAGAGGCAGGGACAACTACAGGACTGGGAGACACAGAACAGTAACGTTTGAGCACTTGCCCTCAGAAGCAGGTGTTCATCTTTACAACAGACTGCCCAATTCTATGAAAATCACCACAAATCCGAAAGCCTTCAAAACTCGTCTTAAAGGCTTTTTAGCCTATCATGCATTTTATGCTGTGGACGAGTTTTTGTCAAACAACTGGGAGACCATATAGTTGGTAAGCTGACACCGATGCTGGGAGTGGGATTAATTAATTGGAAGAGTGAATGTTTTCTAAATCTGTATGTATGAGTGAATTTTGTATGAGTGATTGATAACAAAATTATAGTTATTTTAAAACCATTCTGACTTTTGCAATGCATTTATGTATTTACTGCAATAAAAACTGATTTGATTTGATTTTTTGATCTTAGAGTAGCTTATGACACAATATGGAGCAAGGGTTTGTTGTTAAAGTTCTACAGCCTCATTTCCTCTGTGCCTTTCTATTGCAACTTTTGGAGTCAATGCTAAGTAAATTGGTCGGTAGCGTAGTTGGTTCAATCCCAGCTTCATGTTCTAAAGGTTCTCAGTTCGATCCCAATCAAAGTCAATACATTTTGAGAAGGATCAGCTGATAATCACCGGCTGTTCATTTGTCATTGGGCTATTATATTAATTAATGACACTTTCTAAGGAATAGTCGGCCTTAGTTTGTAACAATGACTACATTCGCTCATCTACACTCATCACACTCATTCGAAATCCATATTCGCCCATATCTTGACGATCGGCGTCTTATGAATAAATGAAAAATAAAATAAATAGGTGCCAGGCTAGTAAAAGTATTATCTCGGTCGTGAAGAAAGCTCTTTTAGACAGTTGAAGGATGGTCTACCACAGGGGTCTGTATTCAACCTGTATACCGCTGAAATTCCAATAACAAAGTTTAGAAAGTTTATATATATATATACAGATGATATTGCTTTAGCTCACCAACACAAGGACTTCACAACTACTGAAGACACACTCACAAGTGGCTTTAACCCCTCGAAGAATATTTTAGAACCTGGAAGCTGAATCCCAACCCATTAAAAACTAAAGTAGACTGCTTCCAACTTTTACTGCTTTTATTATACAGCCCCTATTAACCAATCAACAATAATAACAAAAGTAACAATAGGAAGTCATACAACAACTAAAACTATAAAACTATTCAAATTAATGTAATGATCATAAACTAAGCAACATCAGTAAGCCATAAAACTACAAACTATAACATTATTGAATATCATACAATGACCATAAACTAATTTGGTCATTGTATGATAAAAAAAGTATGTCAAGAAAAAAATAATAAGTCATTCAATAACTATAAATTACAAAACCACCATAAACCATGGAACGATCTGGAAAAAAGGAAATGTAAAAACACCAAGTTGCGATAAAAACTAAGGAATAATCATAAACCATGGAACGGCCATGAGCTAAGCAACGAGCATAAACCATGAAACGGCCATGAGCTAAGCAACGAGCATAAATCATGCAAGTCCCTTAGGTTCGACAACCTTGGTTCGTCCAGAACACAACGATCCACAACGGTCTTCGACTATCGACGCTGGCTGACTACGCGGTTGCAACGTCTCGGAAGCTCTTTAAGACCGCTTCTGTAACCGACAAACCAGTCATTGCGGAAATAATAAAGAGGGATGGGCCTCTGAAGGCTTCAGCCACAGAATATAGACAGATATATATATAGACAGAATATCTGTCTATATTCTGTGCTTCAGCCTAAGGCCTGCAGCCATCCTGGATGACGACCCTCCATAGATCGCTCACATGCTCCATAGCGTAGGCTGAGCAAGGCATACGCAATTAAATAATGAATGCTTGTTTTCCAGTTGCAGGGGGAGAGACAGGACCCTTATTTCGTACTACCGGCTATCAACTCAATGTTTCAGGTATTATTCCCTAGACAGTGGGCTAAGCCCGGAAGCTGCATTGGCCATGTGGGGGGGGGGGGCGGAGTTTGAGGTGATTTTAGTGGGGAAAAATCGAGAGCTCGGCTTCGATAGGCACCACCGGCGGCCGAGCTGGTGGCCGAGTGATATAAGGTGTCAGGACTTTGAGCTTGGGTTAGAGATAGCGCTGGTTCGAATCCGGCCTGGACTGAAAGATTTATCGGTAATATTCACCTTCTACTGTACTCGTTCTCCCCCTTACTCTGTCTGAATAAGTTCCTCGCACAGATCAATAGTCTATGAGGAATGGGCAGAGTAAGGTTAAGAAGGAGGTTGGCCTCTACTTAAAAAAAAGAAAATATATATGGGTGACGAACTCAAATTTGGTTTAGTAACAAAATTTGTCACCCCCTAAAAGAATTAACCGTTAGAAGTCTTTCAGACAGAAATAATGGAGAAAAACCAAGTAGGCCACCTGATCTTTTACTATTTCTCTAAATTATTTAGAATTGTGTTAAAAAATGTGTCATTCAGTGTTGGCTATGGGCAGATTTTCATTTTACAAAAACTGTATTAAATATAAGGGTTTAATGTAAAATGTGTACCTTGCTTATATATATTGTAGAATACAATAATAATTAATATTTATAGAACTATGAGTTATTGCAAATGATTTTAAATTATGTACTATGAGAAGTTACAGTTTTCCTGGCTAATGAAAAACTTGTTATTTTGAGATCTTAAATAAAATAATACCTTTTAATTTTGTACATTTTTAATCAAGATATTAATAGAAATGCTATTCTTCGATTTTATTGCCAAAGAACAACTTTTCACTATTATTGTAGTAAATATCTACTATTTCTTCGGGATCCTGTTCTTTGATCGCAGCAACTGACTCCAAAACTTGGCTGAAACAAACAACTATGTCAGAAACAAGCCCTGAACTAACCAATGTATCTTTGGAATGGATTTATTAACAAATGTGTGCCTCAAAAACTATACACCATCTACGAGTGCGAATTGCGTAACAATGTTAAGTGCCTATAAGTAATTAGGGTCAAGTTAAATATTATTTTGAAGCCACATCCAAGAGTTGGCACATTTACTATTGATAATGGAATAAAATGCTATAAAACAAGTGCATGATGCAAGGGATTTCCAGTATAGAGTGTTCAGATTTAACGAAAACGTTACTTGTAATAGAAAACAAAATCGTTATCCCTACAACGAATTATATTTTCGAAGGAAACAATTTGTGATGAATTTTTTTTTTGTTTTGAAGTAGTACTTGGATATTTTTGTAAGTGTCAAAGAAGCACTTATTTTAAGGCAAGAAAGGTGAAAAAAGTAGAGGCTGAAGCGATTTAAGTGTATCTGGGACACTTAGAACTGTTCCCATCCTGATCACTCGTCACTTAATATGTAATGTTTTTTCTTGATAATTGTAATGATAATAATTACATTAAAAGTAAAAAGTGCTTTAGGACAGCAATCTTTGACCTATTTCTAATTGTACATGCCTAACAGATATAGTTACATAAATTGTGACCTTGGCTATTCTAGTCTAAAGTTAATAGTAATGTTAGTATGCACGCAAGTACTTTACTATTGAAGTAGTATACTAGTATGAGAAAGTACTGTATGAAAACAATGTTTGAAGAATTCAAATAAAATTAAATTAAAACCAAACCACTCATACTTTAATAAAACAGAGATATCTAAATAAATAATGAGAACAATATTTCCCAGGAATGATGTCCGTCTGAGTGCGGTAAGAGAGTACTTAATCGGCAGTTTCTTTGAAATTTATTTCAAAATTTTAACATACTGTTCAATATTTTTAGTAATTTTTCCAGTCAAATAAATAGATTAAATAAAGGAAAAAATAAATAAAAAGTAATATAGTAAAAATAAGAACTCCAAGAAAGTATTACTTAAACGTATAATTTTGAAGCAAAAATAGTTATTTTAAAGGTCACAAAAATACTGTGATCCTAAAAAAACTGAAAAATCTCATGGCTTGGTTGGATTTAAAACTGTAATAAATAGGTTTCTATATAGGTTCTGTAATAAGTTGTTTCTATATTTGTTGTAAATAATGCAAGATAAATTAAACCAAAAATAATAATAAAAACAAAACTAAAGGTTTCGTGCCAGACAAAATTACAGGCTGAGTTCTCAGCCCAGGGTATGTGATCATCTACACGTTCTTAACCTGAAGTACGTGAACCCCTAGGGGTTCTCAACCAGTGGCACATAAACCCTTAGGGTTTCACGTACTTCAGATTAAGAACGCCAAGAAGTTCATGTATCCCAGGTTGAGAACCCCTAGGACTTTACGTTCCACAGGTTGCGATTTCCTAAGGCATCACTTACCCCAGGTTGTGAACACCTAGGAGTTCACGTACCACTAGTTGAGAATCCCTGGATGATTACCTACCCCATATTGAGAACTCGTAGGGGTTCTCGTATCACACGTTGAGAACCCCTAGGAGTTCTTGTAACCCATATTTAGAACCCCTAGAGGTTTACGTACCACAAATTGCGATTCCCTAAGGGTTCACGTACCACAGGTTGAAACTCCTAGGAGTTTACGTACCACAGGTTGTGATTCCCTAAAAGTTCACATTCCACAGGTTGAGAACCCCAAGGATTTCATGGACCACTGGCTGAGAAACACTGATTTCGGAGATTACGTAGGGCTGCAACCCTTTTTATGCATAGAATCAATAGTAAACATCTAATTCAGGTTGTATTTCATATTTGTATGTAAAATTGTTGTTGGAATCACTGGAAAGTGTTGCCATCTAAACTCAAGGGTAGACGAATGAAGAAAAATGTATGCACTATTTTCTCATTGGGGACTTACTGAATATTGGCTGGCTCATTTCTTCCTCGGACCATAGCTTCCGGAGACCAATGAAATTTCGCTCTAGCCGGGTACGTTGTTTTGACGTATCTGTAGCCTGCGTGCAGGGGTTTCAGCAGGCACCATGGAGAGTTGGATTCCAAAAGAAGACGGTCATTAGGAATCGACCTCACCATCTCTAAGTTCTCTTCAGTTCTCATAGAGCTAACGAGACATAAAGAAACATAATAAATTAAAAGAAATAGGCAAAGTATCTTAAATGATTGGCCTTTGTGAAACTTGGCATTTTTGATCATTTTTACGTTTTATCCCTCCATGAAACTAAAACAGAAATTATCAGAGGATTTTTTGTCAAAAAAATTTGCGTAACCAATCTTGCTTCTCATTCACAATAATTAATAAATTTACTTATTACATAACCAGTTATTTTCTTAAATGCCTAAACGCGCATTAACAATATTTCTTTTAACAACAATCAAAAAGAAAAATTATGAACACTTCCAAACCTAAATTTATAATTAACGAAAGTGATTATGTCCAAGTTGTATAAGATAATGGTTGTTGGCAGAGCACAAAGCTGCAAAGAAAGCATTGAAGAAAGCGATAACCATGAGAAAAAGGCGATGTCCGAAAGAGCTTTGCGAGGACGTGGATTCTTGCCCTTGGGGAAAAGGATACAAATTTGTGACCAGAAAACTTGGAGGAATGGGGACCGAAAGTGCTTCATTATCGGCAGAAACGGTCACATCAGTTGTTAATTCTCTTTTCCCATCCCAGGAGGTGGGGAGGAGGGGGTAGCGAGGCTAATACCGAATGTTCCCGTATTCTCGGAACAGGAGCTCGTGAGAAGCAGTGGCTATGCGGAACAACAAAGCTCTGGGGCCTGATGGCATTCCAGCGGTAGTGTTGGAATGTCACTCGAAATTGTTGCTGGACATGTTCAATGCGTGCATAGTAACAGGGGTATTCCTGTCACTCTGGAGGACAACTAGACTGGCGCTGATGAATAAGGGCAAGAGCAATCCAGAGTCACCTTCGGCGTATAGGCCGCTCTGTATTCTTGATACGGCGGGAAACTCCTGTAGAGATTACTTCTAAAAAAGCCAAGATTGCTCACGGCTGTCGAATTTGCTGGTGGCTTGTCTCCCCAGCAGTATGGATTCCGCAAAGGGCATTCAACGTTGACAGTAATCACGGAGGTAATCGTCGCCGTCAACCGAGCTGATACAGTTTGCCGTAAGACTCGGCCGATTGTGCTACTGGTTACCCTTGACGTCAATAATGCGTTTAACTCGGCCAGGTGGGTAGACATGCTAGAGGTGTCACAACGGACATTCAGAGTGTCCTAATATCTCCTGGTCGTTGTGCAGAATTACCTGAGGAACTGTCGGCTGCTGCATGAGACTGAAGAAGGCAGGAGAACTAAGAAGGTCGCCACCGGAGCAGCACAGGGCTCGATCCTCTGGAATATTTCGTAAGACGGCTTGCTTCATCTTGAGATGCCTCGTAATGTGTTCCTGGTAGGCTACGCTGATCACGTGGCCGCCGTCATCATGGAGAGGACTCCTGAGTTAGCGCAGCTCTACCTGAATCAGGTGATGCTCCAGGTTGGAAGCTGGATGGAGAGCCATGGACTTGAGTTGGCAATTGCCAAGACCGAGATCGTTATGCTCACTCGAAGAAGAATCCCTTCAGTTATCCCCCTTACTTTAGGGTCCGTCGAGGTACAGACAAAAGAGCAGCGAAATACCTGTGTGTGATGCTCGACTGTCGTTTCTGTTTCTGGGAACACATCGAAGCAGTATGTGAAAAGGCAGCAAAGGTGGTCACGTCACTCAGCAGGTTAATGGGAAATGTCGGCGGCACTAGGTCAAGCAAAAAAAAACTCCTCGGGTACACTGTAAATTCCATTCTTCAGTACGGCACGGAAGTCTGGGTGGGGGCAATGAGGATGAGGAGGTATAGTAAGTGCGTGTTGGCAATGCAACGAAGAGCACCGTTAACGGTTGCCTGCGCCCACCGCTTGTTGCGGGGTTGGCAGTGATGGTTGTGGCTGGAACCATTCTCCTTGATTTACTCGCCTTTGAGAGGCAAATCATATTTCACCAAGCACTCGAGCGAGGCAGAAAAGATGCAGAGGCCAGGGTGGAGACTCTGCAACCTTAGCTTAAAGGTGGGATGAGAGCACTGATGGGCGGTTGACTCATCGCCTCATCGATGATCTCGAGGCCTCGATTGGGATCATCAACCTTGATGAGGATGAAACCAACCTCCCTAAATATCATGGAGAGGTTGATTTTTACTTGTGTCAGCTACTTACGGGTCACGGATACTTAAGGAATCACTCGTTCTTCGTGCGTGGGTGCTTCGCAGGGGAGAGAAGAGCACTTGTCTCCGCAGTAGGTTCTGTTACGGCAAACACCGTAGTGGAGGCAATGCTGCAAAGCGAAGAAGCATGTAGAACTGATGTGACCTACGCCAACACAGTAGGCCTACTATGTGCCAAACTTGAGGAAGGATGTCTGACTGACCCCTAGGTGTCCAATATGAAGTAAAAAAGTGTCCTCGTAAGAACGCAAAGCACTCGGCCAGGCATGAAGTCATCCGAAAGGGTTTCGGTTTGGATCACCGCGGCCCGTAAGGGTTTTAGTGATAATTGCCTTGATTAAAAATTAAAAATTACTCTTAGGGGGGAGTTCTACATTTAGTGCGTAAAGAAATTTCCCCTACGTAAAAAATTGTAATACAATTTTTTTAATGGTCTTTGAAAGCTCGTGAATTATTTTTAACACATCAAACCTGTCATTCACTATTTAAAAAATAAATAATGTAAGCCACATTAAATAAGTACAATGTCTAACATTCAATTAAGGTAATGTTCATGAAAAACGTTATAACTAAGACATAACGGACTTTATTCAGTGTCAATTTAGAATTTAAAAAATGACTAACCGAATACGAACACAGAGCTACTATATTCCAGCAATCAGAAAATGGTTGAACACGGTAAAATAACGAAAAATATTCCAAAAAAGGTGACCTAGATTCTCAACTATCTGTCTGAATTTCAGTTTATGTTTTTGCATTTTAATGTTTTTAAAAATAGCCGTTAAAGCTATGATTTGAGTTTTTGGACGTATGCTATGATTGATAAAATTTTTTATCACTAAATAAGACAATATGAAAAATGTCCCTCCAAAGTAGGGAGGGAACTTTTAAAAATGTTATCTACTTTTGTAAAATCAAGGATGATACGTTTTTAAATCAGTAAACCAGTTTACTTTTCAAATAATTAAAACCTTGCGCATATAGATTTGTTTGACGTCTACTAAATATCATTATTTGTTGCCAACTTTTTTTAAAATGGCCTTCCTAGACATTTTTAAAAATATTTTTTTAATTTTCATTAAGTCTTACAGAAAAAAAGCCGATAAATGCCCTCTTCAATTTGAAACACACAATTATTGTCTTTTTTTGTATTATCTTACCAAATATAATACAAAGATAGTCATTAGTAAAATAATCAAACAAATAATGTTGCTGTATATCTTCAAAGTATTAAAAGTCTATGAGTAGACATTGTTTATTTTTAAGATTGGCTGTAGTACAAAAAATAAATAAATAGCTGTACAAATTCTACCAAAACTTCTTTTTTTCAAGTGAACTGAAGTCGAACGAAATACTTGCTACTGTTGTTAACGTAGGTTTCTTGGAAAGTTATCCTATCCTAAGTTTCGTATCTGGTATTGCTGTGAAACTAATGCAAAAGAGGTGAGGTAAATATTAAGTTCCTAAACAGTTCTTAAGATCATTGATGCATACCAGCCATTGATGCCGATGTAGAAACCCATGTCCATAAAGGCCTGCGCATCTGCCACTGTTCCGTCGAAGGAGTGGATAACTCCTGGATTCAGTTCTCCTGAATACTTGCTGAGAATCTTGATAACATCAGATACAGAGTTACGGCAGTTCAGGAACAGGGGGATTTTGAGTGTTTGAGCTAAATCCAGTTGCATCTGAAAATACCTGAAACAAGTCAAAACATCCATATTAACCTAGGAAACACTCTTTATATCGGCAGAGAATTCACAATCGGATTTATTTTTAAGATGGTACTTTTGACACCTTTATAGTAAATATTTTATTCTCTGGAAGTTCCTCACATTAAGTAATTGTAAACATGTACTATACAACAAATTACAAATACAGCAAAAACAGCGCTGTTGATGTTGTTTAAATAAAACAAATTCAGTTAGCTAAGTGTCTTGCCCGGAATCAGGTCTCATCAGTGGGTACTGCCTCATCTAGCAAACACCTCCTGAGACACCTACGCTACCCACGCCTCTTTGTTAAGAATGCGCGGGAAGGTGTGTTGACCTTGGGAGTCGCTCAACCCTTAGACAGGCTTGGCAACCCAACATAGGACCGCTTCTTGCTGACACTTGCCAAACAAACGTCCTACAGTACGGGGCTCTTGCTCACCCCTAGATCATTTCAGAGTCACCAAGTACCTGCTACATCAACTCCCATCGTAGCAGCGAGACCCGGAGAGCACCACCATGCGGTAGCGGCTCGAGTTGTCTACGAGCACACCACTCGCGGTTCGAGTAGGCCTTTGGTCCGATTCCTAGCGTGACGAGATAGTGTGCAACTGGTGCGTGGCAGACGGTAGAGCTGTGGCCACAATTACAGGTGTGACGGATGGCAACGATATATCGGATCCTATCGATATATATATGCTATGATATATCGATATATTAGTATCGATATTTTCTTTCGATAATATCGGCCATATCGATATTTTAGTCGGGAATATCATACCACTAAAGATTTATGTTATTATTTCACCTCAAAATCAACACGATTCTAAAAAACACATTTAAATTGACTCTTATGCGTACAAAATATGCATTGAAATAATAAGTAAACTTATTTATTATTTTAACGTGATGTTAACGCACTAAAGAGTGTTTACTGTAGACCAGAGTGTGGAAGTTTAGTATTTATAAGAAGCCTAATGGTGTTTTAAATGTGGAAAACAAAAATAACAATGTTATTACATTATTATTTTATAACTAACGTAATAATTATTCAAATTTTGAATTGTTTTCGTTCAACCCCAAAGACCACTACTTGTTTCGTATAGATAAATGTATTTAATTTTTTTAATTCAGTAGATTATGCTAGATAGTGACAGCAAAACAAAAGTGTATTTTCGGTCATGACATAAGAGTTAGCACATAATTTTATACATTTACAATTCGATAAATCGGTTACCCGTTAAATTTTTTCTTTCGTTATATATTTTTTCTTCGATAATATTGTTCAATCAATATTTGGTTTGCGATATATTGATAGTTCGATATATTGATACGTTGAAAATATTTGCCATTCCTAGGTCCGTCAGGTCTCTCAGAATGGTAGCACTTATTCGCTATAGAATCGTTATATTAGTTATATATTGATGTCAGAGACCCCCTAAGTGTTAGCATGCAAAAAGATGTCGGGTTCCTCTTCAGGGGTGGCCACCTTATCTTTTTCGTTTAATACTGGAGGTGAAAAGATCTAAATCTCTGGCTCCATACTGCGTAGTGGTGGAAACAGACAACTTTATCCTTTTGTACTGCGCTGTCCCGTTCCTGTGTAAGAAAATTTCGGAACGGCGTCAGGCCAGACATGATAATCCTGCATGTCAGGAGGTGTGTGTGTGCAGATGAAGGGTGTATGGACATAAGGCAGTACCCAATGAAGAGTACCCACTGTTTCACTCTCTCTACAGTAATTGGGGAGAGAATAGGCAGAACCAAATCAACTGGAAAGTATGGTCTCTTCTAAAAAAAAACCATCCAGTCGGTATGTCGTCTAAGGAAAGAGTACATCAACTGTTATTTTCTGTAGCATTGCTAGGCGTATAGTTTGTTTGTCCATAATTATAGTAACAATGTTGAGTATAAGTTAAATGGAACCAAAAGAAACAAACCGCACCCTTAGACGTCTCCAAACATTTTGCAGAGGATAGATTTTAGGAAGCATTTTAGATAGAGCAATAACCGTTTTGCTGTACTGGAAAATTGACGGATCAGATAGCATCTTGCCAGAGTTTCACAAACATACTGGCAATAAAGTAATACTCTGGCGCAAAACAGCCTATAGTAAAGTAACAAAAAAGCCTATAGTAAAGTAACAAAACAGCCTATAGTAAAGTAACAAAACAGCCTATAGTAAAGTAACAAAACAGCCTATAGTAAAGTAACAAAACAGCCTATAGTAAAGTAACAAAACAGCCTATAGTAAAGTAACAAAACAGCCTATAGTAAAGTAACAAAACAGCCTATAGTAAAGTAACAAAACAGCCTATAGTAAAGTAACAAAACAGCCTATAGTAAAGTAACAAAAGTTTAAAATATGAAATGCTGTATCTGGCCATGGTTGTAGCTGTCCTGGAGCCGGGAAGAGAAGATATTGAGTTGAAAGCTATCACTCTATATATCCCGCAGTATTTGATATAAACTGCTAAATACTAATGAACAACAGAACATCCCCATTTACAAAAATAATATTCAGTCGGCTGATATATATAATGTCCAGCTATATTTTGACAAAGTAATTGTTCTGGCATTTTTATTAAGATTGGGCTTCATAAAAAACATCAGCGGCATACGATTCAGTATGGAGTAAAAGTCTGTTGGCAAAAGTCTAAAGCCTAGTTAAAGTTAATAGCGGTCGAGACAGAAAACCACATTTAGACAACTCAAGGATAGCCCTCCCCAGATAATATTTCCCAGAACATTTCCAACTTTTGGATTGATGTATTACCTTAGAAATCACGTACAGCAGCAGCTAAGATCAAAACCAGGGAAATATTGTGCATCTTATTGCAGGAACAACTTGTTGATCCAAAAATCATGGTTCGCTGGTTAGTTCATTTTTATATTGGATTTGCTCAGACCAGCCCTGTACTTTAAGATAACATGTCTAAACACTCTTGTTTATGAAGGTTAGAAGTGTCTATACACTTCCACTTCACTTCTAGTTGTTATCAAAATATTCTGAGTTAACGTACAAATGTCGAATAGATATTGTATATAATTAATGTTCCATTAATCCTTACCTAATTTGGGTGTCTTTATCACAAATCTCAAGCCAACGGTAGTCAAGTCCAATCTCACCGAAAGCCACAACTTTTTGTCGATTTCTCTGCACAAGGTCTGACAGAATTTTGAGGTATTCATCTGGACCCTCTTTGTCAAACTCGTGGCTCCGAGCTGGCGAGCATCCAACAGTGGCGTATAACCTATCTGAAAATGGCGACAAATAATTTAAGTTGAGAACCTAACACTTTTTTTAACCTGCTCTTATAATAAGAGACATTGGATTTATCGTCATTGTTCTAAAAGAAGTTAATGAAATAGTTAAATAATTTTTTTTGTTTATAACAAACAAAATTATGAAATTTTTATATATTTTTAACTTTATCTTAAAATAAATAAACGTTTAAAATTGAAATTTAATCCCAGGCCTGGTCTTGTTATAAAAGATAGTTTATGCGTTCTTAAATGTTAAAATAAAATAAATAATGATGATTTACTATTACAATGAATCGTCTATTAGATGATAGATTGTTATTAATTTATTTATGCTTTAAAATGCTTGTACGTTTCTAAAATATTTATTAGAATCATATTCGTATTTTTTTTTGTTTGAACATTTACACGAAATAAGTAAAACACATCGGCTGTGTTAACCATCTCCCTGTTAATTGAGCGACAAATTCCAACTATTGACATTTTGAATTCTGCGATCTGAACCCGTGCTGTGATGAGTAAAAAACAGTTGTTTACATTTTAATTTTAATACGTTAGTGTTGCAAATGTACAGAATCTGCTTGAATTATAAATGTACGTGGCTTTTTACTTGCTATGAATCAGGTGTTTCTTTAAAGTTTTCCGACATTTTAATTTCTTTTTCACTAAGAATCAGATAGCAGATATATTTATTAATTTAAAATACAGTGTGGAAAATATATGGGAAGGCTTTCAAAACTGTTCTATGCCCTCACTAATAAAAGTGAAATGTTATACATCATCATGGTAACAAAAAACACACTTTTTGACACCATTAGCGACATTTAATCTTTTCAAGGGGACGGTCCATGTGGAGTTCAACAGAAATCTTCATTGTAAGCCTAGGTGGTTTTGTATCAAATGAAAGGTTTATTCAATAGAAATAAATTGCCGCAAACCGGACTTCGAAAGGTTTATCCTTTCCGGAGTAGCGGTCATTTGAATTTCAAAGTAACTACAGTAATTTGAACAATAATATTTCTCCCCTACTTAACTATTTGAATTAAATTATTCCGATTAAAAATTATACTTTATGGAACACAGTAAATAAAAAAATAAATTATCAAATCATCTACGGAAAAAATAAAGTTGTTATGAAAATGTTTCTATATTTTCTACGCTTTAACAACAACTTATTTTTTCCCATAGATAATTTGATAATTCCTATATATTTTTAGTTATTGTGTTCCATAAAGTATAATTTTTATCAGAATAATTTACTTCAGATCGTTAAATAGCGGAGAGATAATATTGTTCAAATTAGTTACGTTGAAATTATTCTAATGACCGATACTCTAGAAATGATAGACCTTCCGAATCTGGTTTGTGGCAATTATTTTATATTGAATAGAACTTTTAATTTGATACCAAACTCGGCCTAGGCTTACATTAAAGATTTTCGTTGAACTCCACGTGGGCCGTCTCCCTGAAAAGATGAAACGTCGCTAATGGCGTTAAAAAGTGTGTTATTTGTAACCATGATGATGTACAAGATTTCACTTTTACCAGTGAAGTCATAGAACAGTTGTGGAAGCGTTTCCATATTTGTTTTCCACCCTGTTCAGAAAATGTCTTCAGTAAATCTATAAACTTTATACAGTCTTCGGAGTCAAGATAAAACTGTAAACAACTATCAAAGTTTACTTCTTTCCCGTTATAACATAATGGGAATTACTCACCGTCAAGTCTGGCGATTTCAATAGCTTCCCTGGCGACGTTACTGTTGATGGCTGGAATGATGATCTTTTCGACCCCACGTTTCCAGGCCCTTTGCAGGACGTTGTTCAGGTCTGGTTCGTGCTCCTTGATTCCATCGTACACCCCCTTGAACGTGGGTGTCGTCAGGTACGCTCCACTGTCTGTGCGTTGGTAGCACAACAAGTAAAGGTTTAGAATCAGTTAGTTCCTCAATCATAATCAGTACAGTATATGAGATCTATTTCAGGTAATATAGTATAAAAACTGTTGCCATGTGACTCCCTCATGGTTCGGAAATCATGTTAAGCTAAGTGGCCAGGTTTAAGTAGTAAATAAGAGGAATGAAAGTCTTAAATTCAAATAAAAAAGAATGAAACAATAACGTTGAAACTTAATTTTTATTGTTCACAAATTGATATTTTTTTACATACTGTAGCTTAAACTTTTCAATATAGGATTGACTATAGTCGGCGAGTCACGAGTAGTCCTCCAAACTCCATGCCTCTGTGATATTGAAGGCATTGATTTCCACTGAAACAGCACAAGTCATGTAGTGTACTTATCATAATTAGTAATTACGACAAGTACACTATATGACTTGTGCTGTTTCAATGGAAATCAGTGCCTTCAATATCACAGAGGTATGACGTTCAGAGGACTTCTCGTGACTCACCGACTATAGCAGTCCTTTTAATTAAGATTATTGTGGTCTATTACTATAAAACGTTGATAATACTGCCGTTGTAAGATCTTTACATTTTCCTACACTGGTTGCTAAAGCAAAGCTTTGTATTACAACAGACTGCAGGTTTGCATGGACTTTGGTAAAGTATACTCTCCATAATATGCGATTTTTAAATAAAAAACTAAAGAGATCACGATGCTACTTTAAAATTTATATAAAAAAAAAACTAGAAGTTTAAATTACGAAGTAGGAATAATTGTAATCACTTTGGATACAAAGAAACATTTTTTTAGAGAAATTTAAATAAAGGAAAGACAACCTTTCTTATTCTCTCTGATTTAAAAAATTATTGAGAACTGATTTGAAATTCAGTTTAAAGAGTTATGAACATTATGGATGATTTATGCTAGTCTAAAACTGTAATATTAATTAGTACATGAATTCTTAAGTATACACAAATCGAAAAAGTAATAGATATTTTTCGAAGTGACCAACACGTTGTATGTTTGATAGATAACAGTGCTCATCTCCCCGATCCCAGAAAAGTATTTCCAGGGAGAGTCATTAGTAGAACAAGTTTATTTTTGCAATAAATAAATGGAACATAAGTTCATTTTTTGTTTTATAGTTCAAAGATAAATAAATTAAATAATATATTAAAATATTTTTTAAATAAAATTTAATGTTTACATTTAAATAAATGTTAAACGTAAGTTTAAAATAAAAAACGTAATTAACAAGTGACTTAAATTCAGTGGAGAAATTTTAACAAATAATATTTTTTTATTATTTAAGCTATTTATCGTATATTTTATGATTTTAAATGTAAAATGCTAAAATTATGATTAATTAATATATACAACCTTCACGTCTGCCATTTTTTGAGTAGCACTCGAAAGAATTATTAAAGAAAACACAATTTCCTTCAAGTTTAGGAATAGTTTTTTTCAAGGCCTTATAAAAAGTTCGAAGTAACAGATAATATTAGATTGAATATAACACGTAGAGTTTATTATAGTAAATGTTCTGTAAAAAATGTGGGTTTTATCCATGAAGATTGTATAATTACCAAAAAACCTTCTTCTGAAATGTGTTGTTGCCTCTTCCATCTTTGTACTTAACTTGTACGAACGGAAATGAAATGGTCATTCACTTCAGAATGTGTGAACTATCGGTATTTAATAATCACTGGCGTGATAAGAAACACGATGATAACAAGTTCACATATTTTCGATAGAGGCAGCTTTGCATAAGCCTAATTCATTAAACTGTCCAGAACAATGAATGTAACTCTTTAATTTGTTATATATTTTTGGAGTTAATAAATATAAACAAGAACATAAATTTTTTCAGTATCGCTTTTCTTGAATTTTTATTATCCGTATTAAAAAAATCCACAGTTCGTTGACAATAGTTAGGAAAATTATATTTGTTTATAGTTTTAAACAAATTAAGTTGAATAAATTTATTGTAATAATACAATTTATGTACGGTTTGTAATGTAATAGATTAGTAAATTTTCCTTTAAATGAATTTTATTTAACTTATGACAAAAAGGTTAATTTACAAAGCGTTTCCTGCTGATTATATAAGTAAATTTGTATCTATTAACATTTCAATACACAGTTTTATAGATAAATTATTTTAAATTATGATTAGGTTGATGTTCAATTTATTTTCAATTAAATTCATTTTCGCAAGCACAAATACACATTGCTGCAGTGCGCATGTAAACCATCAAGTTCTATGATAATTAAATGAAAACTAATAATCAGGGTGGAAAAGAATAAGGAAGCGCTTTTACAACAACGTTATTTTTTTTCCGTAGATAATTTATTTGATAATTATTTTTTTTTGAATAATTGTCTTCTATAAAGTATAAGTTTTTACCATAATAATTTACTTAAAACCGTTAAATAGCGGAGAATATATTATTGTTCAAATTAGTTACTTTGAAATTCAAATGACCGCTACTCTGGAAATGATAAAACTTTCAAAGTCCGGTTTACAGCGATTAATTTCTCTTTTCTCTACAAGATTTCACTTTTACAAGTAAAGCCATACCAAGTTGTGAAAGAGTTTCCATATTTTTGTCCACAATGAATATAAAGGAATGAAAGTCTTAAAGTCAAATAAAAAATAATAAAACCATAATGTTGAAAAATTGCAGTTATTGCTCACCAATTGATATATGTTACATAACGTAGCTTAAACTATTCAACTTAGGATTGGTTAGCAGTCCTTTTAACTACTATAAAACTTTGATAATACTGCTGTTTATAATAAAACTTACTTGTCTGACAAGTGTTCCATACAGATCAAGTCTATGTGAGATGGGTTGAGGGCCTCTAATTAAAGAAAATTTGTGAGGCATTTATTGTCCTGTCATATATCACTATCGTGGTATTGTGAAATTAAATGTATATGTGGCTATCAGAATAATTTACGTTTCAGGAACTACCAAAATTGTAATTAAGTTGTATTAATATTATATGCCCTTTATAGGAATAGATAATGTTTACAATAAGATGATGAGTTTCTGTCTGGCTTTATTATTTTTTGTACTTACAATCACGCAATGATCCAATAATGCAAAGAAAGTTAAGCCTTTTGTGTTCCGAAGTAGGGTGAATAACACCACTGTATGTATATGAGTGGGTGGAAGGGCCATCACCACTGTTCGTGCATGGGTGGATGGCAGGGCCATCACTACTGTTCGTGCATGGGTGGATGGGAGGGTCTTCACCACTGTTCGTGTATAGCTGGATGGAAGGGCCATCACTACTGTTCGTGCATGGGTGGATGGGAGGGCCTTCACCACTGTTCGTGTATTGGTGGATGGCAGGGCCATCACTACTGTTCGTGCATGGGTGGGTGAAAGGGCTATCACTACTGTTCGTGTATTGGTGGATGACAGGGCCATTACCACTGTTCGTGTATTGGTGGATGGCAGGGCCATCACTACTGTTCGTGTATTGGTGGATGGCAGGGCCATCACTACTGTTCGTGTATTGGTGGATGGCAGGGCCATCACTACTGTTCGTGCATGGGTGGGTGGAAGGGCCATCACTACTGTTCGTGTATTGGTGGATGGCAGGGCCATCACTACTGTTCGTGTATTGGTGGATGGCAGGGCCATCACTACTGTTCGTGCATGGGTGGGTGGATGGGCCATCACTACTGTTCGTGTATTGGTGGATGGCAGGGCCTTCACCACTGTTCGTGCATGGGTGGGTGGAAGGGCCATCACTACTGTTCGTGTATTGGTGGATGGCAGGGCCATCACTACTGTTCGTGTATTGGTGGATGGCAGGGCCATCACTACTGTTCGTGCATGGGTGGGTGGATGGGCCATCACTACTGTTCGTGTATTGGTGGATGGCAGGGCCTTCACCACTGTTCGTGCATGGGTGGGTGGAAGGGCCATCACTACTGTTCGTGTATTGGTGGATGACAGGGCCATCACCACTGTTCATGTATACATTGTTGCACTATTCATATATATGATTTCTCTTTTCAAGCCATTAAATACAATTTGTAGAAAGAAAAGGTTTACAGTAATTTTGAAACGGTAAGTGACGAACTGCCCAATTTATGTTTATTTCAAACATAACCTAAACAATAACACGCACACTTGAAATTGGGACGTCTAAAAGAAGTCTTAGTTTTTCAACCTCATAATTTACACCTTAAATGAGTTACACGTTGAACTTTTAACATAAATTTCTTTTTTTAAGTGAGCGAAAAATTCTGGTTCGCTCTCAAAAAGGTACGTATTCATTGAATTTTTGCAATCAACACATACAAATTATACGTTTGTTGCTACAAATGAGTATTGAAAGACATAAATAAAGACTGTTGCAATAGCCACTGGTTGTTTACTTACTTTCACTACCACACCTACTTACAGGCATCAACATTTATTAAATGTAAAAAACTTTTAAACCATATAAAAAAATATCAAAAGTTATATGCAAGACAATATCTATAATGAGTACTTAAATAAACTCTTTTCTCCTCTAATACTTTGTCTAACTATCATTTTATACCGGTTACCACACTACTTTTAATTGGCAGTTGATAGATAAAATATTCTTTCAAAATTTCAGTGTTCATATAATTAGTGGTATTTAATATAAATCCCATTTAGGTTATTTCCTTAAAATCTGATTTTTAATAAAATACATTATTAAATATTTGAAGGCTGATAAACTGTCAGTCTTCACTTCGGACTGGAATTACACATTTATCTTTTATTTACAGCATTCCTAATGTTTTAAAAACATTTATCGACATTTAGCAACTTATAAATTTGATTTACATTTTGTCCCCTTGTAGTTTGGGATTGGAACTCTCAAACTCTTCGACATTTACATACAGATGTAGATGAAATTAAAAGTGTAGTAAAAGGGTTAAGGAATAAGAAATCAACTGGCTTTGATAGAGTTAATGTACGTTTATTAAAAAGCATAATTGATAAAATAGCACCAGTTTTGGTTTTTTTTTAATAAATAACAGTTTTAGTAAAGGTATATTTCCTGAATGCCTAAAACTGAGCTCAGTAGTGCCCATTTTTAAAAACAGCAATTCCATTAAATTAGATAACATAAGACCAATAAGATTACTTTCAGTATTCTCTAAGGTATTTGAGAAAACAATGGTTAAAAGGCTCCATAGTTATTTATCAAAGTTAAAATTTTTCAATCCATGTTAATTTAGTTTTATCAAAGGGAAATCAACAGAAGATGCACTCTTAGAAGTAACAGACATAATATATAACAGTATTAACTCAAATCTTAAAGTAACAGGATTATATATAGATTTCAAAAAGGCTTTTGATATGGTTGATTTTGAAATTCTTTTAGGAAAGCTAGAAGCTGTAGGTATAAGAGACACTACATTAAATTGGTTTAGGTCTTTTCTTGTAGGAAGAAGACAGCATGTAAAAATTGGAAACACTTATAGCTCTATAGTTTTAGTATAAGCTGGCGTCCCTCAGGGGTCGGTTTCATCTGCAATATTATTTCTTATATTTATAAACGATTTATTGAATTTGATTTTCAATGGTAAAATTATTGCTTTTGCTGATGACATTTCAATTTTTTACGCCCATAAGGATCAGGGAATTATTGGGCAATTAATTAACAGGGACCTACTCATCCTAAGGGAATGGTGTCTGAGAAATAGGATGCAAATCAATGTAACAAAAAAAAATATGTAAATTTTGATTTTGTTGGATTTGACATGCCACTTCTTTTAAAATTTCATTCTAGAACGTGTAATTTCGATTCGTGTGATTGCCAGGCTTTAGAAAAAGTCAATAGTATAAAGTACTTATTTGTTATTTTTGATGAAAGACTTACCTTTCAGCAACATATTACAAACTTGCATAAAATGTTAAGATTATCAATAAGAAAGTTTTACTTCTTAAGAAATTTCTGCAGTACATCATTATTAAGATCTTTATATTTTCATTTTTCATTTTTTTCATTTAGTTTTGATTTTGCATATATTTCTTTTTAGTTTTGCATTACTTAGTGTTTAAGCTGCAAAGATATGGCAGAAGGCGATGTTTTCTTATCAATTGTTTTTGCAAGATGCTAGACTCTAATTTCCATGTTTATAGAATATTTTTTATTATTTTACTCTGGCCATATTACTGGAAAAATTGGCCAGTTATCTCTCCAATAATTCAAATGTAAATATTTATGTAAATATTGGATGGAAAATAAATCATTTATTCATTTAGCATTTTATAATTTTGACTTACTGTTCGTCCCCTTGTGGTTTGGGATTGGAACTCTCAAACTCCTCGACATTTAGCATTTTATAATTTTGACTTACTGTTCGTCCCCTTGTGGTTTGGGATTGGAACTCTCAAACTCCTCGACATTTAGCATTTTATAATTTTGACTTACAGTTCGTCACATTGTGGTTTGGGATTGGAACTCTCAAACTCCTAGACATTTAGCATTTTATAATTTTGACTTACAGTTCGTCCCCTTGTGGTTTGGGATTGGAACTCTCAAACTCCTCGACATTTAGCATTTTATAATTTTGACTTACAGTTCGTCCCCTTCTGGTTTGGGATTGGAACTCTCAATCTCCTTGACATTTAGCATTTTAAAATGTTGACTTACAGTACCTCTCTTCCTTGAGGTTTGGGATTGGAATTCTCAAACTCCACGGCATTAAGCATTTTATAATATTGACTTACAGTACCTCACCCTGTGGTTCGAGATTGGGATTCTCAAAGTCCATGGCATGAGAATTCTATAATGATGACTTGCAATACTTCACCTATGTAGTTTGGGATTGGAATTTTCAAATTCCATGACATTTAGCTTTTTATAATGCAAAAACTTTAACTTTTTATAATGTTGAATTACATTACTTCCCACTTGTGGTTTGGGATTGGAATTCTCAAACTCCACGGCATTAAGCATTTTATAATGTTGACTTACACTAACCCCTCCCCCCTTCTGGTTTGGGATTGGAATTCTGAAACTCCACGACATTCAACATTTTATAATGTTGACTTGCACTACCTCCTCCCTTGAGGTTTGCGATTGGATTCTCAACTTAACGGAATTTAGCATTTTGTAATGTTAACTCACAGTACCTCTCTCTGTTGTTTGGGATTGGGATTCTCATAGTCGACGGCATGAGAATTTTATAGTGTTGAATTGCAATACATCCCCTATGTAGTTTGGGATTGGAATCCTCAAACTCCACGACATTTAGCATTTTATAATGTTGAATTACAGTTCCTCCCACTTGTGGTTTGGGATTGGAATTTTAAAAATCCATGGCATTAATCATTTTATAATATTGACTTACACTACCTACCTCCCCCTGTTTTTTACTACTGGGAGGGCCAGGCTTCAATACCTGGTAACGGCCGCTCAACGAAAAGGCGTATTGTGTACCCTCCTTAACAGGACTTCAAACCTCATCTAATCCAAGATCCTTAGAGAACCTTGAGATTATCTTGGATTTACCTATTGGAACACATAGGGTAATCATTTGTTACTCTTTTTTTAACTTTACTCGCCAGTTCATATTGGCCTGCAGGTCTGTGCGTGAACTTTATTGAAGTAGTAAAGTAAAGTTGTAGATAAAGGACAATGTTCCAATTATCGACCTATATCATTGTTGAGCGTCGTGGGCAAGGTACTAGAAAAATGTGTAAAAAAACAATTAGTTAAATATTTATTTGACAATAAAATCAGCAACAATCAATTTGGGTTTAGAAGTGACTTAGATTATGATGACGCAATTTTTAATTTAGTAAATCAAATGCACACCAATTTAGCAAAAAATTCAAGAAGTTTACTAGTCTTTATTGACTTGGCAAAGGCCTTTGTTTCCTTAGATAAAGATATATTGATTGGTAAATTACATTATCTTGGATTCAGAGGGAACGCAATAAATTGGTTCAAAAGCTATTTGAAAGATAGGGAACAGTTAGTATATGTAAATAGTTCCAGGAGTGAGACTAAATCCTTGCGATATGGGGTTATACAGGGTAGTACCCTTGGGCCTCTATTATTCTCGATATATATAAATAATATATGTAAAATAAACTTAAACAAAGGTAAAATGTATTTATATGCAGACGATACGGCACTGTTGTTTGAGGGTAACAGCTGGGATGAGGCCTTCCAGCATGCTGAATGTGGGTTGCTCACTGTCAAGCAGTGGTTTGACCAGAACCGGCTGATCGTGAATGTGGGTAAGACTAAGTACATGGCAGTGTCTCTGCGAGCTGCTGGTGATCTTAGGGACTTCGAGCTTCGTCTTCACACATGTGGAGCCGGGCGTCCTGTGGCATGTGCTTGTGGGGCTCTTGAGAGGGTGGAGTGCTATAATTACTTAGGTGTAATATTTGATAATAGACTCAGTTGGACAGTGCATATACAGTTTTTGAATTCTAAACTACGTCGGTGTGTGTATATGTTTAAAGTTTTGTCTAGAATACTTAATTTGAAGTTATTAAGAACATTGTACTTTGCTTATATACAGTCAGTGTTACAATATGGAATAATTGCGTGGGGAGGAGCATATTCTTCATATATTCAACCTTTAGTTATAACACAGAAGGCAATTTTAAAAGCAGCTTTGAAAAAACCAAATACATTTCCGTCAGATGATCTCATTGAAACATTTAATGTTTTAGATTTTAAACAATTGTTCATTAAAGTTTTGCTTTTGTATAGTTTTAAACATGGCCACAGTTTTTACGAAACCGTTCATCACCCCTACGCCACCAGGCACCCCAAGTAAATATATGTATAAATACACCTCGTGTAACGAAATCAATCAATAGGACAAATGGAATGTACTTGGCTCATATTTTGTTTTATAATCTTCCGCAAGAGATGAAAGCCATAGATTTTGATCGTAAAACATATTTTAAGAAAAAAATTCCAGTATGGTTACTAGGGCTGGGCAGGGATACTTCCAATGACTTGCTACGGTCAGGGTACCTCACATGACAGTCAGCCCGGTGAGCGTAACTGGTTTTGGAGATGTTCGGAGCAATTGAAATGATTGAGAGAGACATTGATTGAGTAAGTAAGGTAAGCAAGCGTGTAGGATATGTGTAGAATGTTTATTGGTGAATAAGCGTGAGTGTGAGCGAGTAAGTATTGGTGAGGTTGAACGTGAATATGAGTGTGCAATGTAGTGTCATCTTTTGAGTGGTTTGAATGTGAGTGTGAATGTTGCAATGTAAGTGTCATCGTTTGAGTGGTTTGAACGTGAGTGTGCAAAGAGAGAGAGTCATCTTTTGAGTGGTTTGAATGTGAGTGTGCAATGTTAGTGTCTTCTTCTGATGTGATTGAATGTGAGCGTGCAATGATAGTTTTGAGGGTCTGAGTGGTTTGAACGTGAGTGTGAGTGGCAAAAAGTGTTATCTTTCGAGTGTTGAACATGAGTGTAATATGCAGTGATAGTGACATTTCTTCAACTCCTTAACTCTATTTTACTGTTAGTTTCCATTATTATACGTAATTTTACATATCTTCACAATGTTTTTTAGTTTCATAATGTTTATAGTTCACATTATAAATTGTTTTAGAATTAAGTATTTAGTATTTATTAACAATTCATAAACTGAAGGAACATAGCCATCACCCACAGGCAGTAGCCCATGTGGTGGCTTTTCTCATATTGTTTGTAAATGTTATGTGTATTATTTTCTGAGATCAATAAAGATTATTATTATTATTATAAAGTACCGACCGTTAGCTCAGTTGGGGATCCGAACCGAAATTCGCAGTCAGATAGAGTTATTTAGGTGCTGATATTGTCTAAGATATCAGTACCACAATAGGTTAAGGTTCAGTGTGATATGAGAATGGAGCTGCCGTCTGTATCAAACATGAGAAATGTGAACAGTTGTCGGTGTGTTTTAAACATGGGTTATTTGGGGTTTGAAAGTAACGACCAATTAATTTGAAATAATTTTATTACATTTAAAATGCCGTATCATTTAACAAGACTGACGGGTAAGTTACTAAACAACGAAAGTTGTTTGGATTTAATTATCTTGTCTATGTTCTTTATAAAAACGATTTGTTTTCATGAAACTATTTTCATCTATTTATGTCTCACTATTTAGTATTGATAATAATAATAATAATAATAATAATAATAATAATACCTTACTAGGGGACTCCCCTGCACACTTCTCGTGCCAACCCCATCACTCGCTGCACTCGTGACACCTCGGCCTCGAAATGTAACTTTTGACTTCAAATATTAGAAATTAAACTGAATTAAGTAAAATCATATTATTTTAATTAATTTACAGTAGCTTACTCACTGCACTTGATTTGAACTATATTTAGAGTACAATAAATTATAAACAACCAATGTTATTACTAATCCTATTTGAAATGTTTTCGTTTTATTTAACAGCTGATGATAACATACACACATACAGACATGTATTCACTCATTTATAATTAACTTGATATTTAATTAATTAATAATTAATTACTGTACTGCTCTCTAATTTTAACCTAACAAATTATTTGGACCATTTAACATTTGTTTATCCCACCTGGTCAGCTAAAATTAAATTATCTTAATTCTCTACAATTACTTTTCATCAATAATAACCTTCAATGTTCTTAATTTGTTTTGTTATAGTAAGGGAGGGGTGTTTTTATTGTTTGTGTAAACTTTATTAGAACACAATAGACGATTGTAATGTCAAAATAATTTGAGATGAACAATTGATGGGTTGCAGATTCTGGGGCTTATCTATGGGATCCTATGTTCAAGGGTATATATGAGAAAAAATCATACCATGATCCAGACATCGAAGCTGTATTGTCTAGAGCGTGGGACTATGAACTGGAGAAAATAATTATTGTCGGATCATCCTTAAGGTCCAGCAGAAAAGCTTTGAAGATAGCAAATACCAATAGTAGGTGATATAAAGTTAAGTTTTTTAAAAACATTTTTCAAGTAAATTGTACGATTGTTATATTAACTCTATCAATAACCCATTTTTAGCCATCAAATTCAGTGTTATGCTTTTTGTTTGTAGTTATTAAGGAGTAATATTATTATTTAAGTAATAGATATGAAAACTGTACTTTGATAAAAATAAAATAAATTATTTCATAACTATTTACAGCAATCAAACTCATAACATATTAATATATTGAAGTCCAAAACATTAGTTCAAAAAGTTTCTTCAGTAAAATTAATTTGTAGATTACTAATTTTTAATTTAGTAAAGAAATAATAAAAATTATTTTGTTCAAACTTTGTAACAAAATAATATCTATAATTAAAAAGAGAATTTTTGGTAAAGGTAATAAAAACTGTAGTCCCGATACGGAAAACCAAATGTATATAGTCCAAGATATCGTGAAAGCTCCTTTATGAAGATTTTTATCTACATTTATTTTAATGAAATAAATGTATTGACCATTTGTAAAGCAGGTACTGTCATTTGATTACAATATAGTGCAACGATCGTTTTCATGGGACTTTTTAAAAAGAAAGAAAAAAACAAATGTGGGAGGTTTTAAGTATATTCAGGACAAAACGTACTATAATACGTATACTATCAGTGAAATTTCTGAAAGCTGGATAGTTCTCTGAAAAAATCTCAGTTTTGTACATAATAAAAAGAACAATTAGATAAATTAGATGTCGTTAGATAAATTAGTTTAACAATGTTTTTTGATGTGTAAGAATATGAAAACATATGTTACTAGACACAAGTTTCTGTAACTAACTAAAAGTTTAAAAGAATTTAATATCATTAAGTAGTCACTGTATCATTTTGGTTCTAAAAGCTATAAGTTCGTTATAACATTTTATATTAGATCTATTATTATAATAAATTAAAAAAATTATACAATAGGTTAGGACTAGTATTTATCCAATTCTACATGTTTCGAATCATAGTCCAACTTCTTAGTTATCTTATAAACTTTCTAATTTGTTTATAATAATCAAATAAAATCAAACATGTAAATAAAATGTGAAAGAAATAGATCTCATATTTCACATTTATGAGTAAGTTGATTTTAAATTTGTTTTAAGTTTTCTTAGCTTAAAAAAATTGGATTGTTTGTAATTAATTATATGTGAATGTATATATTTTGAGGTTCTTTTTCATTTACCATATACATTTGAAATTATTCCGTTGATGTCATTTTGTAATCGTTATTCATATACTTTAAAATGTTTAAGTGTTTATTTCTAATTTTCTAATTGTGTTTTTCGGAGTAAACACGTCCAGCACAATTGTATTTCATAGTTGTTCTGTTATTTTTTTCTTAAAAATGTTCTTTAAATATTGATTAAAGGTCGTCCTGTCTGACCAATATAAAATTTATATTTCAATTAATATATAATTACTAATAATCCATTTATAAAATAAATAAAAATTTAAACACATTATCAATGAATTTACTCACAATTGTAAAACTTATTATCTTTTTACCATATCATTTTTCATGTATTTTATTTAATTTGGATACTATAAACAGATACAGATCTGTTTATAGGATCTGTCTGTTGGATACAGAAAGTTTATGAAATGACCAAGAAGATGGACCAAGATAATAGAGGGTACTGAGTCATTATTTAAAAGTACAAGTTATTCATAAGAACCGAAATTCACTAGACTAAATATTTAACATAAATTTTTATTTTTTTACTTGTTCAAAAGTGGTGTAAAATGATATTGTATGTTGGAATTGTAAAACGGAAAAGGGATATGAAATAAAAATAATAATAAAGTAATAAATAAGCAAAAAAGGACCTTTTCATTAATTCACTACCACTACTTTTTTGTTTCCGTTAATTCACTACTACTTGATGAATATTTTATTGCTATGAAAACTGTTGTCAACTCATTTTTACGTCCACTGTGGTATTCCCATCGATATATACTATACAGATGGGTATTCCATATCCTCTAGGAATCCGATATCACTGGCCTTATCTTATCGCTTTCTAAGAACTTACACACGGAGAGCGCATTCGGTGGCTAGTCAATCATTGGTTATACCAGTTTGTTTTCAACTTTAGTTGCCTAACCTAACCTAACCTAACCTGACCTGAACTTACCTGATCTGACCTATAATAACCTGACCTAACCTAACTTAACCGTAATTGTGACAAAAAAAGTAGTGGTAGTGAAGTAACGAAAAAAGTAGTAGTAGTAAATTAACGGAAAAAGTCCAAAAATAATAATAAAGCATAACAAATTATAAATTTGTTTAACTTTGTCGTGAATGCTGAACACGAATCTAAAAACCTATTTTCTCTGCATACAAAAAAAAAAAGTGAAAAAACACAAGAACAACAGCTGATTGTTTAATTAAACGAAATATTTGCACTTAAAACTATGTTAACAGTTTCAAACCATTTTAAATTGAATTGTTGGCCTGCTGGCTGTTCTTACGGTCAACATGCTCAGATTTGTATTCCTGGTTAGTTCTTTTAGCTAGCGAATAGTTCCTTGCTTGTGAATTCTGTTCGTAATTTGTTGTGGATAATCCGTAAATATATCTTTTACAATTATTATTCCGTCTTTTGTGTGAAATTATTGACCTAGATGAAAATAGTTTTCTGTTCAAGTTCAGCGTGGAAAATTTTATAAAAATAATATGCTAAACTTAAATTCTAAATTGATTTTTTAAGTTTTCCAAAGGAATTACTATTTTAATGATTTTCAGCGGAAAAATTATCATTGAATACCTATCGTAAACACCTTTAGAACGCGTAAAAGATTTCAAAAACGGTTTGTTGGTGTCTTATTTTAGAAATTTGTATTGATTCTTAAAATTATAAGTAGTTTACTTTAAAATGAAGAAGAACATAGTCCTAGAACGGTGGCCGAGTGGTCAAAGGCGTCAGAACTTTGAGCCTGGTTTAGAGATAGCGGTTTCGAATTCTGCCTCCAACGCTCACCTTGTACTGTACTGGTTCTCCCCTTTCTTTGTCTGATAAGTTCATCACACAGATCAATATTCTATGGGTAATGGGCAGAGTAAGGTACGAAAGAGAATGGCTTGTCTTTTTATTAAAAAAGATTCGGGTTTGAAAGACAATTTTCGTAACATATTTTTGTTACGTAGTTTTTATATTTACTGCCTGTTAAGAACGTATATATTTTTAATCTGCAAAGTAATATTCATACATTATATTTTAATGTAACGGTGGGAGTGGTAATATTGCTTCATATTTATATGTTAAATATAATAATACCGATCTGGTATGATATGTTTACTAACTCTAGTTATGTTTACAACACAAATATAATAAATAAATTTGCCTATTTATCTGTGAATTCAGAAAAGCTCTGGAGTACAGTTGGATGCAAGCCTTCAAAATGCAAACGTTTGGATAAAGAGAAATACGTGACGGACTTGGTAGACCTAGTGAAGACGAAGAAAAAAAAGATAGTCGCTATAGGGGAGACGGGGTTAGATTTTAGACCAGAGAGTCTAAGAACGTGCAGGAAGAGCAACCAACTCAAGTAAGCGCATTGCAAAAACCAACATCTCCCGTTTATAATAGCAGTATAAGCGGTATTTTACAATCTACAAAAGATGTCACATTTTTTATAAAAGTCATTCTATTCACTTAATAAATCCCTTCTGAGCTATATAATTCTTTTGAATTTAGTTACAATATATATAAAAAAAATATAACAACACTAATAATAATAATAAAATAGACGATATGACAAATAAACAACGAAAAAAGAGAGTGTAAGAATTTTAAAATATGAATGTAAGATTATGATATTTAAAATTAAAGAAATATAACAATATTTTCACATTAGTTTTTTCACCGTAGCCTATGCTAGACCCTTTACATGACGTACATCATGACCTATACTATATTTGATATATCTACTAGTGAAGAGTAATCAACTACTCTAAAACACTATTAATTAAGTCCAGTGCGTATTTACAAAGTTTAATTTTCCCAACTTAAGGCAAGAAAAGAATATTAAACAGGACGTTATTCAGAATCAATAACAGAACTGAATAAGGTTTCTGTAGTGGTAAAGTACGCAGAAGTTGTTAATTTGTTCCAAAATACAGATATATAAATTGTGCTTATCATTGTTTAGTTGTAATGAATGCATAACGTACATTTTAAATATGAATTTGCAAAACCCAGCTAAAAGAAGCTTTCACATTAAACGTTAAACGTTGTTTTAACGTAGAGGTCAGCGTTTGGTGAAACGTTACGAGGGCGCAACACTTTTTGTTGATAGTGGCAATTTCATACAAACGGTTAAAAATAGTCATAATAATTTTTTGTCATATTTGGTAGATAAATTTTGAAAACTTGCAATGAAATAAACAAGTTGGCTAGGTTATGAAAGTTGGACTTTGGGTTATACAGTTACCTTTCATAAAAGGAATGTATTGCCTTTAAGAGTCTGCAGAGGCTGTCGGCCATGTTGGTTTTAATCCCATAAGAACAATGTTATTTGTAAATCCATATTTTTTCGTTATTTATTGACCAAAATTTGTGTCTTAGGTGTCATTTTAAACGTTATCACATTGCACACTAGGTTTGCTTTTGAAAATTTGAATAAATACGCTTATTTTTGAAAAATAGGTGAAAATAAAACTTCAAACTAAATATTACTTATATTTTTTCTATAAAACTAATTATGAATTCACAAAGTAATTCCAACGTGCAATTTCATTCTTAATAAAATTCAATTAGTTTGAAAAAATCCATATAAAAATAATTGATTAATTTGGATACGTGTGATCGTTCGTCTGGTGCAAAAATAACATTGTTCTTATGGGATTAAAACCAACATGGCCGACAGCCTCTGCATACTATTAATCTATGGTTAAACAACTGTATCTTTCATTTTATGATTTATTGTTGTTTTAGAGCATTTGAATTTCACATACAGCTTAGCATCTTTGAGAAGAAGCCTTTGATGATGTTTTATCGAGAGGCATTCTACGACTTCATTATGATTTTGAGTAAAAATAAATACTTCGAGCGGATAAAAGGAGGGGTGGTGCATTCGTTTACCGGGTCCGCCTTGGAGTCCAGGGAGCTCGTCAGGAAAGGGTACTACATAGGCGTCAGCGGATGGTAAGCCTGCGAGGATCACACTCTTCATAATTTTCTGATTTAAAATGAAACGAATAAAACTCTACATTATTTAAGACTTATATCATTGACTATAGAAACTGACTGTTCAAGACAATGAATTTGCTGCAGACGCGTACATGTGCTGCTATCCAACGGTGATTGGTTTCAAATAAGCGCTGTTTGGTGTACTATAGTAGAACCTCACTAATTCGAACCTCAGTAATTAAAAAAACTCTACGATTCATATGTATATTTCCTTCAGAAAAACACTAATATTCGAATAAAAATATTCCGATAATTCGAAGGGATTTACCGCACAATTTAGCCTCTACAATTCGAATTTATGTACAGTCGGGCCTCTTGAATTCAAATTTTGTTGCTGCAATTCGAAGCCTTACCTCTAAAATTCGAAGTTAACCTCTACAATTCGAACTGAGACACCGAAAGTCTCTGAAATTCGAAATGAGAACAAAAAACAAGCTTGTTGTGGCATGAACTAGTGCGTATACTGTACGCAGCTTCCACCTGAGTTGACCCATTAGTCATTGTCGTCCACTGATCAGTGTGGTTTGTTTTGATTAGTTGTTTTTTTATGTGTTAGGAGATGTTTTTGCAGTAAAATAATCACCTCTATAATTATAGTTTTTTCACTCTAACTCTATAATTTGAACTCTTGATAGTTCAAACATCCTATAGTTCGAAATACTGTAAATTGCCTTTCCTTGAACTTCGAATTAGCGAGATCCTACTTTATTTGCTACGCTACCAATAACTTCAGTATGTGCTGGAGAGACAAAGAGGTGGAGAGCACTGACGCTACCTGTGAAGACGAACCACCCAGTAAAAATCCTGCGCAAAACCACGATTTCCGGAAAGGGTGGCGTGCGCATTATACCTATACCTGCGCGAAACTCTGCTGAGGGAGGGGTTTTTCCAATTGGTCGACCTATAATTTCCGAGCAGGAAAACTGGCTTAATTTTACCCCTATGAGTTGAGAGGGACCTTTATGAGTCTTCTTTTTCCTATAGTCAATGATTAGGCTAACTGTCAGAGCAGAAATTACGTGCATCCGAGTTTGAAGGTTGTTTTTCTTAGAAAATAAGAGGCCTACGAAAAAGAGGCCTACTCACACTATTGTTTTCATTGTTTAACTTTACGACATGACATATGCATTTTAAATTTTTATTTTAAAGATTTAACAATTTGTATCCTAGGTGGAACAAAAAAAGTACCGGCAATTTAATTAGTTTTAACTGTACATCAAATTTACAACGTTATTACTAGAAAGCCCGTTAATACGAGTATAACGAATTTATACTTTAATACATGGTTGATAGGAAGGTTTTCTATAAGTTGTATAAATTTTAATTTTAGGGTTTTTACTTTTTGAAATACGGATTTTTTGTAAATTCCCTGAAACATTGTGTTCTTGGCTTCTAAATGTCGTAGAATTAATTAGGCCTACTTGGTCTTGTTGTAATCCTTATGACAAATATAGTTACGATACATTACTTTCATATTAGTAAAAAAATGCAGTGATTTTAAATCGTTTCAAATCACTTTAAAATAAATTTAAATTGATAAATTTAAATTGATCTAAATCAATATAAAATCACTACCTTTACTTACACATATGAAAGTAATACATCGTAACTATATTTGTCATAAGGATTACAACAAGACCAAGTAATTAATTTTACGACCTCTAGAAGTCAAGAAAACAATGCTTCGGGGATTTGACATGAACTTCTTTTCTCGAAAAGTTAAAATTCTAAAATTTATAAAACTTACAGAAAACATTCCCATCAACCAGGTATTAAAGTATAAATGTGATATATTAAAGGGCTTTTGAGTAATAACGGTGTAAATTTTATATACAGTGAAAACTGGTTAAATTACGGTACTTTTCTTGTTCCTACTAGAATAAAAATTGTTAATGAAATTTACAGGTGTGTGTGTATACATAAGTGATCCTCTAATTATTTCTTACTTTACTAAAGAAAACATTACTTTCGAAATTAATAAAAATGTGTATTTCATTTAATTAAATATTGGAGTTCATTTCTTTATATTTAATTTCATATTTTTAACATAACGTATAATTAAACGAGAAAAACAATGGTGTGTTTAGATTTTTCGTAGGCCTGTTAGTTCCTTAGAAAAAAACCTTCAAACTCGGGAGCACATAATTTCTACGCCGACAGTAGTATATATATTCTTTACCAATCAACTTCATTTGTTAATTTCTCCTGATTGGGATTTAGAATAGGGTGACAAATTAGTAGGCCTAAAATTTGCCTAAGCAGTCTTTTACGCAACAATTTTAGCATTGTTTAGTCAGAATGGAACAAGAAAAAGCAAATTGGAGGGATAAAATGAGAGTAATCTGTAAGCATATATTATATTAACATATTTCTATCACAACTACAATGATAGAATACAAATGGACGGTAATTTTGGGGGAAAGTAAATTTATATAGTTGTATTTTTTAACTTATACTTATTTTATTATATATACCAATTTATGCTGTATGTATCTGCTTGATACATGGTGTTTATTTTAAAACGCAACCAATGATTTAAAATAAATATGAACAAAATATTTATCATTAACACATTTTATTATTAATTACATTTATTACTACTATTTACATGGTTTTAATGACTTTTTTTATGTTTGGTGTTGTAATAAACCACCAAAATTAGTACCATAAACGCTCTGCCCTCTTTAGTAAATTTCTGGACATTTTTTTCAAAGTTTTCTCAAAACCATGTTGCTACCTCAACTTAATGTCATTGCACGAAACCTAAATAAAGTGAACAACAATGCAGCAATGTAAATCAGCTGATAGCCAAGGAAGAGGAAGAACCAGGGCTACCAACCTATAATCTTGTAATGATCTTAAACCTCAATTGTCTGTACTTGTAAATAGTGTTGCTTTTTAAAAGAAACACCCCGTATTTATAGAATCAAAAGGTTTTTTTCTCTGGAGGAGGGGTTGTCTTCTAAATGGCAATAAACCTTGAAAGTTGCGATGTAAAAATAATTGTATACACCTAATGTTTCAAACCACATATCAAATTAAAAGTATTCATCTCATAAGTCCTAATAATGTTCAAGTTTTGTAAAATGGGATATATAGGCTCCACAGTCTCAAAATAACAAATGTACAATACCGGTTTAACTTTAAAATATCACTATTCTGAATCCCAGAATTCCTGTTGGGAGAGTAAAATAATATATGGGCTCCACTGCACCAAAATCTAAAATAGCTGAATATTTTGTAGACAATTTATGATTTATGAGCGACTTGTGAATCTTATGACTTTTTTCAGAGATAATGTAATTAATAAAGGGAATGTAAATTTCATTGAAATTAGCAAAGATAGGTCAAGTCTGTAAGCCAAGTAAACCGTACAGGGGTTTCCCCCTCTTTATTATACGGAGCTATAAGTAAAGGTGGATACTGGAAATGGATGTTTAATCTGTGTACCTAGCGCCTTCAGTGATTGTACGATAAAACCCGCAACACAGGCATGTATCTGATTCACGGGATATACGCCGTGTTGTCACGAAGTCGGTGACAATACCGTAATGATATTAGGAAAGAGGCAATACCATTTCGACCAAATTAAAACCAAGTCACTTACGTTATATACGTCGTCAAGTTGAGGTAGTCGAGGGTCTAAATGCCTGACCACCGTCCGTTCCCCTGTCGTAAAGAAATTAGTCAAGGTTTCATGCACATGCTAGTTAAATTTGAACTTTTAGTACTTTAAATAGTAGTTATATCTCAAACTAAATACCGATATAACGATAATATCGAAAGAAAATATCGATATATCGGTTACCCGATATATCGAACTGTTAATGATTTTCCTGTTTAAAAGTATGCACTAATTCTCATGTCATGACCAAAAATACACTCATGTTCTGCTGTCACTATTTATAATAGCTTACTGAATGTAAATATTAAATACATTTATCTAAACGAAACAAGTTGTGATCCATAGGGGAATGGCGAAAAATCAAAATAGGAATAATTATACCTTTAATTATTATGTAAATTATAAACGAATAATGTATTAGCATCGTTATTTATGTTTTTAACATTTAAAACGACTTTAATCTTCTTATAAATACTAAACGTCCACAAAATGGTCTACAATAAACTACATTTTAGTGCGTTAACCTCACATAAAAAAACTAAATAAAGTTCTTTATTATTTAAATGCATGTTTTTTTACGCATGAGAGGCAATTTAAATGTATTTTTTTCGAATCGTAGTGATTTTGAGGGAGAGAATAACTTCTATATTTAGTGATATGATATATCGGACCAAAATATCAATATAGCTAATATTATCGAAAGAAAATATCGATACTGAAATATCGATATATGTAAACATATTTCCGATATATCGTTGCCATCTATAGAGTCAAGGATTGTGGCCAGCTGTAAGAAAGTAATATCAATATAATTTATGGAGTCCATTTATCAATTTTATTACACTTTAGCCGCAAAATGTGGTATATGTATTAGTTAATTTTGAAAAAAATGAATATCAGCATACTACAACTAAATATACAAAAAATATACAAACATATAAGAAACAGGAAACAATAATACTTTACTAATCAATAAAGTATACTTATTCATCACCCTCACATGAATAATTATTCATGACCCACCCTCAACCCCTTACACGTACAGTGGTATTGACCCACTCGCAGTGGTACTGACCCACTTGCCCAACCCTACACGTACAGTGGTATTGACCCACCCTCAAACCCCTACACGTACAGTGGTATTGACACACCAGCCCAACCCTACACGTACAGTGGTATTTTTAGTTAAGTATAATAATTCATCACATATACTTACTAACTATTACTAAATGAAACACGTTATTACTTATTATGTATTACAAATTTAGTTTTGCCAACCATCAATTCATTATTGCGCTAATTAAATTTGTGTGTTTACTTAACTATAGTTCTAAATTAAATAACCAATATCTTAATTTAAAACTGAAAACTCTTAAATTTGTTGTTTCTTTTATATTAATTGGCAATTGATTGAACAGTTTTGGACCATTGTAAGAAAAAATTGTTTAAAAATGATTTTATTAGTTTAGGTGTTCTAAACATATTATAATAATAATAATAATAATAATATTTATTTATCAAAAAATATACAACATAAATACAAGAATACATAATTTGGTACAAAATTGCTCATACATAAACCAAGATAGACTGAAAATAAACAATACATAAAATTGCACATTCATAATGCCAAGACAGACCATAGTAACAATTCTAACCCATTCTTTAGGCACATAAATTTCTTAACTAACATACCACGGTTAACGCTTCCCGTTACAAGTAGGAGAACAGTTATACCAGTAATGGTGTTTCCACTACTTAAAAAAAATATTTTTAAGACCTTATAGTTGTACAAATGTAGAATAGGGAAATCTTTCAGTTCAATAAACGAAGGATACGAACTATCTAGTTTTTTTTTTTTATTATTCTTAAATAGTGATATTGAATAACTCTCAATTTTTTTATTTCGTTTGTAAGCACCTCCCAAGCAGACTAAACCATACTGTAATCTGCATTCAATTAATCCAACATATATCGTCCTTAGTAGATTTATGGAGCAAAAACTACGTAAAAACTAAAATTTCCTCCAGGATGATTTCAAACTTTTATGTAATAAATTTATGTGATTTACCCAATTGTGCTTTTCATCCAATGTAATTCCGATTTATATAAATATATTATCACTGTATGAATGAGAGGGTTAGGTCAAAAGCATTGTGCGTGCATGGGTGGGCGGGGGCGGGTGGATCAATATTACTACTGTACAGTAAGTGCATGGGTGGGCGTGGGCTAGTGGGTCAATACCACTGTCCGTGTATGGGTGGGTGGGTGGGTGGGTCAATACCACTGTACTTACTATTTTTTATTTGAAATACTATTTTTTTATTTACCACTTGATAAAAATAAGTGTACTGATGCCAGAAAATATATGGTTGATTGATATGGCCAGCAAATATACATGTAGAAATCCGATTAAATCGATGAAATAATAATTTTGTTCTGATTCCAAAGCTCAATGGCAACAAAAGAAGGCGTGGAGATGGTGAAAGGCCTCCCTCTGAACCGCATCATAGTGGAGTCTAGTGCACCCCGCTGTGAAATAAAAAGACCACATCCCGCTGCTAAATATGCGGTTACCAACTTTTTCCCTTCGAAAAGAACTAAGATTAAGAAGGATGGAATGATAGCTGGGCGAACCGAACCTGCCCACGTTATGTAAGTATCACATGAAGACGATTTATTAGAAATATAAGTAACGCCCTTTTAACAAGTTCATTCTAACGACGTAAAAACTCTAATCTGCTCATTACTTTATTTTGAATATTTTATTTGACCTAAAACATGTAGTTTTAGGCATATTCTCATTTGAAAGGAATTTTTATAGACCAGGAGCATTATCTTTATTTAGCTGATCGTGTTTTCTTAGTAGATAAATAACAAAATAAAACAACAATATGATAGTTATTTCAGTAGAAAAAAGGTAAAATTACGGAAATAAGAAAAAACTGAAAATTTAATTTTTTTCTGTAAATATAGAGTTGTGGATACTCAAAATGAGAAAAATGTTGCCCTAATCCTTGCGAATATGAAACATTTTGTCCTAATACTTGCAAATATGGTTAAGGTTTTGCAGTTTTTCCAGTTGCCATCCGTGTTAGTGGTGGAAATGTGCTGATTTTATATTGGAAAGGAATTTGAACACGATGAGTGACATTCTTCTACTATATGCTAATGCTCGTCTATTTAGAGCTTAGAGTTAATGCTAAAACATCCATGATTCTTGTACGTTGCGTATAATATAGTGATTCGTGTACGTAGCGTAATGTGTAATACCACGATTCGTGTACGTAGCGTAAAGTGTAATACCATGATTCGTGTCTGTAGCGTTAAGTGTCATACTACGAGTCGTGTACGTAACATTAAGTGTAGTACTACGATTCGTGTCTGTAGCGTTGAGTGTAATACAACGATTTGTGCACGTAGCGTTAAGTGTAATACCACGATTCGTGTCTGTAGCGTTGAGTATGATACCACGATTCGTGTACGTAGCGTTAAGTGTAGTACCACGATTCGTGTCTGTAGCGTTGAGTAAAATACAACGATTTGTGTACGTAGCGTTAAGTGTAGTACCACGATTCGTGTCTGTAGCGTTGAGTACACTACAAGAGTTAATGCTAAAACGTCCATGATTCTTGTACGTTGCACATAATATAGTGATTCGTGTACGTAGCATTAAGTGTAGTATCACGATTCGTGTCTGTAGCGTTGAGTATAATACAACGATTTGTGTACGTAGTGTTAAGTGTAGTACCACGATTCGTGTCTGTAGCGTTGAGTATGATACCACGATTCGTGTACGTAGCGTTGAGTACACTACAAGTGTGATACAATGACTCATGGTAATGTAGAGTACAATACAGGAATTGTGTGAATAGCGTGATGGGGTACTGTTAAGGGCTTGGGGATTTTGTATTGCCTGCCTTGGTATTATATTTATAGCAAGACACCAATTAATCAATAACAATATACATTAAATGGATTGATTAACATTTCAATTTGCGACATATATATTGAGAGAGGATGGTGATAAAGATGTACATAAATAGAACAAACAGAAATGACCAACAAATATTTTAAATGTAAATGAATTTTATTTATAAGGTGCCATATAATTGATCTTGACTAATCAATTTATCACGTTTCAGAAATGTTTTGGAAGCCGTCGCCGGAGTAAAGAACATGGATGCGCAAGAACTAGCGGACATTGTAAGAGAAAATGTGAATGAATTGTTTTTCAAAAAACCTGACTTCCTCAATAAATTTATTTAATATCAATTTCAATTAGGTCACATTTGAATTAATTAATTAATGAAAGTAATTGTACTAGACTTGCAATTTAAACAAAACATCGCTGACTAAGTTGCTCAGAAATTAAGTGAGTGAGGATAATCCTAGCTTCAAATATATAAATATATATGTATATATATATATATATTTATATATTTGTATAATATATATATATACAATATATATCGTATTGTCAGCTACCATTTGTTAATTATAATGTTGCATTGTATATTTAGATAAATATCTAAAAGTCATACATTGATTTTAAAATGTAAAGTGATCTCCTGTCACAAAGCTAAATCCAATCCGTCGAGTCATCTAACACCTGCTTCACCGATTCTATGAATGCTGACCAATCCCTCCGTAAAATAGCGCAGAGGGCACTCTGTAACTATGTGATCCATAGTTTCGGTAGTCTCCCCGCAATCACATGACTGATCTAGTGTCAATCCCCATTTACACTACTAGTAATTGCATTTGCCAACGCCAGTTCGGAACAGATTCAAGAGTGTTCACTCCCTATGAGGGAGGTTCATCCCACTTACAGGTATTGATGGATCATTAATAAGGCACTTATTTCGTCCATCAAAACTTTTCCACGCTACGGACCAGCTAGTATTGGGCGAGAAGTTTGATCTGCTCAAATGGAAAGCAGTACGTAGGGGTGGGTTTTGAGATTTTAAGCAACGGTTCTGACATGGGAGATCCTGTGTAATGGAGATCTTATTGAATTCTTTCAGTATTGCCAACTGACGTCTTTTGCTTCAAACATACCAATAGAATCATTGGCCCTAAAGCAACCCTTAGCAACAGGATAATCACAACATAATGAAGCTAAGTTTAGTGTAGGGGAGGAATGCCAGCAAAATAATTGTGTGGTACGTATCTTGAAACAGCATAGTAACTTTAACCTGTCGAGTACCAAAAACGAAAGATGATTTTTATAATTTAACGTACATTTAGAGTAAATTTCCTTTATACTAATATTTTATCCTGCCCATGACCTTGGCCTCATCAAGGTTAAGGGATGCTAGGGGATATCACCAATTCATCTCACCTATTTCTAATGTTCATCCTTCATCTTAAATTTCCTTTCACTGTATGGCGTCCAATGTCGGTCTTCCCAGAGCTGTCAGCATCCTCAGAGATTGGCACCAGAAATGTATGTGTTGTGAAAGTGAAAGTCTAAGTTTATGAGAAATTTTATTTTACTATAGTAGTTTTGGGTAATTTACTGCCCAATTCTTATATTTTATCAAAACAATGAAGAAATAACTTAAGATTGAGCTCTCGTTGTTGTTTTCATTCCAATATGCCATATTGTAATTAGTATCCAATAAAAATTAACCAACGAATTATGTTGTTAATTGTTAGGAATTTTATTACTTTTAACGATTTTAATTCATTTTGACATCGGTCTGATTTAAAAGAATATTGACATCCATCAAGTCTTAGTAATAAAATATTGACATCCATCAAGTCTCAGTAATAAAATATTGACATCCATCAAATCTTAGTAATAAAATATTGACATTCATCAAGTCTTAGTAATAAAATATTGACATCCATCAAGTCTTAGTAATAAAATATTGACATCCATCAAGTCTTAGTAATAAAATATTGACATCCATCAAGTCTTAGTAATAAAATATTGACATCCATCAAGTCTTAGTAATAAAATATTGACATTCATCAAGTCTTAGTAATAAAATATTGACATCCATCAAGTCTTAGTAATACAATATTGACATCCATCAAGTCTTAGTAATACAATATTGACATCCATCAAGTCTTACTAATACAATCCACTTTATTTTTGTTAAAAAGTCTTTCTTTATGTGTCATTTTTTAAACCTGTTAATGATTAAGTTTAAACCTTTAAGCCTAATAGTACAGAATTTATTCTTTTTTAATATGTTCACTGAACATATTCAATCTGATTGTTGTGTTACAAATCTTTTGAGCCATTGAATCAACCAATCTGGTTAATTGAACACGAGGAAATGTTGAATATGTTTGGTTTTGATAGATTATGTAAAAGACGTAAAGGAGCTCTACTTTGTTTCTTACATGGTGTTATCACGGGGGTTGTGGATGATTCATCGACTCTGGGTGCCATCAATTGGTACGTTCCGTCATACGGTAGTGGAGCTAGCAGGCTGGTTTCCCTGGTGGGGCTCGTACTGTTGCTCACCCTTCATCTTTTCTGAATTCGTCAATTGCATTATATAGTTCTGTAGCTAATGGGGTGGATATGAGTCGAGCGGTTTTCAAAGCGGCTTGCATGAGGCTCATTGAATGATCTCAAATCACATCACGGATCATATTTAATTTTATTAAAAAAATTAATTAATTTTTAATTTAGATAAGTTTTTTATTTGGAAGATTTTTTTAGTAATTGTGAGTATTATTATACAGTACAAGTAAACGTCACACAACACAAATTTACTACAATATAAGCACAAAATGCACAAATATATTACAATACAAGTACAAAATGCACGAATATTTGTGCATTTTGTGCTTATATTGTAGTAAATTTGTGTTGTGTGACGTTTACTTGTACTGTATATATGCCGGCACGTATTATGCTGATTAAAAAACTATTAGTATTATTATGTCCTTCTTTTTAAGAAGTCCGTACCAAATAATTACGTGAATTTGCGATTGCAGCCAATTATTTACTATAATATGAAATTTTTTTGAATAGGCCTATATAGTTTGAAACATTTTTCAAACTTATATAAATTAATTAAAGGATCCGTCAATTCTTATGTATAACATTGCAGACATAGGTGAAATATTTTCATAAATTTTATGCGACCCTTATAATTGGATCATCAGATCTGTTAGGGGAGCAGTTGTAGGTTCAGCAATAAATGTTGTACTGATATATAATACTGTAATAACCTTCATACGGGTTTGTTTTATTATAACCATTAATATTAAATTAGCTTCTCATCACTAAGATTTGTTTTAGTTTTGTTTTCACTTTGTTTAGATTATTTTCATAGTTACTTTGTTTTATACTATTTTATTGTATTTTCATGTTATATTATTATTAAAATTGTAATTTGGTTTAGAGATTGTTTGAGTTTTAATTTAAACCATTGGGGTGCCCCAAGGTTGGTGATAGTGACCTATTAAGTAGCCTCTAAGTACAAAAATAAGTGACAGAAAATTGAAAACATTGCTTTTTACACGTTTGTAAGATGTAGACGTATAAATATTTGCATACAAATTTTGAATTTAACTTCAGAAAATTTACTCGATGGCCATTTTGATAATGCGCATAGTAACATCATCTTAACCACAAGAAAATTTTTTTTTATTTTTTTTCAATGAGTGAGGTATGTTTGTTTACTATTTCCTTTATTTAATAGGTCAAGAAAAATAATAAACACGTTTTTTAACCGCTACATTAGGACTTGTGACCTCTTTAAGAGTTTTATTTTGTTGATTTCAAATCAGCGTTAAGAAAAAACCATTCAAAGTACACATTTTAACTTTTTATAACTACGTTTTTTACACATAACTGAAGGGATTTAGATGTTTTTAATTAAAAAAATTTAAAAACATTAATAATTTTAAAGTTGAAAAAATACCCTTTTTTATTTTTAAATTTATAAATGTTTGTATATTTAAAAAAAATAAAAAACATCTTAATCCCTTCAGTTATGTGTAAAAACGTAGTTATAAAAAATACATTTGTACTTCGAACGGTTTTGTCTTAATGCTGATTCAAAATCAGCAAAATTCACCACTTTTTTTGACTATACAATTGGAAAATAATTAACTCACCGAAAACCAATTGCACCCACCTTAAGGAGTGACCTCACTAACCTGGGACTACTAATGTCACTCATTACAGATATTTACCATAGTATTTTGTTGAAAACCTGAACAACAATTGCCCAACTCTTTATTGTCAAGTGCACCTGCAAACATTATCAGCCTTATTTATTTCGTGAGAAAAATTACGAGGCTATAACGAAAGCTATCAAACAGAAAAAGAAACAGGTGTTGCTGAAGCGTCGAAAGCCAAAGAGTGGTTACGCAAACAGAGATACAACCAGATCACGATTCTTCAACGGGCTTCGCACCTGGAGAGGATACAGCAGATCACCGTGACAATTGTCAATCACCCAGTTGTCCGATTCTCAACCCATCCGTTAACAACATCATATATCGTTATGAAGCAAATAAACATTTATTCTTTGAACAATATTTGTTCTTTAAATAAACAAAATACACCTCCTGTGATGCCCACATAAAGTGTGCACTTAGTAACAAACAAAAAGTGTAAAAATAAACTGGTTATATATACCTTTACAACATTATTTATTTAAAAACATTCACACATTCTTTTGACAGGACAAAGCTGATCCGGTGTATAGACTTAAAGGCCATAATTTACGAATTGTTTGGGAAAAAATAAAAGCAGTCATTTAAAAATGTCAGAAAACAATAATGACAAAACTAAAATTACCGTCCTAATAGTAGAAAGAATAGAGAACAGAAGGTCTGGGAGACCATAGTGGGCTTTCCCGGTTATGTAGGACCTCACTGCTTCCTTTTTAAAATTTATCACATCGATTCACTTTCTTATTTCATTTATCTTCTATCTAATACGATAATTAAACATGAATTGCTAGTGGCCTTGACCGGAGGGTTCCGACGTTATCGCAAGATAACGGAGTCAAGCAACATCGAGCGTGGCTGTTCCTTGGATGGGTGATAGTCTGAGCGATCCCGTCCTTGCACGCAGCCCGCATGCCCGGTCACTGGTGGTGGTTAGAAAGTCACCCTTAAGGCGTTCTTCCCTAGGTTAAGTGTTAGAGAGGGCTTTTTAGCTCTAACTTCACCTAGTACAATAAGACGATCTTTAACTTTTTTATAGTTTATTATTTGTAAAATGACGAAATGAGTATTTGAATGTATAAAATTATTTCAAATAAATATTATATCGGCATTACTCATTGTATTGGTTGGAAAAGGATAAAAGGTATTCTAAATACTTTAAGGATGAGCGAAGTTTTCGTGTTTTGTATCGATGGTTAGAAATTATGTTATGAAAAACATTGACGTATTTACCATAAATTAAACCTTTATACTTGACTTAACATATAAGTCGTAACATGTTAAATCTAAGGGGAGGTTCAATGTAAGAAAGGGCAATCTTTCATGTAATTTTAGTCTCAAAGACGTTTTTTTATTGTATTCTAATACTAAACGATAGATAAGTTTTAGTACATTTGTTTCTCACTTACCGAACTGTGATTTACATTTATTTATTTTTTGTTATTTCTTAGTAGTCTCGTGATTTTATTACAAGTTTAAAGTTTCCTCATTTACTTGATTAAAGGTTTTCAGTGACCAAAGGGCTATAACGTCCTGTATTTTTACAAGAGCCAGGTAAGTGGAGAATGGATTAGCAGGGGGATAAAGCAAACTATCAGAGAGCTATCCGCACACAAAAGGGTTGGACGTGTGCAGCGGAACTTTTATGAAAGCAGTTACGTTCACTCATAAATAACGAGGCGGAGCTATTAGGCAAAACGGAAACGATGCATGGCCCGGAAATAAAGGCAGTAAATCTGGGCGTTAAGCCTCAAGTGATGAGCAAAGTTTGGCCTAGCATCAGGCGTTCTGAGAGCAACGGCTCTCTTGGTTCTTTGATTGCTGTTTCAACTGTCCAAGTTCTGGTAGAGCCAGCTCTGAGAGATCTTTGCACTTCCACCGAGTCTAAGCATGGACAATTGATAGTACTATGGGCACCCCGCTTACCATTATTTTGCAACGATGAGAGTTGTAATTACCTTCAAGCTCAAGTCTAAGCTTAAAAATAGGTATTTAACTATTTTTTCTAAGAGTTTGATAGCATATTTTTTTTTTTTATTTATTCATAAGACGCTGATCGTCAAGATATGGGCGAATATGGATTTCGAATGAGTGTGATGAGTGTAGATGAGCTAATGTAGTCATTGTTACAAACTAAGGCCGACTATTCCTTAGAAAGTGTCATTAATTAATAGCCCAATATATGTGTACTAATTATTGCCACGTAGATCTAGTAAGGTCAACTATTCAAACTTCACTATTGGGACCTTATGGTTTAATGGCACAATTTATGTTCTTTACATGAGGATTTAAGGCACCTTGATCGTTCACACACGAAAAACACTATTATCAAGCTCTTTTTAGCTAATCTACGTCCGAACTATACTTAAGATACACCTATCCCTAACACTGATGGCACAATAAGCAGATAATTATAGTTAACTGGCGAAACACGCACTTTGTGTGTATGACTAGTTGTTTTTCTGTTACGAAATATACGCTTTCACACACGTAACTTGACGGCTTTCTCTACTATAATTATAAGGCACTCGTAACAAGACGGCTCTTCCTCCTATAATTCTAAGCACACGTAGAATGACGGCAATCCCTCCTACAATTCTAAGCACACGTAATATGACGGCTCTCCCACCTATAATTCTAAGCACACGTAACTTGACGGCTCTCCCTCCTATAGTTATAAAGCACACATAACGACGGCATTTTCTCCTATAAATTCTAAGCACACACAACATGACAGCTCTCCTTCCTATAATTCTAAGCTCACGTAACTTAACTACTCTCCTTCCTATAATTCTAAGCTCACGTAACTTGACTACTCTACTTCCTATAATTCTAAGCACACGTAACATGACGGCTCTCCCTCCTATAATTCTAAGCACACGTAACATGACGGCTCTCCCTCCTATAATTCTAAGCACACGTAACTTGACGGCTCTCCCTCCTATAATTCTAAGCTCACGTAACTCTTAACTACTCTCCTTCCTATAATTCTAAGCTCACGTAACTTGACTACTTTACTTCCTATAATTCTAAGCACACGTAACTTGACTACTCTACTTCCTATAATTCTAAGCACACGTAACTTGACGGCTCTCCCTCCTATAATTATAAAGCACACATAACGACGGCATTTTCTCCTATACATTCTAAGCACACACAACATGACAGCTCTCTTTCCTATAATTCTAAGCTCACGTAACTTGACTACTCTACTTCCTATAATTCTAAGCACACGTAACATGACGGCTCTCCCTCCTATAATTCTAAACACACGTAACTTGACGGCTCTCCCTCCTATAATTATAAAGCACACATAACGACGGCATTTTCTCCTACAAATTCTAAGCACACGCAACATGACAGTTCTCCTTCCTATAATTCTAAGCTCACGTAACTTGACTACTCTACTTCCTATAATTCTAAGCACACGTAACTTGACGGCTCTCCCTCCTATAATTATAAGCACACATAACGACGTCATTTTCTCCTATAAATTCTAAGCACACGCAACATGACAGCTCTCCTTCCTATAATTCTAAGCTCACGTAACTTGACTACTCTACTTCCTATAATTCTAAGCACACGTAACTTGACGGCTCTCCTTCCTATAATTATAAAGCACACATAACGACGGCATTTTCTCCTATAAATTCTAAGCACACGCAACATGACAGCTCTCCTTCCTATAATTCTAAGCTCACGTAACTTGACTACTCTACTTCCTATAACTCTAAGCACACGTAACGTGACGGCTCTCCCTCCTATAATTCTAAGCACACGTAACTTGACGGCTCTCCCTCCTATAATTATAAGCACACATAACGACGGCATTTTCTCCTATAAATTCTAAGCACACGCAACATGACAGCTCTCCTTCCTATAATTCTAAGCTCACGTAACTTGACTACTCTACTTCCTATAATTCTAAGCACACGTAACATGACGGCTCTCCCTCCTATAATTCTAAGCACACGTAACTTGACGGCTCTCCCTCCTATAATTATAAAGCACACATAACGACGGCATTTTCTCCTATAAATTCTAAGCACACGCAACATGACAGCCCTCCTTCCTATAATTCTAAGCTCACGTAACTTAACTACTCTCCTTCCTATAATTCTAAGCTCACGTAACTTGACTACTCTACTTCCTATAATTCTAAGCACACGTAACATGACGGCTCTCCCTCCTATAATTCTAAGCACACGTAACTTGACGGCTCTCCCTCCTATAATTATAAAGCACACATAACGACGGCATTTTCTCCTTTAAATTCTAAGCACATGCAACTTAAAATTCAATGTTGTAACAAATACAAAGAGAGCTAACAGTTTACCAATAATTCTATAGTAATGATTTTAGAAGTAGCGTCAATAGGTTAACAGTGGGAAAGGAATGTATTTTTGTACTGCCTCAAAAAAATGTACTTATAAAAACAGTCCAATGTAAATTTACAGTTTTACAAATAGATTAGTTACGTAGCTCGTAAATTATAAAGCTGTAATGATAATACAGAGGTTATCTCTTAGAAGTTTAAGAATAAAATTGAAACTGTTTTGAACACTCTAGACTGAATTAACAAATCTTTGAGGCAACTGTTAAAAGCATTGGTTGAATTGAGTGCCAGAGGAACATGCCCCAGAATACATTTCTGTAAGCCCCCAATCCTGAAAGCATGCCGCCGTCTCTTTACAAGGCATTACTGTAGTAACACCCTTCCTAACGGTATTTAAATTTAATATGATCATTCTGTGTGTATTGTGAACTTTTTGGAGAATCTTGATCGTTTAGATACATCAAATAGATATGGACCTCATGAAGAAATGTTAAATTAGGCAAAGGGATATATGAATGTTATAAAACACCACAGGGTTGTAAATAAATTTAATTAAAATTGCTTTAGAAACATTAGCAATGCACAGAGATTTTTATAAGTGTCATTTAAAGTTTTCTGGAGAGAGACACAAAACAAATGGTTAGTTTTAAAAAACACTCTTTGTTCTTATGAAATAATGAAATATTATGAATGCATTCAAATTATGTATTTTATACGTTCATGTTTTTAATTCATCTTGTCTAAAATAATTCATGACTAACACAGAAAAGCTTTTCGATGCGCTGCCACTGGAAGCTTAGTTTACGCTAATAAACTCTTTATTCAAATTAATGGCATATTTTATACGTATTTATTTATGGAGAGATTGCACACCAAAATTTACAGTAACCTATGCAATCCAGACGTTATATTAGAGAGTAAGAGTTTGTACGATTCTGACAATAGTGTGGTTTGAAAAATAATGAAACATCGCAAACGATACATTCTGCATTTACTGTTACTTGAAGCCGTCAAGTTACATGTACTTAGAACTATATGAAGGAGAGCCGTCAAGTTACGTGAGCTTAGAATTATAGGAAGTAGAGTAGTCAAGTTACGTGAGCTTAGAACTAAAGGAAGGAGAGGTGTCAAGTTAAGTGAGCTTAGAATTATAGGAAGGAGAGCTGTCAAGTTACGTGTGCTTAGAATTATAGGAAGTAGAGTAGACAAGTTACGTGAGCTTAGAATTATAGGAAGGAGAGCTGTCAAGTTACGTGTGCTTAGAATTATAGGAAGTAGAGTAGTCATGTTACGTAGGCTTAGAAATATAGGAAGTAGAGTAGTTTAGTTACGTGTGATTATAATTAAAGGAAGGAGATATGTCAAGTTACGTGAGCTTAGAATTATAGGAAGAAGAGCTGTCAAGTTACGTGTGCTTAGAATTATAGGAAGTAGAGTAGTCAAGTTACGTGAGCTTAGAATTATAAGAAGGAGAGCTGTCAAGTTACGTGTGCTTAGAATTATAGGAAGTAGAGTAGTCAAGTTACGTGAGCTTAGAATTATAGGAAGGAGAGCTGTCAAGTTACGTGTGCTTAGAATTATAGGAAATAGAGTAGTCAAGTTACGTGAGCTTAGAATTATAGGAAGGAGAGCTGTCAAGTTACGTGTGCTTAGAATTATAGGAAGTAGAGTAGTCATGTTACGTAGGCTTAGAAATATAGGAAGTAGAGTAGTCAAGTTACGTGAGCTTAGAATTATAGGAAGGAGAGCTGTCAAGTTACGTGTGCTTAGAATTATAGGAAGTAGAGTAGTCAGGTTACGTGAGCTTAGAAATTATAGGAAAGAGAGCTGTCAAGTTACGTGAGCTTAGAATTATAAGAAGTAGAGTAGTCAAGTTACGTGAGCGTAGAATTATATGAAGGAGAGCTGTCAAGTTACGTGAGCTTAGAATTATAGGAAGGAGAGCTGTCAAGTTAGGTGTGCTTAGAATTATAGGAAGGAGAGCTGTCAAGTTACGTGAGCTTAGAATTATAGGAAGGAGAGCTGTCAAGTTAGGTGTGCTTAGAATTATAGGAAGTAGAGTAGTCAAGATACGTGAGCTTAGAATTATAGGAAGGAGAGCTGTCAAGTTAGGTGTGCTTAGAATTATAGGAAGTAGAGTAGTCAAGTTACGTGAGCTTAGAATTATAGGAAGTAGAGTAGTTAAGTTACGTGTGCTTAGAATTATAGGAAGGAGAGCCGTCAAGTTACGTGAGTTTAGAATTATAGGAAGTAGATTAGTCAAGTTACGTGTGCTTAGAATTATAGGAAGGAGAGCCGTCAAGTTACGTGTGCTTAGAATTATAGGAAGGAGAGCCGTCAAGTTACGTGTGCTTAGAATTCTAACCCTAAAGTATGATTTTAAAACATTTAGTACATAATACGATCATCCGAAATTTGTAATTTAAAACATGTCCTCTCAATATTCATGCAGTCTGTACATGAGATTCACATTGTCGGGTCCATCCACCGGCCAACAAGATAACAATTAATGAACCTTCGCATCTACCAATGAGTCTTCCATTAACGGGTAATTCCACCCACCAATGAGATGTGAATTGACAAGTCGACTGTCGAATTCTTGTGCGTGTAGTCAGGAGAGTCATGAACGTACGAAGTGAGCTGATCGAGTCGTGTTTCTGAAAGACAGGCTACTCGACTTAATGACTTTTTTTATCAGTGTATACTAAAAAATATATATTTCAATCAACATCTATATACATTAAGAAAACATTGAATTTCATTCCACTCATATTAGATCACAGAAAGGACATAGTCTAAATCAGAGAAGAAGTGCAGTGTAAATATTAGAAACTAAAACCTTCAAAACTAATGAATGAATACACCAAAAAAATACACAAAAAAAATCAGCTTATACGAGTTTAAGAAAATGTGCTAAATTTGTTTTTTGAACAATAAAGTAGTATTGTAATATAAATAATACTTAGTTAAATTTTGTATCAATTTAGAAAAATGTAAATTAATTTTGAATACTCTAATTACATATAAATCAAAACTAAAAATAAGAGTTACTGAACAAGTGACGTTTATAGACGTTTTTATATCTTCTTTCATTGTAAATAATCAACGAATTAAAGGATGAAATGTAGCTTTCAGTTAAAGTGGTGCTTGATTTATAAAAAGGGAAGTTCACCGGTCTATCGGTAACTCAATTTCTGACGCGGATTGTGAGGGGAATCCCAATTAAGCTCGCCAGCATCTCGCTATTCATGGGGCAAGCGAGTTGTATTGCAGGTTCTTCCCATCAAACTTAAAACATAGAGTGTTATCTCCTTTATTTCATTATCTCAAGTCACATCAAATGAACCAGTTTTTGAACAGTTGTTTAAAAACCCAACGAGCTCTTGTTTCCCAAAATCTAATAATAAGTAAAGGAAAAATATTTAAGTGATCAACATTTTGGAAACACACTGTAAAATTTTTATTAGTTTATAAAAGTTCACAATATTATCAACCTGCAGTTTGTAAGGTGTAAGGACAATAATTTAATTCATATTACTAATTCTTCTCAGCTATACGGCTATTTACTTAACAGTTTCAGGACCCTGATGCTCAGTATAATGTTGATTGTTAACAATCGTAACAAACGACTGCGTTATAAAAATAGATATGCTACTTAACAAAGAAAAAAATAAGAAAGATTTATTAAAAACATTTTTGATAGTAGGTTTACCCAACAATAGTTTAAGAATATTATTATAATAATTTGTTACTTATTCTTTGTGAAATGTAATTTCTCATATCCAGTTAGATAAATAATAGCTCTACGCAGCAATAGATAATAACCATTTTGCCTTTGTCTTCAGCAGTGTTAGTTATATGACATTAAATTATTTGAGAGGCTATATTTTCCGACTGGGTCATCCTTTTGACCTCAGGTTTGCGTTCTTGTGTTTTAAAAACAAAGACCTTTAAAATGAGGTATAGTTCAAGGTAGGCTTATATTAAAAATATTTAAGACTTCCTTCATGGGCCACCATGGATATGCAAAAAACAAGTAAAATATGTCCACGTTTTAGGTGTACACGGGAACATGTACATAACTACAAAGTTTCATTAGTTTTCTTTTAATAGTTTCAAAATTAATAAATACATTCCAGACTTTTGCCCAATCTTGACATAAAATTCTTTGAGTGTCTGCATTTTCTCACTGGGTTATCCTTTTGACCTCTAGTTTGGACTCTTGTGTTTTAAAAAGAAAGACCTTTAAAATGAGGTATAACTAGATGTAGGCTTACATTTGAAATTTACCAGGGTGGGTTCACGGGCCATCACCTGGCTATGTGAAAAACGTAATATATGTCTAAATGTTTGGTATATGGACGTGTACATAACTGCAAATATTCATTACATTTCTTTCAATGGTTTTGAAATTAATAAATATATTCCAGACTTTTTCCCAACCCTGTATACATGGCCAGTGCCCTTGGCCGGAGAGTTCCGACGTTATCACAAAATGAGTCAAGCAACGTCGAGCGTGGCTGTCCCTTGGATGGGTGACCGTCTGAGCGATCCCGCCCTTGCATGCAGCCCACCTACCCGCTTACTGGTGGTGGTTCGGAAGTCACCATTAAGCCGTTGGTAAGGGGGAGAGAGCATATTGAGAGAGAAATACACTACCCACCAACGCTACGGCACCTGATTCTCCTCAAAGGTTCGTTGAATAGTGTGGTGTGTGGGATGGACTGTCTCTATTTAAAAAAAATAGTATTTATATATAAAAATAATATTAGTTCGAGCCATACTGGTTATATATAACGTAACCAGATATACTTTTACACTAAATAATAAAATCCTCAGTATAGGAGGTCAATTTTGGGTAAATGATGATTTTTTCAGATTAAGGTCACAGATAAAAAAAAAAAAATACTCTCGGTACCAAGATTATATCAATGAAATATCCAATATACACTCCATTTTGTGGTTTAATTAAATTAATATAGGATAAATTAATCAGCATGAATTATGAAATTCTAAAGCAATCTTATTTCTGAATAATTATTGGTTTCACTCTATTACAAACGATAAATGTAACTGTTTAAGAATGTTGCTGGTAACTGCTAACATTAGTCTAGAAAATACGTCAAAACAACTGTAAATAAATCAGAATCTTCTTTGAGTGAACATTGTTGATCCGACCGGCGTTGAGAGCAACAAATCCTCTGCCCGGGGAGATATACAATAAACACCACAGGACGAATGTTCAGCTCTCTCGGTGGATGTATTGATTCTATACACTAACATAGAAAAAAGTAAATAATTACTGATTGCTCATAAGCAATCCATTAATTCACTACCAATATTTTTTGTTGTTGTTAGGTCACTACCACTTGATAAATATTCTATTGCTCTAAAAAAGTTCCCCAATATTTTTTACGTCCACTGTGGTATTCCTTGTCCGCTAGGAATCCGATATCACTGGCCTTATCTTACCGCTTTCCAAGAACTTACACTCGGAAAACGCATTCGGCGGTAAGTCAATCATTGGATTTACCAGCTTATGATCAACTTTAGTAACCTAACCTAACGGAACTGTAATTGCGATAAAAAAGTTAGTGGTAGTGAGGTAACTGGAAAAGTAGTGGTAGTGAATTAACGGAAAAGGTCCGCGTGATATTTTAAAATGATTTTTTCCTTGTATTAAATATACGATCAGAAATATACAGTGATATTAAAGATAGTACATTTTAAAATGTTTTTATACTCATCTAAAATCACATTGAAGCAACATTCATTTAAACAGTGTTAAAACAGACACATTGGTCAAGAAAAAAATGAATACGACTTGTTTCTCTAAAATATTTATATGTTTAGCTTCTAACCGTAGAACTACGATAGTGTTAAGAATTTTAAATAACAATAATTGTAGTAAGTATTTGTTGGTAGCTTTGAATAACATTAAATGTATCCTTTTATTAAGAATTTTTAATCTCCTGCTCCACACTTGTACTAGAAAAATACAACCCAAAATGGTTTAAAATATAATGACCATAATTTATTAATTATTTTATGGACCCATTGCAAACTTTTCTTAAATCCATGTTGTAGAATAAACTAAGTATTGAAATGCTGAAAATGCTAAATATGATGTTATCATTACATCTTAAGAGATCATTGTCCCTGGTTTTGGAAAATCCCTGTGAATTTCCACAGGACGGTAGCTCATGAGCGTGTGCCTTCTCGGGCAGGGATGACTACCGAACTGGGAGACACAGGACGATAGCTCATGAGCGTGTGCCTTCTCGGGCAGGGATGACTACCGAACTGGGAGACACAGGACGATAGCTCATGAGCGTGTGCCTTTTCGGGCAGGGATGACTACCGAACTGGGAGACACAGGACGATAGCTCATGAGCGTGTGCCTTCTCGGGCAGGGAAGACTACCGAACAGGGTGACACAGGACGATAGCTCATAAGCGTGTGCCTTCTCGGGCAGGGATGACTACCGAACTGGGAGACACAGGACGATAGCTCATGAGCGTGTGCCTTCTCGGGCAGGGATGACTACCGAACTGGGAGACACAGGACGATAGCTCATGAGCGTGTGCCTTTTCGGGCAGGGATGACTACCGAACTGGGAGACACAGGATGGTAGCTCATGAGCGTGTGCCTTCTCGGGCAGGGATGACTACCGAACTGGGAGACACAAGACGGTAGCTCATGAGCGTTTGCCTTCTCGGGCAGGGATGACTACCGAACTGGGAGACACAGGACGATAGCTGATGAGCGTGTGCCTTCCTTCTCAGGCAGGGATGACTACCGAACTGGGAGACACAGGACGGTAGCTCATGAGCGTTTGCCTTATAGGGCAGGTGTTCGTTTTGTCAACAAATTGCCGAATCCGATCAAAAATGTCCCCATGCCGAAGGCATTCAAGACTCGTCTAAAAACTGCACTGGTGAAAAACGCATTTTACAGTATAAGCGAGTTCATGGCACACAATTGGGATACCTCACAATTGGTTGACTGACCGGGGAAAGGGTGGAACGATTCGAATGAATAGGAGAGTGAATGAAGAAATTGTATGCCTGAAAAGTTTGAGTTTGATGTTGGGATGAGTGGGAAATTTTAGCGAAAAAACAAGGACGATTGCCATAACATTGTATAGTGTTCATGCAATAAAACACTTTAAAATTATTATTATGTAATTCACTAGGAATAAGAAAATATCGCAAGTAAATTAAAGTAAAGAAATTGTTTTACGTAGGGACTAACAGCTACTGACTTTAACGATTTGTGAATTTAGTTCAATCAAATTCAATTTATTACACAAACGAAACTAAATAAATACTCTTCATAAAAAATAAACGAAAAGGATAACTAAATATTCATCGGTTAAATCATCTGTCGAGACTGAGCATTTAAAAATCCTGCAAAAATAATATATTTGGTGGGAATTTATTATAAGTTGCAATATATTTTAAAGGAATTGTTTTTTATTTGTAGTGAAGATGGAATAAATGTGTGACATAAGAGTTTATTAGTATTGCCTTCTATTTATTAGTCTTTCAGTTAAGTATGATTTAATTTGTAATAATAAAGCTTTAAGTAATATAAACAAACCTATAATAATTATTGTTATTTATTTGTTCTTTCTAAGGTTTATTTCATAGTATAGTTTTTTTGATGAGAAATAATTTCTAAATGTTTGTAATCTACTTGTTCAAATACAATATGGGATGAAAAAAGAGTAATCAAAAGATCTTTTTTCCCTTTTTCGCTCAAAATTGGGTATTCTGAAACCCAGAGGTCAAAGGAGAATGTCAGAGAGCGTAAGGCACGAGAGGAGAGGGCGGTGTGGGCGGAGGGTGGCTCCGCCCCTCTGGGTCGCTGCTCCAGTCGCTTCAGTCTGTCGCGACCGCGACTCAGTTCCAAGTGACAATCTAACGCTCTTCGCTCCAGATATCGCTTTATTACGCAACATACTGTCCGTTTCGTGAAAATATTTTAAAAAATCCGCGAATAACTTGCACTAATCAAAACTAACAAAATACCCTAATAATGTTGGGTAGATAGCAAGATTAATTGTATAGCATTTACATAGTTACAATACATAGTTTACATGTATAGTTACAAACATTAGTGAAACTGCCAATTGGTCACATGTCGTATGGGGTTGTATCAGAGCAAATAGCAAAACTATCATATTTTCTATTGCACGTTTATTAAATCCGTAACGACTACATTCTACTATTCAACGTGAAATAGCGATTGTTTTTTATTTGCTCTTCAAATATCAATGTAAGTAACATAAGTGATAAAAACTTATTAATTTATGGTCCTATGTAATAACCTAAAGATCGTAAATTTAATTGAATTAAATAATTTAAAATAGTCGTAAGATTACAAATATTTAGATGAAGTATACAAGTATTTTATAATAAATTGTTATTAATGTATAATATATTATGTTTACAATTTCCTTTCCACATCATAATACTTAACATTTTCGTCTTTAAAAAATGTTATTAAATAGTCATATTTAACTGAATGGAACAAAAACTAAACGCGAAGATGAATGTAAGAATGTCTAGAAACACAAATAATACATATTATTATATAATAAATGTGAATAAAAGTACATGTTTAAAGAGGACTTTGTAAAGACAATTAAGATATTAATATTAATACGGTTCTAAGATTTCATTTATGTATATAAAATAACAGTAAAAAGGAGTTTTTACCTTTTAAAACAATAAAATGGGCATAACTTTTAGTTGAAATGGTTGTCTATGTTTATCTTTAATTGAAAAAGTATCAAGTTTTTGCAGATTTAAAATAATGATTGAAAAAATGCGTTTTATGAAAATGTAATATTATTATAACTTTTTTTATTGATAACAAATTTATTAACGAATTGCATTTTTAATTTTTATTTTCGGTAGAAGTTATTTGAAACATTATGTAAATAACATATACTTGCATATAAGTTACATTTGAAAAATACAATGGTGTAAAGAGAAGTTTAACTACCCATTTTAACGAAATTAAATAACTTAAAAATATGGTTTTAAATAAAATATATTAACATTTAAAAGGTATAATTAAGTCTTACTAATTAGTTATTTCTCTACATTATCCAGTTTACAACTAAACACGTATACCTATCATCATTTAGTTTACAACTAAACACGTATACCTATCATCATTTAGTTTACAACTAAACACGTATACCTATCATCATTTAGTTTACAACTAAACACGTATACCTATCATCATTTAGTAACAACTAAACACGTATACCTATCATCATTTAGTTTACAACTAAACACGTACACCTATCATCATTTAGTTTACATCTAAACACGTATACCTATCATCATTTAGTTTACAACTAAACACGTACACCTATCATCATTTAGTTTGCGTATTCAATTAATAAGAAATTAAGCAGACATTCAGTTGTAATAATGGCAATGTTGATTTCCAACGGCAAGAAAAACTAAAACAATGAAATGTCGAAATTTGATTTTATCATAGTATTTTTTCAAAATATACTATCCCTGGTTGAATATTTAATATTTAATGTGTCCAAAACAACAGTATAAGTAGTTAAAATATTAATTGTAATGCAGAATATAGCATAAAAAGTTGTTCATACTATTTTAAGCTGTGATGAAAACAAAGAGAATACAACTGATAATTAAAATATATAGCATTTCTTATTTATAGCAACAAATTTACCTCCTTGCAATGATCTTTACAATGTAGAATGTAATCACTACGTCATTTCAAATTGTAAAGTAGTATTATTTTTCATAAAATTAGAATACCAATTCCAAAAAATGTTTTTATAAATCAAATAACACTAATTATTATTTCAAAACACAGAAATTTAAGTTGGTTAACAATTCATGCGATTGTCCTTTGTAATTTAATATTATAATTAAACTTTGGTCATAAATATGAGATCACATTACATTTCTAAGTGTTTTATTGGTTGAAATCAAATTTTGGAAGGTTTCCTTTGAAACATATATTCGATATATAAATAAAATAACACTAAAGTATACCTAGAAATATGATACATATTTTTAAACTATTGAGTTTTCGTTAACACGTATGAGCTAAAATCCATAAAATTTTATAATTTTTTAAAATAACTGTTATGTAATATATTATTTATTACATTAATTTTTTATCTTCTAAATGAATGGTTAGTTGCATGTTAGTATAGTTGAAATTTAATTAAATTAGTATCAACATATCATTGCCATTCTGTTTGGAAATAATCATCATCACAAATTGCAGTTAAAAATGATCCAATGAGGTTAAATTAGGCTAAGGAATGTTCTTAGGCTCATATATGTATTATTATTAATGTATTCGTGTTACGTAACATAAAATACAACAAATTAGAATGTAAATTTATTTCTGCAATTATTTGTATCATTCTCCACATTACCAATAGTACTTTGTTATTTACTAAGAGGCAAACTAATTATCATATATAATTAATTTTGCACCGTTCCTGTTAATTATTAAAGTTATATGTTTGGTCTGTGAAATAATTAATGTGAAACTTAAACTTTCAATACTTAAATAAAATATAAGCACCTACTAAAGAACTTCTTGACATATCTGAAATGAAAAGAAATATAAAGTAATGACAGTAGAATGTAACAGACATTAACACGTCTGTGACGTAATAAAATACATATAATCCAATAAAATGTTTTGTTTTAGAACAGCATTTTCTTCACCGATACCATCAAATAAAATACTATAGCACTTTTCCTTTTTAGTAAATATTTTGATTCTTAACATTTTTTCTAGTTAAAAACTTAACTTGTATACATTATATATTACTAAAATGAAATAAAGATGTAATTTAGTACAATACAAGCTCACTGGTTCTATCAGCACTAAACAAATTTAACAATCATATATTGAAATCCAAACTTTATCCTTTAGAAAAAATGTCTTTTTTATCTCTTAATCAAACTAATAAAAGACATAATTACTGATAAATCTGTTTTAACGATCCTATCACATTTTTAAGCATCATAAGATGTTGTAAAGTGTTTGAAAAATGATACTAACTTATTATAGTATACCTGTATTAGTTATTTCTCTGCAATATGCAGTTTACAACTAAACACTTGTACATATCATTATTTAGTTTACAACTAAACACTTGTACATATCATTATTTAGTTTACAACTAAACACTTGTACATATAATTATTTAGTTTACAACTAAACACTTGTACATATCATTATTTAGTTTACAACTAAACACTTGTACATATCATTATTTAGTTTACAACTAAACACTTGTACATAAGTTTCACATTATTTAGTTTACAACTAAACACTTGTACATATCATTATTTAGTTTACAACTAAACACTTGTACATATCATTATTTAGTTTACAACTAAACACTTGTACAATCATTATTTAGTTTACAACTAAACACTTGTACATAAGTTTCACATTATTTAGTTTACAACTAAACACTTGTACATATCATTATTTAGTTTACAACTAAACACTTGTACATATCATTATTTAGTTTACAACTAAACACTTGTACATATCATTATTTAGTTTACAACTAAACACTTGTACATATCATTATTTAGTTTACAACTAAACACTTGTACATATCATTATTTAGTTTACAACTAAAAACTTGTACATATCATTATTTAGTTTACAACTAAACACTTGTACATATCATTATTTAGTTTACAACTAAACACTTATACAAATCATTATTTAGTTTACAACTAAACACTTGTACATATCATTATTTAGTTTACAACTAAACACTTGTACATATCATTATTTAGTTTGCGTATTCAATTGTAGATTAATAAATAAAGAGATGAAGCAAAGACTTTTATTTGAACTAATCCCAATGTTGATCTTCAACGGCAAGAAAAACGAAAATATAATGCACTCTAACATCAAAATTGGATTTTATCATAGTAATATAAAAACACTATTTCGGATAGAAAAATCCCAAATATATTATTTGGAGAAAATAAGCTTATGTATATATGAAAACTTTCGTAAATTACTGAAAATAAATATCTGTGAAGTTCCCGAAGAAATTGTTGTATTCAATGATAAACACGCACTTATCACACGTAGATAGAGTTAAAATAAAATTACCTTTGATGAAACTTGCTCAAAAACTATCGGTTAGTTGTTGTTTGTATTATATTTTCACCTTCGGATTTCCCACCAATTATATGGGAGTATTAACTTCAAAATTAGTTATTTAAAGGATATTAGTTATTTAAAATAAAATGATGCTCGTATTAACAATTTTTTAATGGTAAACATTTTATAATTATGGTTTACCAAACAACTAGCGAACAAAAAGATTAAAATTAGTTGTATGAACTTGTTTATTATATAACTAATAAGCTAATACAATTATCTGAATTATTATCTTGAAAATCCCAATTAATGGACTGTGAAATTGAAAAAAAAGAAAAAAATAAAATAAAAAAACGTAGTTGAAAATACAATTACGTATATAACAAGTATATTACAATATAACCATTAGTTTTTATAGCTAACACTATTTTACATCAATTATAATTATATTTATACTTCCATACAAGTAATAATAATTTTTGTCACGATGGGTTTAAAAAAAATAAATTATTTACTAATGTAGAAAATAATATAGGTTTACGTATTAAAGTTTATTTTATTTATGATGTGGACTGTTTGAATATCATATAGTTGTCCTCTAGATACTCTTGTAGCCTCCGCTAACGTGGTGTTTTATCTAGGATAGTGATGGTTTTGGGGACATCTGTTTTGATTGGTTTCGTATCAAAATCCATACGATTCTCACTAACCACTCATGTAACTTAGGTAATGAACTAACCCCAAATGTGGACTGCAAAAACAACAATCAAAACGCCTTATAAACATTACCATTAAAGCACATTTTCTGTAATCTCTGTAGTCTAATTTTCCTTATAACTTGATTCGAGTTATGTTGAATTTCTAATATTTTTGTGTAATACATATCTGAGTTTTTAGTATTCTTACACACCTATTTGTATAGAAAATATATTAAGACTTGTGGTCCTTTGTAAAAAGATTTTACAAATATTCAACGAAACTTATAAAAACTAAATATTCAAAACTCATTAGTCTTTAACTAAAGTAATCAAATATTCAAGAATTGTTGTACATAAAAAGTTTAAGCCTACAATTAAACAATTGGAGGGTACAATAAAATCGTTGTACTGTAGATATTATTTTATTTATTCATTGTTTGTAAGTATAATTTTCAATATTTTATAAGTTTGGTGACTGGCTTAAAGCCACACGATGCATAAAAAAATCCTTGACCTTTTTTCTAAAATGTATCTGAAGGGAATCAAAAATATTAAAAAAAACAGTTTTGCAGAAGGGCCATTACTCGTCCATACGAATATTTAAAATAAACATAGAACATGCTTTATTAAACAAAAATATTATAAATTTAATAGATTTAAAAACATAAGACTTTTTCCGTTAATTCACTACCACTACTTTTTTTTATCAAAATTACGGTTAAGTTAAGCCAGGTCAGGTTAGGTTTGGTTAGGTTATGTGGCTACTAAAGTTGATCAAAAACTGGTAAATCCAATGATTAACTTACCACCGAATGGGCTCTGCGTGTGTAAGTTCTTGCAAAGCGATAAGATGGCTAGGAATTCGCTATATCGGATTCCTAGTGAATAAGGAATAACACAGTGGACTTAATAATTATTGGAGAACAGTTTTTAGAGCAATATAATATTTATGACGCGGTAGTGAATTAACGGGAAAAAAAGTAGTGGTAGTGAATTAACAACGGAAAAAATCAAAAACATGTTCTCATGGAAAATAAAATAACAATATGATAATAAATTATGCCTCTAGGTTGATATCATAATTAAAACCTGACTTTCCTTACATATTTAAACCCATCTCATACTAACACAATATTGTGTAAGGAAAATAACTGAATTACTAGGTTTGTCAATTAGCTAAAAATCAGACCTCCACGAAAAGCTGCAGATCCCATAGATGCCCTGGCTAATAGGCTTTTTAAGGAACAGTCAACCTTAGTTAGTAACAATGACTAAACTCATTAACTTATTCTCATTCAACCTTCATATTCACCCATAATCTCTACGATCGGTATTTTAATAATAATAAATTTTTATTTATTTATTTATTTTATTTTATTTACTTGCTTCATTACAGGTTGAACCCAATTACAATGAAAGCAGTACTACTAAATAAAGTGTCCATTGTGGGTCTTCATGAAGAATACAAAAACCATAAACTATAATCAAATTAACACTATGAAATAAATAAAGTAACAGCAAACACAACAATCAAATAAGTTAATTCAGGAAATTTAAACTAAGCTACCTGTTAACAAATTCATGACTCAAGCAAATGTATATATATATGCATCTAAAATAACAATATAGACTAATTGAATGGATAAAAAGCCAAAACAAAAAATAATTCAATTATACCAGAATAACAATAACATTAATAATATAAACTTAAATAAACATGATAGGAATTCCGATCATGTTTTACTTTGCTTCATATAATCTAAATACGTTACAATGAAAATAAATACATTTAAGACTCCCGAATATCTACAGGAAAGTGTTAAGTGTGGTAGCCTTTTAATGGTGGCCATATCTGTTTATCAGTTATAATAATTGAAAACCATGCAGATATTCATCGTGGTGGCTGTTGCGATTTTATCAAATTTCCGACCTGGTCACAGTGAAACTGTTTATTGCAAGGCCAATTTTCATGTTGTGTGATTGACTAATGTTGACGATTTATGGTCATCACGGTATTTACAGTTTTCCTTGCCGTTGAGTCCGCTTGTAGCTGTAGTTTGGGAGAGAGTGGGAATGTTGCCTGCTTTAGGTATAAAAATAACTAGTCCCATGCAGAGTCACTCCGGAGCTGGAGTAAATCCGTCCGAGCAGCCTACTTCATGTTTCTACGTCAGTTCCTCTGATATTTTCACAATTTCTGTTTTGAGTTCGAGAACAAGTAGGTATCATTAATACTGATATGGTATATTGTTTTCTTAAATTATGATGATTATTATAGATTATTTATAGATGTGTAAGTAAATTTTTTAATAATAGTAATTAAATGCCTTAGAGTCAATAAAGAACCGATTGTATTAGCATTTGTAAAGGTTTTAACGATGATGGATCGATTTTTTTGAATCTACAAAATCTTACTTGTATGTTAGCAAGAGTTATCACTTTCTTTAAGTTACTCAGCAGATAACTGCAGTTACTGTTACAAGAAACTTTTAGAAAGATATTTAAAAAAAGTTGAAATTATAAGAATGAAATATAAATGTATTTTAATGCTTATAATAATAATAATAACACCTACTGCATCAAAATTTACTTTTACAATAACTTAACAAGCATTTTGAAAAGTAAATAAATATACACAATGTTGCTATGTACTTTATATTTTGTGATCATACTTTATCTTGAATACTTTTACCCACGTTTCTCTCCTGATTACGTTTTTTTGGCCAGGAATAAATTTATAGTTATAATAGTCTTAATTAATTGTTTACTTATAAATTAATATACTATAGTCCGAATAAAATAACTTCGGTACCGGCGGCGGAACGGCCACGCGCCACTGGTCTGAAATGACAAAACTCTGAGTTTTTATTTGCTGTCAAACTTAAAACAAGTAAGCAATAATTTAAAAACTAATTGTATAGTGTCCACCATGTTATGTTATTTCAGAAAAAATATTCTGGATATTTTGCTTAAGCTAATTTGCTTTTTATTGTGATACGTGTGTTTAAGAACACGTTTTTATGAGTGAAATTGTGGGTGAGTCGTCTTTAACCTGTCACTGTAGTGAGAATGATTATAACAAAATAATTTCTTGTGGATGGATGACAGTTTGATTCATTTTGATTAGTTTGGTATAATACTCGTTTAATAATTCAAACCAGTCAAACTGAGAAATTAATATTTTCGTAAATCCTTGCAAACTCGGTAACGACAAACATAGACAACATTTCTTTAAACCTAAATTAACTGTGTTATTTAATTGCTACTAAAATCGTACTCTTGTATTAAATAAATCGTTTATTGTGTCTTTAAAAAGTCTTTAACTTCGTATTATGTAGAAATAAAGTTGAATATAGACCTATCAAAGATATAATCATTTCATAACTATATAGCTTAAATAAAGAAGATTTTTACTATAAAATATATGCTTGAAATTGTTTGAGCCTGTCCTTAAATATACAAATTAAAAGAAAATAAATATTAGTTTTTACTATTAAAATTGAAATAAAATTAAATCTAAAGTACAAACAACTTGTGTGTTAGTGATTAAATATTGATCTTCCGTTACAGAGCTAAATCTGGGTTTCGTAACCATTCAACACTTGCTTTTCCGATTGAAAAACCGCAATCAACAATCATTAACTATATATATCGTATAGTTTGTTGTCAGCTACCATTTGTTAATTTCAAAAAGCTGCAATGTATAATTTGGGTAAAGATCCAAAAGTCATGATGGCATATTCATTGACTAACAGTTTTAAGTGATCTCCTGTTACAAAGCTAATTCCAATCCATCGAGCCATTTGAAACCTGACTCACTGATTCTGTTTGTGCTGGCTATTTGGCTAATCCCTCCACAAAAGAGGGCAGGTGTCACTCTCTAACTATGTGATCCATTGTTTGGATACACTCCTCGCAGTCACATGACTGATCTAGTGTTAATCTCCACTACATTTCCAGTAATTGCATCTTCCAACGCCAGTTCAGAACTGATTCAAGAGTGTCCATTCCCTACGAGGGAGATTTATCCCACCTACAGGTATTTACGGATCGTTAATAAGGAACTTATCTCGTCCATAAAGGTGTTGCACGTTACGGCCCAGTTGGTATACGTCGAGAAATTTGATCTGCTCAACTGGAAATCACTGCGTAGAGGTGGGTTTAAGTGACCGTTCTGACGTGGGAGATCCTGTGTACTGGGAGGTGCGGGGCATTCAAGATCTTATTGAATTCCCTGAGTAGTGTCTCCTGACATCTTATACTGCACAACTGGGAGCCAAGGAAGTGGAGTTGACATCAGGGGTGTTGTTCGCGTCCACAGCAAATCTTTAAATTTGTACTTACCCCCTGGGTAGTTCTGAACGAGCAACAAATCTGGTAGCTGGACTGTTACGATTTTGTAATCTCCCAGCTATGGCTGCTACCAAACAACATCGTTGACTATGTGATCCATAGTTTGAATTTCAACTCCGCAACCACATGGCTGATAATTTCACGACCATTCCCCACTTATATTTCCAATAGTTGCATTTTCCCACACTCGAGCGATAGTGACTCAACATAGTCCATTCCTTACGAGGAAGTTTTATTCCACCGATGACGGTCGTAGGGTCTGATACCAGAAACTTGTTAGACTGCCAAACACTTCCAAGTAACGTCTAGTTGGTTTGAGTTAACTGTAAAGCTAGTCGAAGCCAGTTGTCCTTAACTAACACCTATCCTAAATTAATTGTATTCCATTATGCGGTATGTAATAATAGATACCTTTTCATTTATTTACGAAACAAATCATCTGAAAATCCTGAATTAAGCCAGTTGTTATCTTGAACAATAAACTATGAATACTATGATATTTATTTACACAGGAATAACTTTCATTACATTTGGTGTATTATTGTAAATTTTAATTATAACAAAAAATTACAATCATTTATATAATTGCATATTGCAGTATTAACTATTTCAAATTTTATATTGCATTAATGAATTAAACGTATTTATACTACTTTGGACATAACAATCATTAAACTCTTTTGTTTTTATCTAACATTGGCTTAAAAAGAACATCTTTAGCTTAGATAATTTGTCTTTCGTTGAAAATACATTTTTACCAGTTTCAATTAAACAATGTGCACAACAAAGCACACTCTGTATTTGAGAGTAATACTATTCCATCACAAATTGCTCTTTCAGTGTACCGATTTGGTGTTCTTGGAAGCTTTAACTAACTCTTTTAAAACCCTTGTACTATTTTTAACTCTATGTAGTCTATATGTTGCAAGTTTTCCTATTAGCTTAGAATATATCCAGGCATCCAGAATTTCGCGTAGATTACTATTTTGGAATTTCCCTCCAGAAAAAGATTTTTTGAGATTTAACCTTTTAAAAGAAACATTCTGTCATTAATAAAATTACTGAAGCTCCTTTTTAAATTAGAACACTCCTTACATGAGAAACCCCTATAATTTTTATCGATAAAGTTATTCATTGGAAAAATATATAGATATAAAAAGTATTGGGCTGATAATCGAACCTTGTGGGATCTTTAACATTTGTTAGTGATAAATTTAGAATATCCAAAACAAATCAATCAAATTAAAAACATTTTTATTGTGACAGTGAAAACTGTATGATAATGCCAAAAGAAATAATCATTGAAATAAACTATTTAAGGACGGTATTATACTATTGGTTTACTGAAATGGAAAAAAATTGAAACTATAAAGCACACTTAACATTGTGAAATTCTGTAGACGTGTTAAGTGATTTGAAAGATAGTAGACGTTTTGTAATCTGGTATTACTGTACTGACTTATCACAATGATCTTAAAAATATAAAGATTTTTAAAACAAAATCAGAGCGTCCATTCATCAATAAACCATCTCATTACTATTTACTCATGGAGAAGGGCTTAAAAAACCCTTTTATATAATAGGAAACATTGATATTGTCGGTATTTATTCCGTTAATTTCCCCCCCCCCTTCTTAGATATAATGAAACGTAAAAACGTAATATACATATTAACAACAGAGTTACTGTTAGTTATTATACTTAATATAAATAAAGGTTAATTCTTCACTTATGTAGAAGAAAAACACATGACACTGTTTATGAACTAATTATATAAGTATCAAGACACTGACTGACTTAAAAAAGACACCTGTATTCACACATTTTATAGAATAGGTTCTTATTCAGCAAATTACGTGACGATAAGTGAACAACACAACAAATTTATTAAAATATATGTACAAAATGTTCAAATACTGTGGTTATTGGTTTAGGTAAACCACATTTACCTTTTCCTCCTTTCTGAATTTTGTAATAAATTTGTTCAAAATAATATGATTTTTCAAATTTCCAATAATTTAATACACCTGACAAAATTAATATTTCCGTCGTCTCCCAGCAGCAAACAGCAAACTATATGGAACAATGCCTGTTGAATATAGTCCAACTTTTCTATGAAGCACGGATAAGGTGAAACATATATGGAGAAGGAAATTCACGTTTTATGAAGTATAATAGTATTAAATACAATAAAATAAATAAAAAGGCCCCGTCCTTCAACAAGCATACCTAGAGAATATAAATTGTATCCGGAAAGTCATGATAGATTTTTATACAGAACTAAATAGCACAATTCAACAATGTAGAATACTGAAAATCAGCTTAATAGGTTTTAATAATTTTTTCCAATGTATTGTTTTAATGAAGATATTATATTAATTGTTATCGTACATACACACAATATGAGTAATGAAAATCATTTTACGAACTTGAGATTAGACTCTGGGAGATCGATGACATTGATATGATATGATAGAACATCTATGGTAACTAAATTTTCCAATATTCAAATTCATTTCTTTCATCTCAATACAATTTGAAAATTTTTTTGCACTGTTTCAAGCAACTCTAAAAAAAAACCATCGAAGTTTGGTGAACGTTGTGGACAAACGACGTTAAATATTGCTGGCCACAAACACATTCAACTTTCCTTTGAGCAGTTTATGGTATTGACTCTTTACACGAAAGCTCTCAATTCATTACCAGATCGCAACAATGGCTTTTTCAGAGTAAATATCACTTTAAAATATTAGTTTATGTTCACATATTTTTCAAAGACTAGGGGTTGGTAATTACAATATACACAGGTTGTTGAAAAAGTATGGAACCACCTTCATATATCTTAAATGGATGGAGATAAATTATTGAGATTTAGTATACCTCTGCAGAACGTTTTTTTTTCTATCTTGTGATGCAGTTTATAATTTTTGTCTACCTAGAGTGGAGGGCCCGTGGAGGATATCGTAAAAGGTTCAAATGAAAGGCTATGACGAGTTGCCCATCATTTTAAACATTGTTTTTTCTGAATAAGACGCCACAAGTTTCAAGCCAAAAGAACCACCCTATCAGAAATGATGACTGGTTAACCTTTCTTAGCAGTGATATTTGGGTTGGAATTCGACATGTTTTAAAGCCAGTTCCGTTCTAGGTTCTAGGCGTTGTTTGTACCATTACGTCAATAATATCATTTTAAGATAATTTTCTATTTCTTTAATCAAATACCTAGCTTCATAACTGGCTTTTACAACATATTAAATTCCCACTCAAATATCACATCTAAGGAATATTAATTAACCAGTCACTATTTATGATAGGGAGGTTCTTTTGACTTGAAACTTGTGACGTCTTATTCATAAAAATAATAGGCTTTAAAATGATGGGCAACTCATCATAGCCTTTCATTTAAACTTTTTATGGTATCCTCCCCGGGCCCTCCCCTCTAGGTCGAAAACATTACAAACTGCATCAAAAGATAGAAAAAAGGTTCTGCAGAGATATATTACATCTCAATCATTTATATGGACCAATTTAAGAGAAATGAAGGTGGTTCCATACTTTTATATATAGCATGGTTTTTTGTCAGCTACCACTTATTCATTTAAAATTATAAAAAAGCTGTGTTCTAATACTCAGAAAAACTCCAAAAGTCATTAGATTTTAAGAAAAATAAAAAAGTAACAAGTTTCAAGTAACAAAGCCAAATCTAATCAATCCAGCCATTTAAAAACTACCTCACTGATTCTATTTATGCTTACTAATTCCTCAGTAAAATAGCACAGGCGGCACTCTGTAACTATGTGATACATTATTTGGATAGACTCCCCGCAATCGCATGAGTGATCTAGTGCCAATTCCAATTTGTATTTCTATAAGTTCATCTGCCTACTCCAGTTCGGAACCGATTTAACAGTATCCATTCCCTACGAGGGAGGTTCATCCCACCTACAGGTGTTGACGGATCGTTAATAAGGAACTTATTTCGTCCATCAAAACTGCTCCACACTATGGTCCTGGAAATTGGGCGAGAAATTTGATCTCAACTGGAAAGCAGTACGTAGAAGTGGGTTTCGAAATTTTAAGCGAACGTTCTGACGTGAGAGATCCTGTGTAGTGGGGACAAAATAGTGGTCTGCAAGTCTTGTAATTTGTTCAATGACATTCAAATATATTTAAGGATGAATGATAACACAGATGGTGGTTGCTTAAAAGTGGTATGCAAGTCTTGTAATGTTTAATGTGTATAACACATCTTTTATATCTAGAATGGATGGAACCAGATGGAGGACGCCTGGGAGTGGTCTGCACGTTGGAATCTACGGCTGGAAGAAGAGATGCCTCTATGCAATTATTCTTCTTCTTTTGTTTGTGGTTGGCCTCAATATCACACTCGTACATTGGCTCATGAAAGTCCTTCACTTAAATACGGTAAGTCTAATTGTAAATGAAAAATTAGATATTTTCCCACCTATCTTAAGTAATTATAATTTAACATACTACTTAATAACCATGACAAATAACTAATCTTTTTTTAACTGGAGAATGTATCATGTTTACATACAACTATACGTTGCTTTGTCTTATATATGTGGAAGAAAAGTTACTCTGATGGTCAGAGTTGAATGAGTGACTGACAAATATGTCCATAATTGTTACCATACGTGGATCCTGTACCTCCAATGACGGTCATGTGAGAGTGTGCCCATTACTCTTCACACCTGTTTCCTAGATTCATCACGTACGTCACAGCAGAATCTAATAGATCTAGAACATTTGATTAAGTATTACAGCATGGCATAAATGAAGAGTGAGAGCGGACAAAAATCGTGGACTCGTGTGTAAAACCAATCAGGATTGAAGTACACGAACAGTTCAAAAGGAATTTACAATAACTCCATGAGAAAACAATGAAATTAACGGGACTACTAATGAGTAGAATTTAGCATGAATTATTCAAAATTAAGTTTGAAATAAAGATTGAAGTTACAACAGTGATATGACATGAATTCAGAACAGTATAATACAGGGTATTTCAGACCACTTGGCGCTTCCTGTCCCACCGAACGAATTGAGATGGAATATTTATTCCAACTGTAACCCTAAATGTTTGATCCCAATGAATTCAAGGAAATTATTTTCAAAACTGTTACTTTCCCAAAATGGCTCTTTTTTAATGGTGAAAGGTGGGGGAGGGTTTTGGGACATTTTAAAATGTAAAACATAGGTCGTGTTTCACCTAATTTTAAAGGCCTTAAAAACCTTTATAAAAAGTCTGATTAAAAAACTATATTTATTCTTAACTCTAGGGGCAATGTAAAGAATTATTGGTTTTAATGTTTACGTTATTGTAACTTTTACGTTGATTGGAAGGATATAAGACTTTTACCCAATGCTAATAATGAAATGAAATAGTATGGATTGTCATTTTAATATCCTTTTTCCAAATTTTAAAAATCGTCACTCATACGGACAATGGAAACTGGTATGAAAAAAAATAGCACCCAATATCATGTTGCATATTAAAATACAGGTAGTTAAAAAATAAATATTTTTTTTTTCTTTTTAATGTTTTGCCATATCTCTTTTAGTTTTGAAATGGCTGACCAAATACCACGTTTGGACATTTTCCGTTAATTCACTACCACTTCTTAATCCGTTACTTCACTACCACTACTTTTCTTAATCGCAATTATGGTTAGGTTATGTGGCTACTAAAGTTGATCACAAACTGGTAAATCCAATGATTGACATATCACGGAATGCACTCTCCGTGTGTAAGTTCTTGGAAAGTGATAAGATAAGGCCAGTGATATAGGATTCCTAGTGAATAAGGAATACCACAGTGGACATAAAAATGATTGGGGAGTGGATTTTAGAGCAATAGAATATTTATGAAGTGGTAGTGAATTAACGGAAAAAAGGTGTGGTAGTGAATTAACGGAAAATATTCCCACTTTTAACTACTAAAATGGGCTTAGGTGAACTATTAAATTGAAGCTTAGGCTGCTTAACAAATTAAAATTCTCTAAAAACAAAAATTGTTTTCTACGTACAATCATTTATTACTTTTTTCAAATGGCAGATTAAAACTAAGTACTGTTGTTTGAAAGTTATTTGTTAGCATTTGATTGTTCATGATTGGTAGATCATATTTGGAGATTTAAAATGCTTCAAGTGTTTTAAGGAATAAACACAAATTGTCAAAACAGATATAAAAACTCCTGTATCTAAGAGTTACTTCCTACCTTAGCCTACATTAATTAAAACTAGAATTTCTTTCTCCAACCATTAGTATGATACATTCATTCCTATATGTTTTTCTGTGTAGTGTTTAAACTATCAAGAAAATACTAAAAAAACATATACTTAAAGACTATGGTTGATTGTTAAGGAAGTCAAGTATCACACATAACATAGTTATACAAAATAGAAAACATAATATGAAATACAAAAGAAATGAGAAATACGAAAATGTTCAACAGAACCCACGTGCATATAATTACGTGCCCCAATCAATTACCCTGAAGGGGTCATACATTCCTAGGCATATACATAAACAATATTAAAAGTTTTAATACCTAGGCGAGTCACCTTATTGATTATATTGTACATTATAACAAAACTAATAAACACAATAAAAGAATTCAACAGTGTATATGGTGTTCAAATTGCAATTTATTAATCAATTTAATGAGAACACATAAAGTGAAGATCATTTCCGTATGCATATTTACATGATTAACCTATTAGCCCATTCTATTTTATACATAATATATGTATTAAATGAAGGATTGGATAAAAAAGGAAACGTAGCTTCCGATCATCTACATAAGGTCATCAGCCTTGTGACAAATGATAACAACATTGTTTAGTTTAAGAGATTTAATTACATCAAGTGCCATGGTTTTTTTTAAATCAGTACAGTTACCTTTTAACTAAAACTTCCTATTCTTATAAAATCAGAATTAACATACAACACTTAATTAATATTTGACAAAGTTTCTAAAGTTTACATACAATATATATTTTAGAATCCTACCTTCAGAAAGAGAGCGAATAGGCTGGGCTGGTCTTGCCTTGGCCATGATGCATATGAAAATGACACGAAAACTGAGTTTGACAAGAAAAAGGGAATGAACATGAATCCTACTCGTGACACGTGTCCACCTGAAAATTATAGTAGGAGGGGAGAGTCCTGAAGAACACTCGTCACTCACATTTTACAGGCCGTAGATATGCGATTTTATTAAATAAACTAAATATAAATAAAAATAAAAATATTAAATTAATATGGTACACAACAAAACACAGAGCAGGTTATTAAATAGAAAACATTTTCAACTTATCCAACCAGTTTCTAACTCCACCAGAACGGGGACCGAGTTCCTCGCACCACTACACTCACGAGATGAACTCGCCACGAACGTCAGTGACGAATTGTAGCATATAGTGTTTTAGAGTTTTCTTGAATTAGTATGGGTTAGGAAGGTAAAACACTAATTTAAAATGCAGGTTAGGTTTAGAGTTTTCTTGAATTAGTATGGGTTAGGAAGGTAAAACACTAATTTAAAATGCAGGCTAGGGTAGTAAGTAACACCTGAATACGACAGGAGTTTGTTACCTGTCGAAACGTTGTGTTTGTTCCTTAACTTTAAGCATATATCGAATAATCTACAAATAAAAAAATAAGTAAATGTAAAAAATTTGTTTTCCATCTGCCATCGAAATCCATGATAAATATTTGCAAAACTGTAAATACAAAAAATATTTTGATTTTAGAGACCCTTAATTTTATATGCAACATCACATAGAATGGATAGTTTTTAAGTAGCTTTAAAATGAGATGTGACATGACCTATGTTTACATATGAAAATCTTCCAAAACTGACCTCCTCTCCTACCCCGAAAAGAGCCATTTTGGGGCAAGTAACAGGGTTGAAAATAGTTTCCTCGAATTCTTTGGGGTCGAAATGTAGGCTTCCTTTTAAAAGAAACAGTCTATTTAAATTCGTTTAGTCGGTACCTTGTATATAAGAGATAGAGTGAAAGAAGTCAACAACTGTGATATAATTTAGTTATATGATGTTAATTAATAATGTATGGAAGTAATTACCTAACATTTATATGTTAACTTAGGAAATGTTTAAATAATCAATATAGATTAGTTTTTCCAGAACGGGATGAGCTACATGCAAATGGTTGGCGGTAATGTTCAGTTCACGGGAAAGACCTACATCGAAGACATTTTGGTAGCGTCTGGAATGATCACAAGTGGAGAGACTATTTCGGTCCAGAGCGCCAACAACATAACTTTAAGGACGACGGACCATCTGGGCTACATCGCATCCAACATTTTCCTAGGTGAATATAAGAAACTCCCTATGAAATGGGACATCCTAGAAGAATGTAAGAGAATTTTACATGAACATGCAGCCATAACTGTGCTGAGCCGTTTCATTAGCATGCAACCTAAGGAGGGCGTAGCCCTACACCATGCAATACTTATTTACTCCTTTAACTCTAAGAGGTTACTCTCTAAATAAGCAAAAATATGGTAACTGTACACTCATGGTGGAAAGAAACATCGATGTACTCATCCAAGAGACGAGAATCGGTCGGCTCTGTGTATGACGTCACGTGAGGCTCATAACGCCTGGCCGTCCGTGCCGCACCGTTATGTTTACTTACGTTTTTATAAGCTTATATAATAATCACATAATTATACAAAAACTATTTATCTCACAGAATTACTTTTTTGACCAAATCATATAATTCTATTATTATATTATCAGGATATATTATTAATTTAACCTCCACAATCTTGGACAAGTACTCGCTTACTAAATGACAAAATAAATATAATTTAATTTTGTAAGTTAAATAATTTACATTTCTTGCTTAAATGAAGCTAATTTTAAAGAACGCACCATATTATTACTTTATTTGAAATTTGATTGCAATTTATCAAAATTAATTATTTAATTCAATTAAAATAATTACAGTTTAAAGCGTCAGTTAAATGCAGTACTTTCGGACTTACATTGGTCTAAATATAGTTTTAATGTGTGATTAAATTATTAGATAAAAGCAAACTAAACAGTTAGATACTGAATGTTAACAAAATATTAATACATTAATCATAAATGTTTCTTTCCAACATGGAATGTATTTACCAGGACCCTTCAGTGTAGCACCTTTTCATATATTCTAGTGTTTATTGCAAGGCTAAGTTCTACGTCAATCAAGATATTGCATCTCAATGACTTCAATGATAAATTAAATGCTTTTTTGGTATTTATTACCTATTATTTTGAAATTTGATTTCTCCTTCTTCGTAAAAAAAATAAAACGATATATATTTTCTTGAAACAAAAATGTAATTCTCAAATGTTACTTACTGCTTACAGATAAATTAGAGACAACATACCTTGAGACCAACCATTTACACGCTTCTCATCTCCATCATTTAAAGCATAAATTAATTAAGTGGGAATATAAAAAAGTTGTTCATAATTCTAAGTCTAATGGAATCCATGAAACATTTGGAAAATCATTAATGATTAAAGCCCATCCTTAGACTTGACGATAATGGAGGCTTCGTTTCTAACCTACTCGTAGTTGCTAACATCTTCAATAAGTATTTTGACAGTAGTTTCCAATTACAACAAGATGAGGATAGTATAAATAGTGAATGCTTTCTCTTCGACGTCATCATTGGTTGGCTGTTTGAAGTACTGTCCAAAATCCATATTTTTATTACCAACTACAAAAGAAGAAATTATAAGAGAGATAATGTCACTAAAACCTAAACCTTCCTCTACCAGGCTACTCATACCATATGATCTTCATACGATCTTCTCTCATACCTAGTTTGTGACTTGCCTGAAATCTGAACCTTTAACATATTTAATTAATCTTCATTTTTTTGCAAGGGACGTTTTACATCGGCACCAAAATCTACAATGTTAACCATTATATAAAAAGGGACCTAAATATACTTATACAGACCAATTACGTCAACTTCTTCTTTGTCTTAAATCTTTGAAAAATTGTATTAGCTAGATAAATAATTTTCATAGATATAAATAATTTACATTTTTTGACAATAGTTTATTTTCATTAGGGATGAAATTAACCACTGATGCAATATACTCGTATATAATATCAGGCTTTGGTTGTTGGAAAACCAACCATTAAATATTTTATGATTTATCAAAGGTATTTTTCGACATTATTGACCACGTTCAATCATTAAACAAGGCTGACTGAATGATGTATGACATGTTGAGATTAAATTTGGTTAATAATTTTCTAGATAGTATGATATCAAGCTGTTTTTTGGGATTAAATACACTTGGAATAATGTTTATATGTACACGTCGACAGTGGGAAGCATATGATTCAGTGGCGTTTTCACTTGAATTGCTTAGGCGCAAAGAAAACGCCTAAATATATGACTAAAACCTGTTTTTTTAAAATAATTAATATAATATTATGTTTTAGTAAATTATTTCACAAAGTCTTCAACAAGGAACTAATTTTTGCCTTCGAAGACATACGATTAACTTCGTTAATTAGCCACAGTTCTATACCAGGGGAATACGTTCTTTAAAATAAGAAAATCGTTAGTATATAATAAATATGAATTGTTTTGAACAACGCATTTAATGAAACATTTAAACATTGCTTAGATAACGTAATTTCATTGCAACATACATCGTTGCCTCTTACAAAATGTTTTCTATGAATATATATTTGATAGTTAAATTGAAGCCTCTAGAAAGTGTATAATAAAATAAAATATTAATAATACAATAACTTTAACATATATCCTTATATTTTAAGTTATTAATAACACACATTCACCTTCAGGCACATGTCTTAAATGTGCAAGGATATTAAACAATATAAATAAACCAATTATGATATAAAAATTAGTCACATCTCATGTATTAATAACATGTATATATGTTTGTTTTTGCAAAGTTAATTTGTAAATTTAATAACCTCTCAAAAAGTAAAATCTTATAAATTGAGTCTTTGTCATTTAATAGAAAATTTTGATTGTTCTTAGCTTAATTCGTTTTGCAAAAAAATGTATATAAACATTATATACTATTGTTTTATAACCTTGCATACATGTACCTGAAGATGACTAATATAGCAAAATATGAAGAAATATGTTAAAGGTATTCTATTATTATTAATTTACAATTTATTTGTTATAATTATATAGCTTACTATTAAGTTCATAGTTAATATTTACTGTACTGCTGAACCTCTGGAGATAAATTAAAAAAAAAACTTAAAGTAATTTGGTATTCTATAGAACTTTTTCTAAATACTTGTGCCCAGTTAAGTGATTTGTTTGTGTTTGTTTTTTTTTTAATATAGATATTTTTCAGGTAACGATCTTTTGGAGATAAGTACGCCATCATTTAAGGTGACAAATCCTCGAGGGAAGACTCTGTTCTCAGTTGATAAGGACACAGTCTCTCTTACTGCACACTCATTGTCCATTTCTGGTGAGGAGACATATTCCTTGCGTTTTACGACAAGACTTTCTGTCGTAGTATTTAGAAGACCGTCAGTAGATAGGGATGGCAAATATGTTCAACATATCAATATCGATCTAACGCTAATATCGAAAGAAAAAATATCGACACATCGGGTAACCTATATATCGAATTATAAATTATGTATCTGTTTAAAATTATGTACTAACTCTTATGTCATGACCATAAATACACTCATGTTTTGCTGTCACTATTTAGAATAGCCGACTGAATGTAAAAATTAATACATCTACACGTCACTAATTATCTACACGAGACAAGTAGTGGTCTGTGGGGTTGAATGAAAAAGATTCAAAATAAGAATAATTACACCTTCAATTATTATGTTAATTATAAAAGAATAATATAATAACATTGTTATTTTTGTTTTCACACTTAAAAGTGCCACTAGGCTTCTTATAAACACTAAAAACTAAACAAATTGATTCACTAAACAACCTTTTAGTGCGTTAATCTCACATAAAAAAACTAAATAAAGTTACATTATTATTTCAATGCATGTTTTTTACGCATAACAGGCAATTTAAATGGTTTTTTCGATTCATGATGGTTTTGAGAAAAGACAATAACGTCAATATTTAGTGATATGATATTTCGGACCAAAATATCGATACTAATATATCTATATATAGAAACATATTTCCGATATATCAATATATCGTTGCCATCTCTATCAGTAGACATTGTATTTCACCTATAATTACAATATGATCATGACAACTACATAAAAATGTGAGGTTTAGAATGTTATTGAAATAAGTGAAGAACTGTACAAGTTACTGAAAAAACATGCCTAAGAGTAAATGAAAATAATTATTTACATATTATTTGTAGTTAAGATAAATTTGTATCCGCATTTCTTTATTTTAATCGAAAATAAATCTTTATTTTAAATCAGATGACTCCAACCATCATAGCATCAGAATTTAATAAAGCATCAAATGTTAAAAGGAAAATAAATGATAAAATAAATGATATATTAGCTATTTATTGCATTAAAATATGCAGACAGCACAAAACTGCATCATCAAAACACGAATAATTTTGCACTATTCGAAGGATCCTACATTTTCTATGCTTTGAAATTTAATTAGGCATTTTTTGGCAGGTGATGAATGATACTTAAATTGATTCCCTTTAAAAAGGGTTTGTTCATTTTTAAATTAATACTTTGTTTTAAATCGGAAATAATACTTTAACTGGTTATTATTGTCTGTCTATGTCAAACCACTGATTTTAGATACACACATAGATTTCTCATCAAATGTTAGATTTCGTGTCTCAAATATCAGCTGTTTTTGTGGTCCATTGTGGGGCGCCAGTGTAGTCCCATGTAAATGTAATGCAGTTTAAACAAGCTGTAGTAGCAGACCTCACTAACTAACCAATTTACAGACAAACATTCCTATTAGATGAGATATCTATTGTAGGCATATAATAAAGGGTAAAACGCAGTATTCTTGGCAACACCGTCCGTCAGTGATACACCAAAATCCCACTAAGTGCGCTAGTGTCAAATCGGGTAGTTCATAAATAACTATTTCAGTACGTGGGAGTACTTTAGTATCTTAAATCATTAAGGGGTTCGATCAAAAATTTGTTTTGAAAAAAATTGTTAGTATCCATGTAAGTAATAAATGTTTTTCAATGTAAGTAAGAAATTCTACAAAAATTCTTTATGGAGATGTGGCTGCCCAAAGGGACTAATTGGCCTTTTTGGTGCATAACTCATGAACAAATCGCGTGACGTAATTGTAAACATTATGAGATTATAGTGGATTAAAGGTATTGATCAACTTAGTATATAGTTTATCTAAAAAATTATATTTTTTAGTGACCAATTATTTTTCTATAAATGATATTTGTTCAAATTTAGAGTTGAAACGTATAAATTCATCTTTGGGTAAAAAATTAGATTAACAGTACATATATAAAATTCATTGTTAGAGTTTACTTTAAATGTGGGAGTTATGCCCATCTGTCGAATTTGCGGGGGGAGATAGGGGAAGGGAATACATTGCTTGTTCGTTAGTGAGTCAGGATCATTACTACTCTTAGTGGCAGTTGCTATACAATCTAGAACAAAATTCTTAGAGTGCTAAAATGGGCACCCGAATGAACACACTTTTAAAGCAAGCTAACCACGCATGGTAAGTGGTAAATGGGATTTGGTATATACGAATATTTTGCTTCTCGTAATTTAACTTGACAGTGTTTTGATTTACGTGTCAGTGACTAAAAGTGCTAAAAAAATTTGTATCTCACTAGTAGAAATTCTATTCTTTCCTCAAGAACTGGGTGGAGAGTGTTTAGTTTCGCAAAGGGAGGAGAGGTGAGGTAATGATAGTTGTGTGCGACGATAGGGTGGATGGCAACTAGGAATTTATAAAAGTAATCTGCCATAAATACTCAGACTATCTTCCTCCCCATATCTTGCTGTTGTATTCGGTTCAAGTAAACCCTTAGTACAGTATAGTGTTGTAGGCAGTGTGTGTCATCTAGCACGTTGCATCCTCTTGAATTACCTCTGTGTGTTTAGGGGAGGGTGGAACTTCGTTTGAAGGAAGTCTGCAGACTCCCATTGTCAGTGCTGACATTAGTTCTGACCTTGTGTAAGTAACTATTGCAATAAATAACCAAAAATTACTCTAATAAAATATTGTACATATAAATACTCTAAATGTGCAAAGTAACACTAGTTTTTGTATTATTTAGCTGTTTTAGTTAATACGGTAAAATTACGTATTTATTGCATATAAGCTTAAGAGTCTGCAGAGGCTGTCGGATGTTTTCGACTATGTTGGTTTTAATCCCATAAGAATAATGTTATTAACTGAACGGACATACAATCACTCTTATCCAAATCAGACAGTTATTTTTAAACGTATTTTTCCCAAACAAATTGAATTTGATCAAGAATGAAATTGCGCGTTGGAATTGCTTTGTGCATTCCTAATTAGTTTTATATAATGAAATATAAAAATAATTGGTTTGATGTTTTTATTTTCACATGTTTTTTGAAACTAGGCGTATGTATTCAAAACATGAAAAGCAAGCCCAACGCGCATTATAATATCGTTTAAATTGACACCTCATACACAACTTTTGGTCAATAAATAACGAAAAAATATGGATTCACAAATAACATTGTTCTTATGGGATTAAAACCAAGATGGCCGACATCCTCTGCAGACTCTTAAAAAAGAGTGTGACATTTTCAGGCTGGAGTCAGCAACGAAAGGAGTCCAAGCGGTCACTCCAGCCGGAGTGTCCATAGAGAGCAAAGCTGGCGATATCCTGGCTTCCAGTCACTCAGACATCAATCTTATAACTATCGAAGGCTCTGTGAGTTATAATTTACAATTTGAACAAGTAAACTAACAAAATACTAAATTACGCTGCAACCTAATGACCTGTGCATATGATACTTTAAATAAAGTCAGCCCAGCTATTACAATTGTACAGGTGTTTCTTTTGAAATGCAACCCATGATTCGAAATGGGTTGAATTTAATTTCGATACTGTACCTACAAATGACAATACATATAGTTAATACAATGGGTTCAGAATACTGTTCGGAAGTATCTTGACATAAAACAAACGATTTTGTTTTAAAATATTCCTCCACAATAAACACTTATGCGGAGGAATATTTTAATTGCTCCACATGGTCTTTGCTAAAAACCATGTTTTAACCTCAACTTAATGACGTTGCATGAAACACAAATAAAGTGAACAACAATGCACCAATGTAAATCAGGTGATAGCGAATGAAGAAGAAGAACCAGGGTTACCAACCTTTAAACTTGTAATTATCTTAAACATTCATTTTATGTACTTGTAAATAGGGTCCTGTTTTAAAATAAACACGCTGTACTTCGATGTTGAAGATTGCTTTGTATGAATTCATATATAATAAAAATAATGCTATGTATTCTGTTTCAGGAATTTTCCTGATTTGTAAAATTTTTCATACATTTAAAGCCAATTTACAGTAAATTTATTCATGTTTAAACCTATAAACCAACCATTTCACGCCTAGGAGCGGTACATCTACCACGCCCCCTCATGATGGAAGAAAATAATTCCCCCTCCTTACATAACAAATTGTATGGAATGTTTGGGAATATATGAAAAAATAAGTATTACATAGAAAAATACAAATATTCATTCCTACTTTACAAAGAAACATGAAATAACACTTTAAGTTTTAATTTACTTGGTAAATTACTGGTAAGAGGAAAAGAAGTTTGTCTGTCGGTGAGATGGATGAGCTTGCATTTTAACAGGTTGAGATGCATTAGAGATTGCATTGCACAATCTAAGATGTTGAGAGGTCTAACCAAAAAAGCAGTACTAAACTATAAAGATAACACAACATTTTTATTCATAAAAAATGTATTATTAATTTAATTTCGGAAATGCATATAATCAGAGTTGGACCTTTTCTGTTACTTCACTACCACTACTTTTTTATCGCAATTACGGTTAGGTTAGGTGGCTACTAAAGTTGATCACAAACTGGTTAAATCCAACGATTGACTTACCGCCGAATGCTTCGTGTGTAAACTCTTGGAAAGCAATAAGATAAGGCCAGCGATATCGGATTCCTAGCGAATAAGAAATATGGACTTAAAAATGATTGGGGAACAGATTTTTGCAATATATTCATCAATATAATATTTATCAAGTGGTAGTGGATTAACGGAAAGAAAAAAAGAAGTGGTAGTGAATTAACGGAAAAGATCATCAAAGTATCTTTAAATAGCCTTAAGTCAATTTCAAAAAACTTTTAGAACAATTTTAAAAAAATAAAAAAAAAACTATGCACACTATTGTCTGACTGAATATCAAATCAAATAATTCTTTTATTTTTTTTACAACACATGGTAAAAAACACATGGAAGACGCATTCGTAAACCAAACCACATAAAAAAAAAAAAAAAAAAAACAGTGGTCGCCTTCATATGATCGCAGTTAACCTTGGTGGCAGTTATAACTAAATTACAAATAAAGTAAATCTTTATACATTTGTAGTAATAATTACTACGTTTATTCTTGATGATTTGGGGAAATAAATGGGGGACTGACAAGGTATTGGCCCTGCCATCCATAAATGTACGACACACATTCAGTGCACTATTGTATGCGACCTCTGTTCCTTTTTCTCTGTGGCAAAGTGTTCTTGAGTTAAAAGTCACTTAGCTTGAGTATTGACTGTAACTATGTAATTTTAATGATTTGTTGTTTACATAAATAAATTTAGATTTGTTAAAAGATGACATACAATATTCAATTACTTGTTATGCATTTAAATTTTTAAGTGTGTTTATAAAAAAAAAAAAAAACTTAAACAACTTTCAGAACTTTATGTTTTTAAATAGTTTCGTCTCTTGGGAACAATATGAGGATCACATACTTAGCTAAATACTGTAAGAACATTTTTATAATATGAGAAATAACAAACCTTGATCGCCTAAAATCAAGTTAGTTGTGTTTTGTTAAAGATTAAACTGGAGTCTGGAAATGTACTGATGCCTACGTTAAGGCATCCAACAGCCACACACCATCTAAGAAAGCACCACCATCACTCAACAGAGAGGGTCTACCAGCTTTGTGTTTGTAACAGCGGTGAACTGTACCTCGGAGAGGCGGACTCCTCGTGCGAGTCTAGCTTCTCCAGCGAGATCTGTCGATGACATACAATTACTGTCTCTTAATAGTGTATAAATACATTGATCAACCAAAAAATGAAATACTTTATTTATTTTCTGCCTGCTACATGGAATGATGTGTATTATAATGTAACTCTCAATTGACTCTCAAATCAATAGATTCTAGAAGCTTTTAGTAAATATTCATCACAGGAAATATAAATCATAGGAAACAAAATTACCGTAACATGCATGAAATATGTTACAAGAGCACAGGAAGAAATTAAATATAATTCGTATGAATTGACGAGACAAACGCTCACAAAAAGAGCTAAACCTAAAAAATGTATTAAAATGTTCATAATAAATTAAGTTAATTTATTTTGACAACACATCGTATGGTATATTATTTTATTATCAGTCATTTATAATTTCCTCAAGATTACTTGATTCCAACTGGTTTCACACAACTTTAATCATTAATAAATTCTTATCATTCTCTACTCAGAGTCAGTTCATTGTATTCATAATCATCATTGCCTGTCATCATCATATCTTCAATGATGCTACGCTGTATTATTTAGAATTTAGGAATATTTATTTACTTTGATTGATCTGTCCAACGTAAGTCGTGGTGGGTAAATTGTAAAGGACCACAAGATATGTGCAGTAAACCATATACCTGACAGAAATATTGTAGACAATAATTCTGACTCATAAAACTTAGATCTGCACGTTCACAGTTGAATATAATTTTCATGTTCCAAAGTGCAAATTATCTACGCACCTTAAATAGCAGATTTAGAATAGTAATAATCTGAACACACCCGACCCTCAAAATATATACAGGGTGTCCAACTTCGACTGTCACATATTTTAGATGATTGTTTGTCAGCTCTAATACAATGGTATGTGTGTTTTTTAAAAAAATTTTAATATCTCAAAACCATTTAACATACAATACAGAATTTCGGTAAGAAAAGTGATTAAAAAAAACACATTTAATGTAAAAAAGGCTCTATATCTAAGATTATCAGTTTTAAAATGGCTGCTACATAAAAATTTCAAAGTCAAATATAGATTTATATAAAACTACATATTTTACACAAAAAGACTACATTATACCAAATTCAACGATATCCCAATTTAAAAGATCGGGTGATAAAAATCAGAGGAAACCTATTTTTTGTGACTTAAAGTTAATCATTTTACAATCACAATATTCAATCTGAGCACTGTTTACCGTAACAACAATGCTTTCAGTCACGAAAAATAAGTTTCCTCTCTTATTTATAACCCAATATTTTAAATTCGATATCGTTGAATTTGGCATAATGTAGTCTACAAATATTGTTTTTTAATATTTTTGTGTAAAATGTGTAGTTTTTTATATTTGACTTTTAAATTTTTAGACAGCCGCCAATTGAAACCTATAATCTTAGATATACAGCCTTTTTACGTGAAATGAGTGTTTTTGAAATCAATTGTCGGACCTTTTCGGTTAAATCACTACTAATCGTTTTTCCGTTACTTCACTTCCACTGCTTTTTTATCGCAATTACGGTTAGGTTAGGTTAGCTGGCTACTAAAGTTGATCACAAACTGGTAAATCTAATGATTGACTTACCGCCGAATGCGCTCTCCCTGTGCAAGTTCTTGGAATTTTATAAGATAAGGCTAGCGATATCGGACTCCTATCGGATAAGGAATACCACAGTGGACGTAAAAATTAGTGGGGAACAGTTTTTAGATCAATAGAAACAACAACAAAAAGTAGTAGTAGTGAATCAACGAAAAAGATCCCGATTTTCATGCCAACATTCAGTATTGTATGTCAAACCGTTCATGAGATTTTCAAATTTTTGTTAACAACTCACACTGACACACAGACAGAAAAGGAACTGAGAAAAAACATCTTATGTGGTATTATTTGCTTGTATTGACCTGACAAACAATCCGCGGAAATATGTTTAAGTCGAAGCTGGACACTCTGTATAAGGGCTGTTTCAAAATAATAGTGTTAAAAACATTTAGGAAATAATTTATCAAGCTAAAATAAAGAAAATAGTTCCTATAAAATTTTGTTTTCAGTTTGTAAGTCTGTTTGTGATTTTTACGTTAAAATTTATAACTTATACGTCCATTAAATTATAGGATTGAAATTTGCTTGAATATTTTTATATTTTAATAATAACACTTTGCAAAATATGAATGAACTATCTTTACTAGTTTTAAAATGGCAGCCAAAACTTGATGCTGAATTTTATGAAAACCGTAGGAGATACGATAAAATTATGCGGAACATAAAAAACAGTTTATTACGAGCTGATACGTTTGACACTTAAATTTTTATGATCTGTTCACAAATAACAGAGAACTATTAATAATATCATTTTACACTTTTTACAACAAATATTAACTACTCCTTTAAACAGAAGTTTAAATAAACACTTTTAACAGCTGTTCCTTTGAAATTAGCTGATTTCTTCCTTAAAAATAAAGAATTGTTGAGCAACGTAAGTTCTGTAAATGCATTGTTAGCATATTTGGATTGTGTTCGAAATAACGTAGTTATTCACATCTAGTTGAGAAGTGTTTTAAAGCTATTAATTATATTTAATTGATATATTGAAATTGACAGGTAATAATAATATTTTTCATTTTATGAACCTAGCCTTGTAACAAGAGAACTTCACTTTTTATTTATTTTAGCACGATTAATTATTTTCTAAACATTTGTTACGTAATCTTGAATCACCTTAACCATTAAATTACAGTAACCATTATCACATTATAACGCTTAAATAACTATGTAGTGGATTCCTAGACATGAAGAATCCATTTTAAGCCAGACCAAATTAAAAAATATTGACAATTATTTGGTTCTTAATTTATAATTAAGTTATTATTGTAGGTTTTGAGTAAAAAGAATATGATTTTAAATAAAGAGTGTATTTTTTACAGTTGTTTATTCAATACATTTCATTAAATGATGATCTAGTTACAAAAAAATGACATATTCCATAGTAATTAATCGATAAAGATTTTCGAAATATAATCAGTGATACAAAAATGGTGATATTGTTTATCATATTCCACACAAAAATGCATGTATTATTAGGAGATGAATGAGCCATGAGAACCAATACAATTTAAACATAGTTTCACTCGATATAATATATTCGTTATCACTCGATAGTCATTCATTATTTATTAGACCAAGAACTAGGCCTACTTTAGATAAGGGCGACTCACGTGTTATACGTCTTACAATAGACCATACTGTGACTTATATAATATTTCGATTACGAAACCAGGTTTTAACTCAACCTTGTAAGGTTAATTTCATATTTTGGATCCGGAAAAATAAAATAATCACCAAACTAAGATATGAAGAGGCAAACTATGAAGTCTTAATTTTGATAAAATAAAATAAAACTAAAATTTGTGTAGCTTTTTCTGTTTTAAAATGTTTGCTTAGTACTCCAAGTTAGTAGAGATAGTTTCTCCAAAATATAATACGTGATAAACTTTATTTGATGAGAAATACTTCTCACCAGAGCAAGTCAAAAGTAAGAAAAAAATAAAACCTGAATCCAACCAATATCAGAATGAATGCAAGCTCTTAATAAATACTTGAGTTCATAGCTCTTAAAAAATTTAAACTAAAATAGGTTACTTTACCTTCACGTCAAACAGTTCACAGTGTGTGAGGTGAGAATACCAACAACTACAGTACATGTTTCGCCGTGAATACGGCATCTTCAGGTTAAAGAACATAAAAAATAAATAAGTCCCAGTGGGATGCGTCACAAATTAATTAAGAAACACAGTTTACACAAAAACTGTTTCAGGTTAAAGAACATAAATTTTTTATGTTCTTTAACCTGAAGATGCCGTATTCACGGCGAAACATGTAGTTGTTGGTATTCTCACCTCACACACTGTGAACTGTTTGACGTGAAGGTAAAGTAACCTATTTTAGTCTATTTACAACAGTTCAGGGGCTACAAAATGAATTTTAAAACTTTAAAGGCGTTTGACAATTTGATAACTTTTCCCAAACTAAATGATTAGTATAGTTATGTTATATTGACATAATTCTTTCCTTAAAACCTATTCACGGGTGTCTAAAAAGTCTAGTGACAGCATTATGTCTGTTAACCAATAAACATTATGCATATAAACTTTTAACAAATCAATCCTACGTAAAAATGTACTTTTTATAAGCATTTACATACATGGTGTTACAAAAAGGTGGGGCTGGCTATTAATTTCAGATTCTATATGTGTCTGAAACGTTTCGTAAAAAGTTAGAATAATAATTTTTTCAATTTCCGCTTTGTTTACGAGCTAGACGCCATTTTGTATTTTAACAAAACAATTTATTTCTTTGTTGCAATCTTTACGATTTTTACAACACTCGGTAAATGGGTTTATGTTAGAAGGTAGTATTTGATAAAACAATATTTTAAAATTAACTTGATAGTTTTCACAATTTATCTTAGTTATTTTCAAAATTTCGGCCGTTTTATATTTATTTTATGCATACTTATTAACAGATACCTTCCAATAGATGTGTTGTAATAACCTTTGAGGTTAGGATTCTTATACGCTGTCCAGTTGTATTTGTGAGTATAGTGTAGGCTATGAAAGATCCATTTACACAGTTACATACCATCCAATAGATGTGTTGTAATAACCCTTGAGGTTAGGATTCTTATACGCTGTCCAGTTGTATTTGTGAGTATAGTGTAGGCTATGAAAGATCCATTTACACAGTTACTTACCATCCAATAGACGTGTTGTAATAACCCTTGAGGTTAGGATTCTTATATGCTGTCCAGTTGTATTTGTGAGTATAGTGTAGGCTATGAAAGATCCATTTACACAGTTACATACCATCCAATAGATGTGTTGTAATAACCTTTGAGGTTAGGATTCTTATACGCTGTCCAGTTGTATTTGTGAGTATAGTGTAGGCTATGAAAGATCCATTTACACAGTTACATACCATCCAATAGATGTGTTGTAATAACCTTTGAGGTTAGGATTCTTATACGCTGTCCAGTTGTATTTGTGAGTATCAAATACAACTGGACACTGATATGCATATAAACTTTTAACAAATCAATCCTACGTAAAAATGTACTTTTTATAAGCATTTACATACATGGTGTTACAAAAAGGTGGGGCTGGCTATTAATTTCAGATTCTATATGTGTCTGAAACGTTTCGTAAAAAGTTAGAATAATAATTTTTTCAATTTCCGCTTTGTTTACGAGCTAGACGCCATTTTGTATTTTAACAAAACAATTTATTTCTTTGTTGCAATCTTTACGATTTTTACAACACTCGGTAAATGGGTTTATGTTAGAAGGTAGTATTTGATAAAACAATATTTTAAAATTAACTTGATAGTTTTCACAATTTATCTTAGTTATTTTCAAAATTTCGGCCGTTTTATATTTATTTTATGCATACTTATTAACAGATACCTTCCAATAGATGTGTTGTAATAACCTTTGAGGTTAGGATTCTTATACGCTGTCCAGTTGTATTTGTGAGTATAGTGTAGGCTATGAAAGATCCATTTACACAGTTACATACCATCCAATAGATGTGTTGTAATAACCTTTGAGGTTAGGATTCTTATACGCTGTCCAGTTGTATTTGTGAGTATAGTGTAGGCTATGAAAGATCCATTTACACAGTTACATACCATCCAATAGATGTGTTGTAATAACCCTTGAGGTTAGGATTCTTATACGCTGTCCAGTTGTATTTGTGAGTATAGTGTAGGCTATGAAAGATCCATTTACACAGTTACATACCATCCAATAGATGTGTTGTAATAACCCTTGAGGTTAGGATTCTTATACGCTGTCCAGTTGTATTTGTGAGTATAGTGTAGGCTATGAAAGATCCATTTACACAGTTACATACCATCCAATAGATGTGTTGTAATAACCTTTGAGGTTAGGATTCTTATACGCTGTCCAGTTGTATTTGTGAGTATAGTGTAGGCTATGAAAGATCCATTTACACAGTTACATACCATCCAATAGATGTGTTGTAATAACCCTTGAGGTTAGGATTCTTATACGCTGTCCAGTTGTATTTGTGAGTATAGTGTAGGCTATGAAAGATCCATTTACACAGTTACTTACCATCCAATAGACGTGTTGTAATAACCTTTGAGGTTAGGATTCTTATACGCTGTCCAGTTGTATTTGTGAGTATAGTGTAGGCTATGAAAGATCCATTTACACAGTTACATACCATCCAATAGATGTGTTGTAATAACCTTTGAGGTTAGGATTCTTATACGCTGTCCAGTTGTATTTGTGAGTATAGTTGATGAAAGATCCATTTACACAGTTACATACCTTCCAATAGATGTGTTGTGTTTGTGACTATATTTGATGAAGGATCATGATAATTTTATATTGCATTTTAAAAGTCCTCCAAATGGCGATTTATGGACAATTTGTCCAGAAATGTATTTCTTCATCATGTCAATCCTGATTCAAACTTATTATTTTATTTTCCTGATTTATTCTTATTTTAATACTTTCTTCCTCATTGTGTGTTTTTTTTAAATATATCACATTTATTTCTTAACCACACTTATTTATCTCTTTGGTAGTCAACCTGCTCAATATTTGATCCATAAATATTTTAGAATAATTTCTGTACTAGTATGAATAGTTTTAGATCATCCATTGACGTGATTTAAGACGATGAAGGCCTTATCGTCATATGTTTATGTGGGTTCATATCCGTCATTGATGTTATAATATAAAACTAGTTGTAATTAATTCTACCTTTTTATGTATTAAAACTATATAGTTTATATTTTTTATTTGTTGTTCAAAATATTTAAAAACACAATTTTCGTGTGTTTATTTTATTTGAAAACAACATTTGAATCATATTTTATTAGTTTATTGTTTGTAGTTTTGAAATATATATATATATATATATATATATATATATATATATATATATATATTTATATATTAAGATTGTTTATATATATATATATAAACACTCTTATATAATTCAGTAAAAAGAAACATTGAAGTTTATAACTAAAACAACATACTAAATGAGCCTCAGTATATTTTCTTGATATTTCTAAATAGCCTATATGCATTTTGAGAATGATATATTACAGACATTGGCAGAGATCCTAGCAATCGGCTTGAAAGCTGTCTATATCTTTGCTTTGTCCGATTGTCAAGCTACCTTTGTTTCTCCAATCCATTGTTTACTGACCAAGCACTTACGCCTCGGGCATTCAGTACTCAGATCTCCACATTTTGTCTGCAGATCTCTGCACGTTGTCGCTATATTACGTACTTTTAGCGTGATCCAGTAGATCTCTACTACACAATGTCACTATTTTACTTTTAGCGTGTATCTGCAGATCTCTGCACGTTATCACTATATTACGTATTTTTAGCGTGATCCAGTAGATCTCTACAAAATGGCACTATTTTACTTTTAGCGTGAATCTGCAGATCTCTGAACATTGTCACAATAATACGTACTATTAGCGTGATCCCTTGGATCTCTACAAACTATTACTATTTTACTTTTAGCGTGTATCTGCAGATCTCTGCACATTGTCACTATATCACGTACTTTTAGCGTGATCCTGTAGATCTCTACATACTGTCACTATTTTACTTTTAGCGTGTATATGCACATCTCTGCACATTGTCACTATAATACATTCTTTTAGCGTGATCCCATACATATCTACATACAGTCTCTATGTTACTTTTAGCGTGTATCTGCAGATCTCTGCACATTGTCACTATAATACATACTTTTAGCGTGATCCCATACATATCTACATACAGTCTCTATGTTACTTTTAGCGCGTATCTGCAGATCTCTGCACATTGTCACTATATCACGTACTTTTAGCGTGATCCCGTAGATCTCTACATACTGTTACTATGTTACTTTTAGCGTGTATCTGTATATCTGCACATTGTCACTGTATTACGAACTTTTAGCATGATCCCGTAGATCTCTACATACTGTCAATATTTTACTTTTAGCGTGTATCTGCAGATCTCTGCACATTGTCACTATGTTCTATAGTCACACTAATATTCTATTAGTGTGATCCCGTAGATCTCTACATACTGTCTCTATGTTACTTTTTGTAAAAATCTGATACTTTTTGTTAATGAATAAAAAAATAATAATAATAAACTTAAACGGAAGGAGTACTTTTTAAAAATAATGTTTTACTGTTAAAATATGAAACAAATGTAGGACTGTTAAACCTTTAATAAAACATTAAAAATGCACCATTACGTCAACATTTGATTGCTTAATTTTTTAATTTTCTATATGTACATACTTTAGTAAAACTGATTAAATATTTCAAATAAGGTTAAGATGTATAACTTGTCTAAACCATTTATTTAATATATATTGTATTTAATACATATATATTTTATAATCAGATATAAATTCAAGATAAAAGTGATTCTTTCTATATCTTTCGGAAAAATGCAATTCTCATAGATATTACACTTGGATTTATTACTATATAAATTTATATTCAAACTATTTTATTTGTTTTATGGTGGTATTTATTAAAAAAGAGGTATATTCTGCTCATAAATAAACCATTAATATCAGAAATCACGTCAGCGAGTCTCACTCCATAGGCGTAATGGATGGGTTTCAGCAGTATAATTATGGAGCTCTATTCAGTGCTCGGGTATTACCTCGGACTCGCTTCATCCATAGCAATTCCAGCCACATTGTCCAATGGCCTACACTTATCTAACTGACCAAGTGGCGCTGTATCTATCTCGCACGATCCTACGCTTTAGCCATCTATATATAAGCGAAACACCACTCACTCACTAATCACGATATCTAAAAACCACTGAATGGATTTACAAGAAATTTAAAAGGAAGTTAGCTTTAAATGCCATCCCTAAGAGGTACAAACAGAACCTCAAATTTACTTTTTCCCATAAGAATAACATTAGTTGATTATATTAAACTAATACAGTTGTTTTGTAAATAAATAAACATGTTTATTTTGTATGTTTAACATTATCCTATTGCTGCATTAAGATTTTAATCATCAGCTGTTAAACAAGAACAAAGATTATTTATACTTATAAATAGGTAGCAGTGCAAGTAGTGTGAGTGAGATGTTGTAAATGTAAAATTGTGATTCTATGTTATATAGTTAATCTACTAATATTTATGGTTAAAAGTCACATGCCGAAATGTATCGAGCGGAGCGAGAGTTGAGGTTGGCACACGAAGCGTGCAGAGGTGTTCCCTACTAGATTTTATAAGTATTTCAAGAAAACGTGGGGAGGTTATAGATAAATGCAAGACATATCAGTAAAAATGTTAAATTACCGATTTAAATCACTAAATGATCCGATGACCAAGTTCCTGTCAGACAGACATTTTAAGATTTTGATAGTTGAAATTCGGTAACAAAAATATCCATGTAATTAATTACAAATAACAATTACAACCACCATTTGTTATGTAGCTGGAAGGTCATCCACCGATCTCATTCTCAGCGATACCACTGAGGATGCCACATCACAGTATGGGCGAAACGTCTGGTTACTTTGCAAATAATGCAAATAAGTACCTTGACGTGGTTGTGACCGGAAAATATAGATTCTAGTTAATTACAACTACGTATTGTTAGACGATTCTTCTTTAAAAACTTCTCTAAAAACATATACGATTAACAGGTCCACCACTCACCCTACTATCAAGTAAGCCATAATACTTGAAGGTCCTCATCCCTACGAACTCATAGCACTTGAGTTTGTAGGGACCTCAGCCGGCGAGTTTAGTGATTCGTGGTGTCTGGTCCCCTGTATTTTTTGTGTACTAAAAAACAGTTCAATCGCCAGTTCACATGGGCTTGTAAGCTTGTGTGAACTTTATACAAAGAGTGAAGTACCGAACGTTGGCTCAGGACCTTGCCCTCCGCAGTCTGAAACCTTAGCCACTGAGCCACCACACCGAAAATCTAGTGGAATCTGAAAAACAAATGCTGTTGGACAAGTAGAACATTTTCTAATTAAAACTCTACTCTGTTTATTTTTATTTGATAACGTTCTCATATTTTGTTCTTTTGTGTTTCTTTATGGTGTAGTATATTTCGTCATGATTGTGTTATATGTAATATTCTTAACATTCAACCGTAATCTAAATAATGTAGTTTTTAAAGGTTTTCTTAAATTGCTACAAGTTGATTGAAAAACAAAACTATATTTAATAGTAGGTTAAGGTAATAAGTAATACTTGAAGATGAAGAGTTAACACCTATCGAAACGTTTTGTTTTTTTAAACACTTGAAGCGTTAAAAATCTCCAACAAGTTTACCATTTGTAAAAAATCCAGTGCCAAAAAATAAATTTCATACAAAGAGCGATTTGAATTTTTAAAAACATTGTGAAATACGTATATAGTTATTTTAATTTGTAAACACCCACTTTGAAACGAAACCACATTATTTATAGAACATCAACTATGACAATCATTCAATAGTATGAAATCAACCGTACGTGTAATATTACCATTCTGTAGGTTGAGCTCTAGGATTGGCACTCAGTGATTATTATGTGATACATTGTCTCTAACTAAATTTAACCACTTTGCCCACGTTAAGAATGAAGACTTTATTTATCGAACAGCAACTATGACAGTCATTCAATAGTATGAAATCAATCGTACGTGTAATATTAGCATTCTGTTGAAAGAGTTCTAGGATTCGCACTCAGTGATTATTATGTGATACATTGTCTCTAACTAAAGTTAACCACTTTGCTTACGTTAAGAATGAAGAATTTATTTATCGAACAGCAATTATGACAGTCATTCAATCATATGAAATCAACCGTACGTGTAATATTAGCATTCTGTAGGTTGAGCTCTAGTATTGGCACTCAGTGATTATTATGTGATACATTGTCTCTAACTAAATTTAACCACTTTGCCCACGTTAAGAATGAAGACTTTATTTATCGAACAGCAATTATGACAGTCATTCAATCATATGAAATCAACCGTACGTGTAATATTAGCATTCTGTTTTTTTTTATTTTATACACTTGTCTCATCCAACATTTTTTCAGTAAATTTGACCAATTTGCAAAAATAACCTGTTTGAGGTTTTCGCCACTTACATAGGATGTCTGTGAGGCTGTCCCAAGGACAACGTGTGCCAGAGGGTGCTTAGCCACACGTGACGCTCTCGTAATGACATTGTAATGCGACAACGTGTTATTGTCATTAGCCGTCTTTCTTCATGTCTCACTAACTAAAAGTAACTAATTGATTATTAAATGTACAGCGGGTTTATTGTCAGTGCTTTGTCCGTTTACGGTATAGTATTTTGTTATGGAATGTTCAGTTCTTATGTTAATGTAATATATCTTTATCAAAAATGTTTTATTAGACTGATTAAAAGAAAAAAGATTAGATAATTCCCATCCACTCTTCATTAATCTTCATATATTACCATTAAAAAGCTTATTTATTTATAACATTTTAAAAATATTTTATAATGAATGTGGAAATTTTCCACAGCAAAACAATTTTCTAAAAATTCAAAAAAAAAAAAAATGATGGAAGATACTTTGGTTCCAAGACCATCTACACAGTTTTTACTAACACTTATTATTTTGCAGCAACCTAGAATTAAAAAAAATTCAGAAAGTATAAAAAATTCAAATAAGGAACAGATTTTTTAGGAAATTAAAAATTGGTTAGTAAACTTAATTGACATTCAGAGTCTGTTTATGATCAAATTTTAAACATGAAGATATAAATTATTTTTCATATTAAATTTATATCTTTGTAAAGATTTAAAGATACAAGAATTCACAACTAACACTTCTTCCCCAAATCACCAGTCCATAGGAAAGGTGAGGGTAAATGAGACCATAATATGCCGTCATCAGTACCTGAATAGGGCAGTATTTAGAGAGAGTCCTCAGTACATAAATGCCTGAGGATAACTTAGAGAATACATTATTATTATGGTAAATAGTTATTCATTTAGACACTTTTAAAAGATGCATAACTAGGTTTTACGTGTTGTTAGCTTGTAAATGTGTACTCGTTTGAAATAGTTATTCATTTAGACACTTTTAAAAGATGCATAACTAGGTTTTACGTGTTGTTAGCTTGTAAATGTGTACTCGTTTGAAATAGTTATTCATTTAGACACTTTTAAAAGATACATAACTAGGGTTTACGTGTTGTTAGCTTGTAAATGTATACTAGTTTGTAATAGTTATTCATTTAGACACTTTTAAAAGATGCATAAATAGGTTTTACGTGTTGTTAGCTTGTAAATGTATACTAGTTTGTAATAGTTATTCATTTAGACACTTTTAAAAGATGCATAACTACTGTAGGTTTTACATGTCGTTAGCTTGTAAATGTATACTAGTTTGTAATAGTTATTTATGTAGACACTTTTAAAAGATACATAACTAGGTTTTAGGTGTTGTTACCTTGTAAATGTATACTCGTTTGAAATAGTTATTCATTTAGACACTTTTAAAATATGCATAACTAGGATTTACATGTCGTTAGCTTGTAAATGTATACTAGTTTGTAATAGTTATTTATTTAGACACTTTTAAAAGATACATAACTAGGTTTTACGTGTTGTTACCTTGTGAATGTATACTAGTTTGTAATAGTTATTTATTTAGACACTTTTAAAAGATACATAACTAGGTTTTACGTGTTGTTACCTTGTAAATGTATACTAGTTTGTAATAGTTATTCTTGTCGAAACTTAAAATATGCATAACTAGGTTTTACATGTCGTTAGCTTGTAAATGTATTCCATTTTTATTACAAACATTAGCTGTTAAACTGTATTAAGTAAAATCATAACTTATAAATTCATTTACAGTAACTCACTCACTGCACTTAAGTTGTAACCCATATATATTTTAAATAATATTATTACTAAGCCTATTTCAATTGTTTTATTTAATTTATTTTAATTAATAACTGATGATTATGTAATTTAGTAAAATAAATCAAGTAGATGACCATTGAACATATAAAGACCATTTAAGTAGATCCCTATTGTTGGATGTGAATAAAATCATGCTTAAAAATCTTTAACGGGAAAAATTACATCAACTTTCCAAATTCTCATGACGATCGGATGAATATTGTAGTAATGCGTGTAGGACGCATAGATGGACAAGCATTCGCTTTTTTACATGTATAGATCAAAGGAAACTTCCACTGAATCGATCAAACTGACTAACATTAAGAAAGTTTTGTAACTTTTACAGAATTATAAACGTCACTATTCACATTCTAAAAACTGTTAAAATTTCATAAATATTATTTATATTTGAACAGCTGTTACATTTTTACTTATTTAAATCTCTCCATGTTAAGTGTAGTTGGAAAATCTTAAGTGTAAGCAAAGGTCAATGTGCACACCGTTTTAAACATCTTAATTGGTAGGAAATCATGCCAAAAATTATACCTCAATTGGTTAATCTTAAACAAAATGGCGGCGCTCAAAATGATCAAAACTGATCTTGTGTTCAAGTTAAAAAAATGGCTTAATTTTATTGTAACGATATGAGATGAAGCTACAAAACTTCACACATGATTACTGTACACAAACACTTACTTTAAGATGTATTCTGTATTCTGCTATACCCGTAAAAAGTTCAATTTTATGCCCTATGTATTAGGGCCTGTCTGTTTAAGAGTACAGAAGATATTAGACCGTTCTAAGACTTTTCATCACTCGTGTTTATTGTAATAACTTAATTTTTCTTATTATGTATACTAGTTTAACGTTATTTAACTATACATTCATTAAATGAATAATACTTCTGATGAGATTAGCATTATTAGTAAAAACTAAGAGCTGTTGGAATGTATTAAACCTGTGCTTTTGTGAAAGAGGAATGCTGCGGCTATCCTGAATGTCTCAAGGGAAATTGCTTACTCTTTAAGCCTCTTACAGGCAACCTCTTGAAAACTCATATTGCATCTTATTGTTTCTGTTTGTCATTTCTTTACAAACGGTTTTAAACTTACAAAAAGAGAATTGTTAACTTCAAATTATGAAACATAGTTAAAATGATGTACGACAAATAATTTAATTTTAATGAATATTTTTTTATTATAATCAATTGTTTTAATTTTTTTAAACGACCCAAATCCATATCTAAGGATAATATTTTGTATCAAATAAAATCAACATAAAATAAGCCAATATAGGATGAGAAATGTACGACAATAAATCAGAATAGTAAATAATACACCTAAACAAAATAATACACAATATTTATTATATATTTTTATCTACGATTTCTATATGGTTGTTTAGCTAATATAATAAATAATATGACACTCTCCTTAGACCTTGTCAATTAAGATATTTATATAATGACTGTGCGAGTCATTAAAAATGTTTTCTAGAGAATATTGTTAATTTTGTGAAATTTAGGTCAAAAAATGGTTTTTAGTTTTATAAATAACAGCTGTACTCACCCGCTTCGCCGGTTATAATATTGAGTTTTAATTGTATAATTGAAATGTGCAGCAATGTTTTAATTTACACAGTATCCAATTTAGAACAGCTGATGTTATGTATAGTTTACTATTGTACTCAATTATCTTTTAAAATTATGCTCAATTTAAAAATTTTATCCTACCTCAATTTTATTCTATTTGTTTTATTTAACATCTGTTAATCAAATAAATCAATCAATATATCTCCATAAGAATACCATGGGAATTTCAAGACAATTGGAGGTATAGTTTTGGAAAAACAGTGATGAGTGGTAAATGGCTTTTATATATTTATAGATATTAAATTTAAAATTTTCCGATTTAAATCAGTTTGTTCTCTTAGATATAAAGTTTCAAAGTCTACAAAAATCTGTAAGTCTACTTTTAAAGGGCACAAATTACTGTAGTTGACTCTGATTCAGTGAAATATCGTGTTTCTCGCCATATTTAGCCATTCGTCTTGTGAATTGGCTGTGCATTTGGTCAAATTAAATTGTAAATTTTCCGATTGAAATCAGTTTGTTCTCTTAGATAAGAAAGTTTCAAAGTCTAGACAGATCTGTAAATTAGAGAAACGCTGTTTTTGGCATTTAAAATTTTTTAATCTAAAAAGGCTGCCATCTTCGATTTACTAAGAATTTTTCAAAAATTCGTAGTAAATCCCATTCTTAGTAGTTCCCATACAACACCACTGTATATGTATGGGAGGATGGGTGGGTCAATACCAGTGTACGTGTATGGGAGGGCGGGTGGGACAATACCACTCTACGTGTATGGGAGTGTGGGTGGGTCATACTACTGTACGTGTATCGGAGGGCGGGTGGGTCAATACCACTGTGACTGTTAGAGGATGTCTCAAGTGTAATGTCTAATACATGTAGAGTCATGAAGTAAATGCAATCCAAAATAAGATAAGCTTCATTATGTCCTTTCAACAACCATACTTTAAAAGGTGCCTAACTCAAACAAAGTTTGCCAAAGTTCAGGCAGTGGAAAATATGTTTGCAACGATGAAATTGTCTTATTGCACATCTACAAATAAGACCTTTGACTCTACAAAATTTCAGCCTCGTAGGCTTAGTACTTTTTTTTAGTTACAGCGATGAGTGAATGAGTCAGTGGTATTTGCCTTTTATAGGTATAGATTAACTTTCACGTAAATATACAATTTAATTTAACACTTTGGAACAAATAATTTTCAAAAATAAATAAATTTATTCAAAAATATAAATGCGAAAATAATTGCAGGATCCATATAATAATTAACTATAAATAAATAAGTATGGCAGAACGAAAGAGTACAAACATTTTTTAGAAATTAAAAACTAATACTTGATGATAAAGATAGAATAGTAAATAGATCAGCGGAATTTTAAAAAATTTTTCGTTTTTTGAAAAGCTGGATTAAACCAGTTACAATAAATTTGTAAAGTAACTTCATGATATTCATTTCGTAATGTGAATTTAATGTATAATACATTTTATTATTTTTAACATATCAAATAAAATAAATAGGCGATTACCAAAGTATATCTAGGGTAAAATTTGGGTTAGTTTGAATATTTCTAAATAAGATAGTGGTAATGATATTAATAATGTAATGGTAAAAGGTATGAATACAGCATTTTTTAGGGTCCCTACGAAATATTCAAAATGGACCAAATATTTTAAAAACAAAAAGTTATTTTAATTAACCGCTATTAACTTGTTAGGAATATTAAACTCTGCAGACAAGTCAGTGTCAAATGATATGAACTGTCTTGCTGGAAGGATAGAACTGGAGAAGGTTATATAAGAACCAGGACACGCCTATCCCCCAGGTTTGTGGGTCCCTTGGAAGGTGAATCCTTAATATGAAATTAACATATCATGCTTAAAAAATTATCAAGTCTCGTCTCACATGGCCACTATTAAGTTTTCGTTGTAACTGCCTACCACCTTGCCACGTTATCTAAATTAAAAAAAAAAAAAAAAAAAAAAAAAAAAAAAAAAAAAAAAATTAATCTTTTTTAATGTGCTAATATTATTAAATTTAAGTCCTAGCATAATATATTTACGCAGCTGATAAAGTTTGTGTAAAAAATCTATTTAGATTGTCACTCTGCTAAGTGCTGATTGTACTTAATAATCTACAATACACTTACTATGAATAATTGATCATTATTCATGATAGGTAAATAATATAAATAATAGATCATATTTTATCAACATAATACATAAACGATCAAAGGGCAGTTGAGGATCTGTTCACCGTGCTCATAACTTATTATCAATCTTTTACCGTTACATTAACCACCTCTAATGTCAACAATGTAATAAACCCTTTATTAATTAGATGAATAACTTCATAATATACGGTTATACGTAACAATTAGTACTTTTATTTATTTTTTATTTTTATTATGCTTTTAATTTCATCAAACTCGCTAAATTATTAAAATATAGGAACCTTAGTAATATTTGTTAATAAGTTAACTTTTTTACTCTCCCATTTGATTCTAATTACTATCAGTTTTGAAATTTTATATATGAGGTGCATATCATATCCCCCTCCCTCCCCTCCGAATATTTTGGTGAACTGTAGAATAGCTTTTTGTTGTTAAATTTAACATAAAGTAATATTTTTCTGTTCCTCTGTAAGGGATTCTATTTTATTACAAATTAATTTGAAATATTTTATTTTAACCAGTATTTTCTTTATAAGAAAATATTAAGAGACTAAAGATTTAGGGCCCTTTCCCCTCTCACGGACGGATAGTCTTTGCGGGGAAATATTATTCTATTGATTATTGTATTGTCTCTGTTTTGTTCAATTTCGAAAAAAAAAATGGACCTCGTTAACATTATGTATTTCTTTGGTTGATGTTTTGGGTGTTCATAAAAACCCATTCCAGACTTCAGGATAACATTACTTACATAAATACTAAGAAAAATGTTCCCATATTACCTAAAATGCTTAGCAAGGACCAATATTAACTGCAGTCAGGAATTTGCAGTGAAACAATCTAGATGGACTTCTTACATTAACTACAGGCTGTTTATAAAAGTCCTTGAAGACTTCGTGATATGGTTACGTACACGGAAACTAAAAGAAAAGTTCCTATAAATATTTATCCTAAAATCCTTAGTTTGATTCTGTCTGTCTAAATATATTTTTTACATAATTTATCATATTTTAATAACTCCTGAAGATATCATCTTCCATCTTGGTACATGTATGATGAATAATAAGACCTAACTTAGTATATGGTATCAAGTTCCTACTTTGTATAATTTTACAAAAAGACTTTTGCATCAACTATACTCCCACACCCGCAATCTGCGCATTTAGAGAAAATTGTCATTGTATTGTAACTTTATTGAATAACAATATTTTGAACTTGAACTGTTCATGAAATACTAGATATATGAAATGCCATTTATAAATAACGCATTAAATTAAGAATGTAAACGTCTCTAGACAACAGAAAATACATAAGTGCAGTATTTAATAGTTATCCATACTTGACGAGGTTTTTATGGATTAATTGAAAAACTGGGTCCGGGAGGGGAGATGGATCGTCACCTGCATTGCCTTCCTCCTTGTTGTCGCCAAGGAACGCAGCTGAGGACCTACGGGCTGGGCCGACCACTTGCCCTTCTTTTCGGCCCAGAGGCTCAAGTTGTATTAAATTGAGGACCAAGGCAACGAGAACCTTACCCCAAAATCCGTTTTATCTAATGATTAAAGAGGGAAATATGAAAACTCGATACGACAAGGAAAGGATCCACGAGTTTTGAACATTAAAAGATGTGACATAATGTTCATTGAACTATATACAAATAAGCATATGCTTTACTTTCCAAAGTATTATTGGAATTTCACCTAGTACGTTAATGTAGTACAAACCTCAGGAGTCGAGAGAAAATTCTTAGCAACAACGCCCTTCATTATTTACAGCTCAATTCCGGAGCTTTCTCAACGCCGTTAATTTCCCCCTTGTTAATTCAGAAACCTTCACTTACCTTTTAGATGCTGCAATGTCTGTCCTTTGCTTCCCAAATTCATTTCTGTAAACAAAATCTACCGCCATAGGTTTTTTAGTTTTACTTCATTTAATGACATACAGTGTCTTTTAACTTTTTGAATTATTTTGTCATACACATAAATTATTCCCACACTAAGAAACAATAAGTTAAACACTAACATATAAGTTCTTTGTACTTCATGTTTTATTAAATTAGATATTACTCACTGGGCTGCTTTTTATTTTTTAGCTCTCCTCCTTTTTGTTAGGTGGGTTTTGAAAGCCATAAAATATATGTATAAATTAAATCTAGACGTGAGATTTTAGGATAGTTTGTAAAATTATTCCAGTAACTTTAAAATCAATCAAATGTTTTAGGCACAAACTAGTTGAATTAACAACTCTTGACGAAGATTCCCAACTATCATGCATTTACATGATTAAGTGAATAGTTCAGTCAATGGCCCTTGTCGAGGAAATACCATCCGTTGTGTGTTCACACGACTATAATTAAGAGTCTACTGACCCTTTTGGCCATGTTGGTTTTAATCCCATACGAAAAATGTTATTTGCGTATTTATATTTTATCGTTATTTATTGACCAAAAGTTGTGTATGGGGTATTATTTTAAACGTTATCATATTGCGCATTGGTTTTGCTATTGATATTTTGAATATATACGCTTAATGTTGGAAAATATGTCAAAATAAAACTTCAAACTAAATATTTTTACAATTTGTTCTATAAAACTAATTAGGAATTCACAAAGCAATTCTGGCACGCAATTTCATTCTTTATCAAATGTAATTTGTTTTGAAAAAATCCGTTCAAAAATAGCTGTTTGATTTGGATACGGGTGATCATATGTCGTATTCAAAAATAACATTCTTCTTATGGGATTAAAATCAACACTCTTAAATGGTGAATTAAATGGATCTTGATGGTGTTCTCCCACCTATCATTTGATTTCACTACTCTTGTTTAGTAATCATCAATGAATCGTGATATGACCGTACCACCTTGCTTGAATGAAGATAATTCCGGTTGAATGGTAAATTTAATGGCTCTTTATGGTGAGTAGTAGTAAAATGGGGGTTGAAGCAAAACCTTGGACTTTGTACTGTTATAGTTCACAAATTTATCACCACGTGTGACCCCAGAGATCAAGTTCACTGCTGATTATCACCACGTGTTGACCCACAGATCAAGTTTACTATGACCACGTGGACCCCTAGCAGCAATAGTAGTCGTAGGTCAGTTATGTTGTGATCACGTGATTCAATATGGCCGTTTTCGCGCGCTCTTTCATGACATGAAATAGTGTTTAAATTAATCGTAGGAAAAATTTTGAAGTACGATGCCGGAATCGATTCGGAGACTTTCGGCTAATGAGACCGAGACGAATCCAAAGTACCACAATGACACACCCACGAGTGTAACACAATGGCACAAGCACGTGTGAATTTGTTCAATTCGCTTACACCGGTCTTATTATATGAAATACACGTTCCTCACATTTGTACTATGTAAAATGTACCGATATTGCCAACTGTTTTTATCTCAGTATTACCGACTTACAAAATTGATTGCATTATACTATAATAAATATGTACATAATTCTTTTTTGTTTTCACATTTGTACTATATGGAAATTGCCAGTCGTATTTTGTTCTTAAAAGTCAGAGTGATTAGTCAGTGAGTGAATGGCAGAGTCAGCAATTCCGCCCCAGTGGATGTGACAGTGACTGTCAAGTGACCGTGTTTCAGACCTAGTGTCTGACATTAGGTGAATAGAGTGATAAGTAATATAAATTGTTGTAAATATTAGAGATACATTACATTGTTGAAATAGTGTCCAAGTAATAATGTAAGTTTGTAAATATTTCATCGTTTGTAATTTAGTGATTAAGTACTTAAAGAAGAGAAATCACCTTATTTAATTTAGAGACTGTAACAATTTGGTGTCAGAAGTGGGATAAGGTGATTAATTTGTGAACTGTGTGACATTTTATAAAAAAATGGCCACTAGAAAAGTGAAACTGGTAGAACTAAAAGTGAGAGATCTCAAGAGGGAGCTAGAAGAACGAGGCCTCGATATTATTGGAAACAAAAGTGTAATACAACTAACTCTGAAGCAAAACATGCTTGACGCAAGGGAGGGTCCTGAAGTAAAACATGCTTGACGCAAGGGAGGGTCCTGAAGCAAAACATGCTTGACGCGAGGGAGGATCCTGAAGCAAAACATGCTTGACGCGAGGGAGGGTCCTGAGGCAAAACATGCTTGACGCGAGGAAGGGTCCTGAAGCAAAACATGCTTGACGCAAGGGAGGGTCCTGAAGCAAAACATGCTTGATGCAAGGGAGGGTCCTAAAGCAAAACACGCTTGACGAAAGGGAGGGTCCTGAAGCAAAACACGCTTGACGCAAGGGAGGGTCCTGAAGCAAAACACGCTTGACGCAAGGGAGGGTCCTGAAGCAAAACACGCTTGACGCAAGGGAGGGTCCTGAAGCAAAACACGCTTGACGCAAGGGAGGGTCCTGAAGCAAAACACGCTTGACGCAAGGGAGGGTCCTGAAGCAAAACACGCTTGACGCAAGGGAGGGTCCTGAAGCAAAACACGCTTGACGCAAGGGAGGGTCCTGAAGCAAAACACGCTTGACGCAAGGGAGGGTCCTGAAGCAAAACACGCTTGACGCAAGGGAGGGTCCTGAAGCAAAACACGCTTGACGCAAGGGAGGGTCCTGAAGCAAAACACGCTTGACACAAGGGAGGGTCCTGAAGCAAAACACGCTTGACGCAAGGGAGGGTCCTGAAGCAAAACACGCTTGACGCAAGGGAGGGTCCTGAAGCAAAACACGCTTGACGCAAGGGAGGGTCCTGAAGCAAAACACGCTTGACGCAAGGGAGGGTCCTGAAGCAAAACAAGCTTGACGCAAGGGAGGGTCCTGAAGCAAAACACGCTTGACGCAAGGGAGGGTCCTGAAGCAAAACACGCTTGACGCAAGGGAGGGTCCTGAAGCAAAACACGCTTGACGCAAGGGAGGGTCCTGAAGCAAAACACGCTTGACGCAAGGGAGGGTCCTGAAGCAAAACACGCTTGACGCAAGGGAGGGTCCTGAAGCAAAACACGCTTGACGCAAGGGAGGGTCCTGAAGCAAAACACGCTTGACGCAAGGGAGGGTCCTGAAGCAAAACACGCTTGACGCAAGGGAGGGTCCTGAAGCAAAACACGCTTGACGCAAGGGAGGGTCCTGAAGCAAAACACGCTTGACGCAAGGGAGGGTCCTGAAGCAAAACACGCTTGACGCAAGGGAGGATCCTGAAGCAAAACACGCTTGACGCAAGGGAGGGTCCTGAAGCAAAACATGCTTGACGCAAGGGAGGGTCCTGAAGCAAAACAAGCTTGACGCAAGGGAGGGTCCTGAAGCAAAACACGCTTGACGCAAGGGAGGGTCCTGAAGCAAAACACGCTTGACGCAAGGGAGGGTCCTGAAGCAAAACACGCTTGACGCAAGGGAGGGTCCTGAAGCAAAACACGCTTGACGAAAGGGAGGGTCCTGAAGCAAAACACGCTTGACGCAAGGGAGGGTCCTGAAGCAAAACACGCTTGACGCAAGGGAGGGTCCTGAAGCAAAACACGCTTGACGCAAGGGAGGGTCCTGAAGCAAAACACGCTTGACGCAAGGGAGGGTCCTGAAGCAAAACACGCTTGACGCAAGGGAGGGTCCTGAAGCAAAACACGCTTGACGCAAGGGAGGGTCCTGAAGCAAAACACGCTTGACGCAAGGGAGGGTCCTGAAGCAAAACACGCTTGACGCAAGGGAGGGTCCTGAAGCAAAACACGCTTGACACAAGGGAGGGTCCTGAAGCAAAACACGCTTGACGCAAGGGAGGGTCCTGAAGCAAAACACGCTTGACGCAAGGGAGGATCCTGAAGCAAAACACGCTTGACGCAAGGGAGGGTCCTGAAGCAAAACACGCTTGACGCAAGGGAGGGTCCTGAAGCAAAACACGCTTGACGCAAGGGAGGGTCCTGAAGCAAAACACGCTTGACGCAAGGGAGGGTCCTGAAGCAAAACACGCTTGACGCAAGGGAGGGTCCTGATGCTGCTGTTTTCGAAATACAAGTGACTTACTGTATGTAAGCTGTTAGAAAGTAAATTTAAAGACAATTCTAAAGCTATAAAAAATACTTAAAAAGTACTACAAGAAAATTCAATTAACTTAGAATGTAAATAAAAAGAAAATTCAAAAGCTTTATAACATTTACGTGTCAATTTGGTAAACAAATTAAAGAAAGGAGAATTCAAAAGCATTGGAAGGTAATTTAAGGAACTTGAAGGATGAAGTGGAAAAAATTAAAAAATTTTATAACCTTGAAAGAGTATTGAAATATTTTGAAAGATAATGTCGATAATATTGAGAGTAGACTAGAACATAGGCTAATGGACTGTGTCAGTGAGCGTTTCATGGCACTGACACTGAACACGACCTCTACACCGGTGTCTTTATGGCATAACGTTTGCTTGAAATAACGTTTAGGGGGTGCAATGTACAGCTTTTAGTTGCTAAAATTATAACTCTTGTGAGTAATCCCCACTCCTGCACATCTGAAGGGCCAAAGAGGGAGCCTGACGCCATCCAGTCAATGCCTGAGACCACACCAACACTGACAGCCGGCCGAACTGATAGTCAGTAAAGAGTCAGATCGGAGAGTCATCGAATGCTTGACAGAGTCATCCCAAGTGGATGTGGCATTGTTTATTTGTGACAGTGCAGTGACATTATACCGACCAGTGTCGGAAATTATGTGAACAGAGTGATAAGTAATATTGTTTTAATTGATAAGTAGGTAATTGATGTAAATATTAGAGATTAATTTAAGTGTTGAAATAGTGTCTAATTAATAATTTAAGTTTGAAAATATTTCATAGTGTGTAATTTAGTGATTTACAACTGGTAAATAAAAGTAACAACTAGTAGCCAGAAATGGAATCACATTACTTTAATTGGACCAGTTAAACCGTAACAATATTATTATTTTATAGCATTATTATTGTTGGAATGTAACTTTGTATCAGCCAAAACTAAATATGGTATAAATTGTATTATAGAAATTACATTTTTTAATTTTACAGTTCCGAACTTGTTGAAATGTATTTCTGCGTCAGCCATGTAACTCAAAATATAAATAGCAAATGTTGCAACCGGAAGTTGCAGAGCACTGGAGGAAACTGGAATCAGTATTCAGAAATTCAGCCAGATGTAACAACAGTAATAAATCAAGGCACAAGTGTGATGGGGCCGGTCTGGTACTTAGCCACGTGCCTAAACTTTTAATGTATGCTGTGTATCCTTTCTAATTAACAACACGTGCTTTTATCCCAATTTTATTCAATTTTATTTGATATTTTAAGAACCCATAAAATCGGAAAGTTTTGCATTAAGAACATTAAAAGCAAATTACGTAGAAAAATTCAAATCTATAAATACTTTTACAATCTGGGGTGACAATTTCAAGATATTGAAATATAATAATTATAAAATGGTTATGATTTTACTATTATATTTGATACAGCAAAATATATTAATTGCACTGAGATTCTGTTTGGGCAGATCATAAATTTGAGGGGTAGTTCTGGATCGGACTCAACATTGCCGCGTCGGCCAGCCCTTCTGTGCCAGACGTCAGAGGTATTTCCTTCTATATATTGCTCAGCATTAAATATTTTTTTTAGTTTAACAAATATATATTTCCCAATACGCCATTCAAGACCCAAACGACGTATTCAAACAGAGTGGTTATAAGTAGATGCCAAACGATTCCAGGAAGACGATTGTAACAAACACAAACCACTGAATTACCAATAACGCGAATTGTTTACCAAACTAAATCCGGCGAAAACAATGCCAGGTGTAAAATGCGGCAGGTATAAATAGACGTGCAGTGGTACTGAGTCACCTTCCCACCCATACACGTACAGTGCTATTGACCCACCCGCCCACCCATACACGTACAGTGGTATTGGTAGTACCACTGTACGTGTATGGGTGGGTGTATAAGTGGGTCATAGTTTCAAAATTTTATTTGGTATCTAAGTGGATTAATTTCTGATGCAAACAAAGCGCTTAGACCTACTTTGATTTGTGTACATCACACGGTGAGACATTCGGGGATTTGGCCACTATCAATATGGCGGGCCCGGCTTCAACTGATTCAACGTACACAAATCACGTAGGTAATAATGGTACCCTTAAACGTGGTAATTAAGGCATTGTGAAAACATAATTCTCTAAAAATACCACCAGCATGAATCACTGCAATACCACCAACACGAATCACTGCAATACCACCAACACGAATCACTGAGGCCTGAAAAGAGGCCATGGGTGGGAGAGGCCTGAAAAGAGTCTTTTGTACATAGGTGGGAGAGGCCTGTAAAGAGTCTTATGTACATAGGTGGGAGAGGCCTGTCAAGAGTCTTATGTACATGGGTGGGAGAGGCCTGTCAAGAGTCTTACGTACATGAGTGGTACAGGCCTAAAGATTCTTATGTACAAGGGTAGAAGAGGCCAGTAAAGAGTCTTATGCACATGAGTGGGAGAGACCTGTAAAGAGTCTTTGTACATGAGTGGGAGAGGCCTGTAAAGAGTCTTATGTACAAGGGTGGAAGAGGCCGGTAAAGGGTATTATGTACATTAGTGTGAGAATGATTGTGTGGGAAATAACTTCTGCTTCCACCAAAGCAAAAGGGCAGGTAAGTTGTAATTTCCTTACAGTGGTAGTGATCTAACCACTCATCCACCCATACAAGTACTATGGGTATTGGCCCACCTGCCCACTAATACAATACAATGCCTATTAATTATAAGATGAAAAAGTTACTAAAGATTACAGATAAAAACTGTTACAAGTCAAATCTTGAAAGACGTAATTGATTCGTAAAAGTTACACTACCAGGAATAGCAGACTCAATGTTGTCAAAAGCAAGAGAGCGAAAAAGTTACACTACCAGTAATAGCAGATACAAATTGTCAAAAGCAAGAGAGCGAAAAAGTTACACTACCAGGAATAGCAGATACAATGTTGTCAAAAGCAGTAGAGCGAAAAAGTTACACTACTAGGAATAGCAGATACATTATTGTCAAAAGAAATAGAGCGAAAAATTTTCACTACCAGGTATAGCAGATACAATATTATCAAAAGCAATATAGCGAAAAAGCTACACGACCAGGAATAGCATATACAATGTTGTCAAAAGCAATAGAGCGAAAAAGTTACACTACGAGGAATAGCAGATACAATATTATCAAAAGCAATAGAGCGAAAAAATTACACTGCCAGGAATAGCAGATACAATATTGTCAAAAGTAAGAGAGTGAAAAAGTTACACTACCAGGAATAGCAGATACAACGTTGTCAAAAGTTAGAGAGTGAAAAAGTTACACTACCAGGAATAGCAGATACAATGTTGTCAAAAGTAAGAGAGTGAAAAAGTTACACTACCAGGAATAGCAGATACAATGTTGTCAAAAGTAAGAGAGTGAAAAAGTTACACTACCAGGAATAGCAGATACAATGTTGTCAAAAGTAAGAGAGTGAAAAAGTTACACTACCAGGAATAGCGGATACAATGTTGTCAATAGTAAGAGAGTGAAAAAGTTTCACTACCAGGAATAGCAGATACAATCTTGACAAAAGTAAGAGAGTGAAAAAGTTACACTACCAGGAATAGCGGATACAATGTTGTCAAAAGTAAGAGAGTGAAAAAGTTACACTACCAGGAATAGCGGATACAATGTTGTCAAAAGTAAGAGAGTGAAAAAGTTACACTACCAGGAATAGCGGATACAATGTTGTCAAAAGTAAGAGAGTGAAAAAGTTACACTACCAGGAATAGCAGATACAATCTTGACAAAAGTAAGAGAGTGAAAAAGTTACACTACCAGGAATAGCGGATACAATGTTGTCAAAAGTAAGAGAGTGAAAAAGTTACACTACTAGGAATAGCAGATACAATGTTGTCAAAAGCAAGAGAGTGAGGGGACGATTGGGCGTAGAAAATGAGAGAATTTTTTGCATTATTGAAGAGTTCTATCATATATTTAGTTGCAGTAAAAAAATCATGAAAAATATAATACTAACTTTTACAATATGCCTGACAAGAAACTGCTTGTGATTAAGTAGAAGTTATTTTTACCAATCGAAAGTTAGTTGCTCGGCAGACAAAAGGATATAGGAAACATTTTTAACTAAATGTCACTGATTTCACGGTATTAAGTAAAATGTATAGAAAAAGACAAAATAAAAAACAATTGTTTAAATAAAGCTACATATATTAACGTAGAATGAAAGTAAACTCTAATGCCTTGTATACCAGTTGAAAGCGTGTTTTCTCTAGTATAATAATCACTAACAATCTAATTGAATATATAATTATAAAACAGAGTTATATAGGGAAATGTACAAACATGTCAACAACTTTTGGCAGCCATATTGATGACTTGATTAAAACCGATAGAGGGACAGAAAAAAGTGCTTCCCGGGCTTTTCGACTCGTCTATTCATCTGCTATCTCAGTCTGAAATGACGCATTGGTTGCCTGATGTGAAATATTTAGGCATAATTTCACGCTTTTCGACCCTATATAAAACTTTGCCTGCGTAGTGGCTCAGTGGGTAAGGCTTCGGATTTGCGGAGGGCAAGGTCCAAGGTTCGAATACCCTTGAACAGTCGATACTTCACTCTTTGAATAAAGTACATGCACAGGCCTGTAGGCCCATGTGAACTGGCGAGTGAAGTAAAAATAAAATAAAAACTATCTAAAGTGTATTACATTGTGGTATATCTATAGAAATGAATAAATAATAATTATAGTTGATTCTATGCACGTGATTTAGAACTTATGTTATCAATACAAACTGCATTGAGATATCGAACCCAACTTTGCTCTCACTGTTCCTTTAACCAATGCATTATTTAACACCTAAAAGCTTTGGTTCAGAAATTACAATCACTCCCAACTTGACAGTATGCATAATCAGTTAGCCAGTTGTCAACTTTTAATGGAAAATAAGTGGTCAACGTGAATGGGATATTTTTCTGTCCTTTTCAAGACATTATTATTCTATCATGCTATTATTTTATAAAAAAACTGTTGGTTGTGAATTAAATTTGCTATCGTTATATATAAATCAAGACCAGTGCTATTTTTTAATTATTGTATTTTTTCCTAATTAGAATAAAATATATTACAACTACTAAGTTCAAGTGATTATCTTTCGTACATATTTAAATTTAAAATTTTGATAGTTTTTGCATGTACACAACCTGTTAACATTCGGACATGCTCTAATTTAATGAAGATTAAAAATTAAAATAAAACACTGAAAGTAACAAACAATTTTTAAAGTAGTATTTATGGAGATTTCGTCTATACAGAAAAAAAGTTTCATAATATTTTATTTAATTTAAACATATATATTCTCAAATAAAATTACCTTAACATATTTACAAGAAACAAATTATTACTCTTCAAAATTTTCACAATTTATATTCTACCAATATTCACAATAACTTAAATAATCAATACTCTCCATACTATCACATTTCTATTTCTATTATTAATTTGTATCTCTTTCAGTACAACTGATTGAGGATATTTCATGTGTAGCCTACACGCGGTTGTACGAGACATCAAAGTTTGGATGGTAGGGTTAAGTACTCTCAGTTTTACACCACTTTTATTGGTGGGGAACCCACTACAGGTAGCACAAGAACACATTTATGTATACTCTCGTACATCCAGAAAATAAACCACATTTTATACAACATTTTATATTTGTTTTTCACATCTTTTACGTTACTTTATTAGCAATGCCTAGTAATAATAATAAACATGACTTTAGTCTTGTAAGCTAACATTACTAAACGAAAACACATTTGTTCTGAACTAAAGCCATACTTCTCACCAGCCTCCATACACGAGGGTGTTGACTATCTCATCCACCCTTGCAGGTCCGGTGGTGTTTACCCTCTTACCCACCATACACGAGGGTTTTGACTATCTCATCCACCCATACACGTACAGTGGTGTTGACCCTACCTCCCTCCTATACATCTCCGGTGCTTTGACCCTCTCATCCACCCATGCACGTCCTGCGGTCTTGACCCTCCCACCCATCCATATACGTCCGGTGGTGTTGACCCTCGCAACGATCCATACACATCTGATGGCGTTGACCCTCCCAACAACACATACACGTCCGGTGGTGATGACCACGTCACCCACCAATAACAGTAAGGTGGTTATGGCTCTATCACCCACCCATAGGTGGTGTTGACTTTCTCACCCACCCATACACATTCGGTAGTGTTGAGTCTCCCACCCTTCTATAACGCACGGTGATTATGGCTGTATCACCCAGCCATACAGGTCCTGTGTCGTTAACCTTCTCACCCATCCATACATGTCTGGTGGTGCTGAACCCCTCACCTACCTATACGAGTATGGTGGTTATGGCCTTCTCACCCATCCATACATGTCAAGGATAAAACGTGGATAAAAATATGTTGTGCTATAAATTAAACTACGCTTTATAATTTTGGAGTTAACAACAATTCGTCTACCCACGCAGGCCGATATGAAGAGATCAGAACTCCGTTTCACGCTGTGATTCTGATTGAACTGACGCTGACAAATGTTATACAGTGACTGTAATACATTATCACTCACTTGGCAGTGACATTGTGACAAAATATTTTTGTGATCCAATATTACAGTTGTTTGGCATACGGTGTACTAAGTCTGCATCATGATAATGCACTATTACCGAGTGTGACAGTTCAATTTTGAGTGGAAATTGACGGATCGTTTATATATTTATTATTTTATAGATTATCTACTCGTGTATTTGTAATAACTAATTCCAAAATAGATCAAAACAATACAAACTAGTATAAACTTATTAGTATACTTTTAGAAGATTTTTGAGATGTTTGAAGAGCTTTGAGGCAACTGTGGAAGAATGATATCTTTCATGAAACTATCAATCTATGTACTTTGGAATTATATATTTCAGATGTCTCCCTCCGTCATAACCAGCATGCTTGCTGACTTACATAATTCTTCAAGGTAGTCAGGAGTTTTTTTGTTCTCTGTCTCATCATTAAGATTGAGGATGTTTTCGATAAAACTTCTTACGATGATGGCGTACTAGATGTAGTGTCGTGATTTATTTGCAAGTCTGCTTGAACAGACTATGTAGATCACACCTACAAGAGGATATTCGGGGAAGATATTGATGTACCTTAACTTTTTTGTAAAATCTGGAATCAACTGGTGCCGGTGTATTCACTCTCCAAGAAACACAGTCCGCGGAAGGAGAGGAACATAATCAATAACATGCAGCCTATAAAGTGTGTATACTATTTAATTAATGTAAATAGTCTAAACAGTGTGGAATGTGAGGTTCCTTAACAATCGAGTGTGTACAAAATGTTGCTTGTGGCACTTTTAACCGTGAATTAAACCTGGAATAAGCAACTAAAATATTAAATTATATTGGACTGAATAAACTTAATCCACCGAAAAATTACAATCTGTCGAGGAGATGAAATAAAACATTCTGTATGTTTTTGTTTAAGAATACTTCAATTACGTGTCAAATATAAATAAATAAATTACTCAATATAAGGTACGGGTAGAAGCAAGCTTTTGTGCCCTTCCGTTCCGCAGCGTTATCCGCGAGCCATTTCCGCAGTTACCGGAAGCAGACCGTCGTACCGGATATGATCCTTGATTGCTTATATACCAGCTAATGGAAATAGTTTCAACAGGTATTGGGAAATACCAGTAGTTCTTTGACTATTTACAATGATAACATAATAATGCATAAAATATTAACAAACCATTAAATTGTAACTTATTTTTAAGAATAATTACGTGTATTACACACTTCTCATATGACAGAAAAATGTAGTATTTAAAATAGTTATTACTTATTATGTACCCAAGTTAACTATTTCTAGTAGGACATTTTTGTATTTAAAATTCAATCAAAATTACAAATCAATGTTTCCAAAATTGAAATTTAATAATTAAAATATTATTGATTCATGCATTAGATTTTAAATTTATTTAGGTAATTGTTGTCAAATTTTGGTTCATGTTATTTTATTTTATTATTAAGAGTATTTAAAGCATTTGTAAACTGATTATGTTAGTACTATCAGTTTTCAAATTCCTTTTCAGCTCCTACAATTGAGTTCAAAATTATTATGCAAGTCATGGAACTATTGTTGATAAATTATTTAAAGCCTGTTAATTTGCTATCCTCACTCCTTTAAATCAATCTAGCTCATGAATAACTTTCATTTAATTATATAAATATTAAAGAATCTGAACCACACGATTGTTTAGTAACTAAGGCTAATAAGAAGTTTATACATTTAAAAAAGTTAACAGTAAACAACCAAAACACTCAAATTATATAGGCTACTTCTGACAATCTCAGTCTCATCTGTTATCAGGCCTGTCAGTTATTCGGATCTTTTCCGTTAATTCACTACCACTAATTTTTTTTGTTTCCATTAATTTACTACCACTTGATAAATATTCTATTGCTCTAAAAACGGTTCCCTAATCATTTTTACATCCACCGTGGTATTCCTTATCCACTAGGAATCCTATATCGTTGGCCTCATCTTATCGCTTTCAAAGAACACGGAGAGCGCATTCAGTGGTAAGTCAATCATTGGATTTACCAGTCTGTCATCAACTTTAGTAGCCACCTAACCTAACTTAACATGACCTAACCTAACCGTGATTGCGATAAAAATAATAGTGGTCGTGAAGTAACGGAAAAGATCCAGTGATTCTTGATAATAGATCAAACTCACCTTGGGAACGCTTCTTGAGGTTTGGGCTAAATTCTAAATTTTATATAAGTTCAATATCTTCTTGATCTGATTGGTCAAGAATAGAGTACCCTTGTTAAGATACCATAGAGTAACCCCTCCCTTAAGTCCTCTTTTTTGATAGTTACAAAAAAATAATTCTAGTAAACGAATCTAAAAATAGACCCTATAGTTTAAAGGAAACGTTATTACTGCTGGAATACAAGTCGGAGGGAAATGAATGGATAGGTAATATTTAAAATGTTTCCTACATAAAGTAAATACATTTGGAGATACAAATTCTGCTGAGATATTTGTAGCCCAAAATATCAAAATTTTATATTTCCCAAAAGGCATGTATTACTTACTTTTGTGAAGGCAATAAAAAGTAAGTAAATAAAAGAGGTCAACTTCTATGCATGAATTGAATTCTCAAGTCTCTGTAGTTTGATTGTAGATAAGGTAATGTCTAAGAGTAAACTGATGTAAAGGATGCCCTATTGTGTCAAGTTTGTCTTAGTTTACCTGGGACTAATAGTTCTAGACAATTTACTAACTATTGAACTCTTAGTACTACAATAATGTCAGCTTCCGACTTGGCCTACACAGCATATTAAACAATCAGTTAAATATTCCTATGTATAACTCTAATTGTTTGGTAAACATTTAAGTCTAAAAATTTAATTGCAATTTAATGCCTTTTACAATCACTAGAAGTATATGAGGTCAATGTATAGTGAGTAAAATAATGTTCTTTAAACCAGAAAGTACTATACAAAACTAAAAAGATCCTGGAAAATAGTAAGAAATATAAGTTTAAAAACTTAAATATTTTCATCTAATTTTTATTTTTTATGTTTGAAAAGTATATAGTTAGTATTTGTAAAAAATATCAGAACTAATGAATCATCATCAAACTGCTTCATGTACGAGAGAGCTACACATTGCCACTAATGAGTTCAATGAAAAAACGAGCAGTAGTATCAGTTTCATTAAAGTGATAATTTGGAATGAAAAATACAAAAAACAGAAATTTGTATTTCATTTCAAAGAACACATTGTTTCTTCGACTAAAAACAGTTTTAAATATTTTATTAGATAGTTACACCAATAGAATTTGTATTTATCATACATTTCTGGATTTCTTGCAAAACACTGTCGTTATATTTCAATAATCATCTAGTTTTTACTAATTTTAGTGTTTTTATTAAATTTATATACCTATGAATATTTCAACAATATTTTTGATAGTAGAAGGAGACCATATTTTTTGTCTGTAATTTTACAGAGCCATTAATATTTAAGCATAGTTATTAATATATCGTGTGAAGAATTAATGGTTAAACACAGGTAGCTTTTGAATTTATTGTCTACAAATGTAAAAAAAAAAAAAACAAATGATTTGTACATTCACTTTTATTATATTGTGTTGTAGGAAAACCACAATAGTTTTAATTTGTCCCTTTTTTATAAATTTTATAGAATTGGTCAAACATTTTATCAAATGCATTTTACCTGGAAAATTTAATTAACATATGTATTTGTAGAGCACCAGGGTTAACAAAGTATTTCAACTCTGAATCAATAATAAAAACCTTTTATCATGGTAAAATATGTCCAGATTAAACTATTGGTGTTGTGGTATTTCAAAGGCCGTGTCTGTTTTGTTATTAACTGAGATGATTTAATTATTTAATACAATATATGATATAAAATAATATAAATTGAAATTACTTTATTATATTATAACGATAACAAACACACAAATTAATGTTTTGTATGATTATACATCAACTAGCAATTTAATGTTGAATAGCATCTATGTTGAAGATGGAGCTGTATTGGTTTTTTAAATATAATTGTTACAATTTAAAACCAATATTTAAAGCTTTATTGGTAAGGCCTTTCGATAGCAAGGCTATCATCATCAGATACATCACAAGTAACAATTATAGCCATTTAATGATTCGATTTAAAAATTATCACAGAATTGATATATTCTGCAAATATTTTTGTGTGACCGTTGAACTCTTTTAATGCTCAATTTTCCTGGGTTATAGAATATTCTCAATAAGTATTTATTAATCTACTATTCTTACATAACCATTCCTACAGCGAGTTGTTTGCACGTTTTTCGCAATTTTATTGTTTAAATTTATTGTTAAATATTATTACATTATTAAGATGTTTATTCGTACTATTATTACTGCTTTGGTAGTTCATTTGTTTCTATTAATTTATTATCTAAGTCACTGTTCAATATTTATTAGTTTATTCAGACTCATGATGTTTCTTGTATTATTTGTCTTTATTTATAATGCATTTTCGTAATTAAATGTCTGTAGTTGTTTTTTTTATGAAATAATTTATATTGAATGGTGATTGTGTTTTATTAATAAGAAAATGGATAGTAATTGTAGCATAGACTTTACTCATTTATACTAATATTTACATGCTATTCTAAAGGTTTACTTTATTTTCCTTTAATGCTTTTATGTAATTGGCTTTTGCTGTTATAGCATTATAAAAATAAATAAATAATAAATAGAATCAGTAAATAACAAAAAAGTGAAATGGGTTTTATATTTATCTACCACTTATTGGGAACGAATAAGTCTCCTTTGATGTCAACAGTGACATATGCCCCCATATTGGTGTTTTGGAATTCAATAAGGCAGGGAAGTCTCTAGAATATTAAATAATATCACATTATCTACCAGAAGATTTATTAATAGCTTTTTATAACTGTTAATTCTTAAAATCTTTGAATTATTGAAATTTAGGTAGTGAATTATTTATTAAGTTTGAAGATGATGATAACAGAAAATGGGAATAGGATGCAACTATTTTTATTGCAAGATTAAAAATAACTCTAAAAAAAACATTTTTCTGATATTACTATTATTAATAATAAATAATAAAATCAATTTAAAATAAACAAAATTATGATAAGAAAACGAATGTGATAGTAAAAATAAGTAAACATTTATGAATAGCTAAATTATTATTGGTAAAATAATTATTGTAAAAGAGTTAATGAAAACTTAATAAATATAAAAAATCTCAAAAAGAACACAATAATGACAAAATTTACAACAAATCAGGTATTTACAAAATTAATTGTACAGACTATGATAAATACTACATTGGACAAACTGGAAGACCATTCAAAACGCACTTTCAAGAACACATAGAAGCTATAACACAACTACAATGAAATCAACCTTCGCCGAACACTTACACGCTCTCTACAGACCACACGTACACAAAAATTGAAGAAAACATGAAAATATTACATTTTATGAAAATCATTAAGATCATGAATACAACAGAAGAATTAAATATATATTTAGCACAACAAGAAAACCCAGTGAACATATTGAACACACAAATCAATTATACAAACCCAATTTTTGATAAGATTCGAAACATTCAAAATTATTATTAAAAAACATCACCATCAAAACTTATCCATATTTATCAATATTTACAAAAACCACATGTTTAAAAATTTTATTTAAAGAATTATTATATACTGAATTTAATTATTTTATTTACACTTGAAAATTACTATTAAGTTGAAACATTTTGTGTGAAATAATTTAAATAAAAATTGTAAAGGGTACTGAGTATGAATTATATATATATATAATAAATGTGTAACCAACCTTTATTTTATTGTTGATTGTTAAAATTTGTTTGTTTTAATATTTATAGAATTGTGCTAAGTATAATTAGTATATTTCTGAATTGGCTTTGTACTAGAGGGATAAATAAATGACGTTTCAAAGATGCTTCCATATGTATTTATTTCCGGAAAATTCTTTATTAATCCATCCTGAAATGAGTAAACTTAAAGATCGTTTTTATGGATATGCATATAATCCTGTACGTTACTATTGACAGTTCATACAACTGTATAAAGTTCTAAATGTGAAGTTTATATGCTAATGTAAAAACAAAAAACAATTTTATCCTACTTAAAAATAATTTAATAAATGTTGAAAAAATAATAAATATGATAAAATACATAAATGTATATACTTAAGAATGGGAATTTAATTAAGAAGACCAAAGTTAAATTAAAATTAATACCATTATGAAAAGGAAACGAAAGAGAGAAACACGAGATTTGCAAGGGCTGACGTAATGGGATGAACAAGGACTGTCCCTGGCTTCGCCACTCTCGAAAATAATATCCAATGTGATAACGTTTTCGATTAAAAAACTAATTAATTATTCATCAAAGTTGTCACTTTTGGCCTAATTATTTCCACATTTACTTCAAAGTAGATGCATACATGTAATATGAACTTAAATAACTTTATTAAATTCAAATTACGTAAGGCCAGGGACGTTTTATGTCGGTTATTCATCGTAACACAACTATTGTCGAATTATGTAATTAGCACAACGACTGCATCTATGTACAAGTACCCTTCCATGTCATGTGTATTATAATGTACAAGTAAATTATTTGCCCATTTTTCGAGAATGGAACCAGTTGGACCATGTGTGACCGTTGAACTCTTTTAATGCTCAATTTTCCTGGGTTATAGAATATTCTCAATAAGTATTTATTAATTTAATATTCTTACATAACCATTCCTACAGCGATGATATAGTCAACGCTGTTTTTGATGATTTGGCCCTTTTTTGTTCAGAATTTTGTTTCATTCTTTCTGTATGAGCTCTCTTTCCTTAACGAGGCCAGATCGTTCCTGTTATTTTTTCAGGCACTTTTTGATCTTTTTAGAGCCCATTTAATAGGTTTTTCAAAACTCCCCTTTAAGATAGTGTTGTATGAAAGTGATCCTGTTTTAAATGTTAGTTTTTATAATAACTTCTGTTTTCAGAATAATTTTTATTCACTAATCTAATTAATTCTTCCTGATTTGGCTCTACTTTGATTTTCATATAACTGTACAGTTCATTTTGTCAACGTAGTGTGCCCTATCTCTTGATATGTTAGTTGAATTTTAGTCTTTGTTTCTAATGTCATCCTTATATTCATTCATTGAAGTCTGTTAGTTTTAAAGTCAGTATTTAACGGTCCTAATACTTTTATGATAATCTCATATTTATAATTTGTTTAGTGTGAAATTATTTTTTCTTTCTTTTTTTTCAAGTTAAAGTCTCAGTCCCATAGAGGTATTCTGGTTTAATTACCGTATTAAAGCGCATAACAAAACTTAATTACCGTGATTTTTTGCATACTTAGAGAATGAATTCTTATTTTAAAGTGTTTGGTTTATTCTAAAGGTAGTAATCTTTTTTTGACAAAAACCATCATTTTCAACTTTTTCTAATCATACGATTTCACTGGGATATTTGAAATGAGAAACCCTCTTTGAATTGCCGTATTTTGTGTTCAAGAATTTAGAAGATTATTTGAGTTTCATTTGGTATAGCACTAGTACAACCAATAAAAAAAAGGTCCAAGGAATCTGTATAGTTTTAAGCCAATTCTTGTTCTTTATGTAGTACCAAAAATTGTAAAGGTTATACATCATTTTATATACAAGTCATCCCGTACTATAGAATTCACAAATATTGAAATGGTTTACTGCACATAATATTTCAATTTACAAGTAGATGTGACTTGTCAACGGCCTAACGACAAGGCGTCTCAGAGAATGTTGGTTAACCAATAAACTTGTCAGTCCGACATGTTAAAGCAATTTCTCTCTTTATTCGTGGTTCAAGATTGATGATCCTGCTGGAGGCTGGGAGCACGGATTTTACGTTCTGATCTGGCTAGGGTGACGTTTATTAAGCTTACACTAGGTTCTATTTATCGAGATTTTCAATATACATGAAAATATACAATATTTTCTCCAATCTATTCAGGGTGGAGGGACAGAATAAGAGTCGACGATACAATCTTAAAATACCGTTAATTTAGTTCAATTCAATTACTTTCAGGATTATCTATGTCCGTTGTAAACCTTTTTAGAAGATGTAAATTTTAAATATAGAGTTGTGAAGTATATTTGGTGAATTATATTTTATACTGAGTTAAATAAACATTCTGTAATGTATAAATATGTTTAATAGTTTATTAAATTGTACAAGATTACATAACTATTTTATTTATAACTTGAAGACCATATTTAAATTTAGGGTTATGAACCTTTTCCGTTAATTCACTACAACTTTTTCGGTTACTTCACTACCACTACCTTTTTTAATCGCAATTACGGCTAGGTCAGGTGGCTACTTAAGTTGATTTACAAACTGGTAAATCCAATGATTGACCACGGAATGTGCTCTCCGTGCGTAAGGAAAGCGATAAGATAAGGCCAGCGATATCGGATTCCTAGCGGACAAGGAATACCATGGCGTAAAAAATATTGGGGAACTGTTTTAGAGCAATACAATATTTACCAAGTGGTAGTGAATTAACGGAAAAGATCCATACTACTGTAACGATACTATTAAGAATTATAATTTGACACTACATGAAACCAAATTTATATTAATTGGAGATTATAAAGCAGTTATTAAATAATTTAATATAAATGCACTGTATAATATGCAAAGATATTTTGAAAATATAATAAATGTTGTTAGTAATAATGAATTCACCACAGTATCAAAGGAGATTAACTCCATTGGTGCTCTATATATGCAATCAATACGCTTGTACATCGGACAGGAATTTACCATAATGTCAACGGTGTTTAACTCCATTGATGCTAATTTTCCTCAATTACAACGGAGTTTAAGTCCATTGGTGCTCTATATATGCAGTCAATATCACTTGTACATCGGGCATGAATTTTATGAATATTCACATCAATTTTATGTTCCAACATACAAAAAATATATGTAAACATGGACTAGGGTTAATTATATCAATCAACATTCCATTAAAGTAGAATCTATTGATTGCTGAATAGTGCCTCTTAAACTATAAACTGGATAGTTTATTTTCAAACTTACGTTAAAATGAAACGTAATGACAAATAAAAAGATTCATAGTATAAATGATCCATATTATAAACTATTAGAATATTTGTTCTAATATGTGCATGATTACTAATAGTATTGAAAAGCGTTATAAATAAGCTTAATGTACATCAATATTATACAATTTTACAGTGGAAGGAAAATATATTCAACGTATTCCAGCTAGGTGAGAGTAAATTGTTGGTTAGGGCCTGAAATGACGGTGGTCAAATCGGGTGTAATAGTGGTTCAGTATTACCGTCCTATCACGCTACTATGTGTAACTCACAAATTCCTAAAAATATACTTTAGAAGTGGGTGAAATTGCTCTCATTAATTTGATAAAAATCGTACTATCTATTTAAGGAATTATTATATTATTTTGAAAATAAATAATTCCAAATCTTTATTAGTTCTAAAACTCATATTTCAACGCCCATACTTGGTATTTTGTTTATAACAGTTCAAATTTTGTTTTGGACTAAATCAAAATTTCAACACTTTCAGTGTTAAAGCTTAAATCTTTGTTTGTAATTAAATTATGACATTTTAAATGAGTTTTTATTTAAATACTTAAAAAAAATATTAATAGATGAGATCAGAGATTTCACATTAAAGCAGAAAAAGGAGATTTAAATTATAAACTGTATTCAATTTACTGATAGACATAAGAAACTAGTGCCAATTGGAAAGTTTTTCGTTTTAACCTATTTTAAGTTATATCGCGGAAGTTTGGAAACACTAAACAACCACAGACATCAGTTTTACTGGGTTGAGCTCAGTGTTATTTGTGGATGTCTTAAATATACAGCCTGGTCAAATAATAAAATTACATGTGGTCTGTCATATAAAAAGAAACTGAGACCTAATATCATGACCTAAGACTAAACGAATGTTTGGAGATCTTGGGTTATCGCAAAAATTGATCTAAATAAGGTTAATGAGATTTAAAGAATCTTTGTTTTTTTTTAAAGACATTATTAGAAACAAGAGAACGAAGAAAAATTACTTTAACATTATTGAGAAAACTAATATTTTTCAATTTTACTTCCTATTTCCAGTCTAATACAAACTAATATTACATAACCATCTAAAATCGATTTTAACATGAAACATAATTATTTTAAATATCAAAATCAAATCAAAATCATTTATTTGTAGTTTGACAATTTAAAAATTGTATTACAAAAGTCATTTAATTATAATAATTATGTGTTCATTATAAATACATTATGTTGATAGTGTATGTTAACTCATTTTAACTGACATAATCACAATATGTACTACATTAGCGTTATTACCATACAAGAATGACAAAAGAGTTTTGAAAAACTCAAAAAATAATAATTGTAAAGAACCTAAATTCATGTTACTTTAAATTTAGTTTAGATACTTTATATTATTAAAAATTAGGTACAGCTGAGAACGTTTTCTCCAAACGATTATTTTTTCTTTATAAATTAATGTATTTCCACAACTGTTTGAAATACATAAATAAAAGTTACATTTATTTTAAAACTCTATATGACTCTTTGTGCTGTAAAAATTAAACAAAATAGTTTATTTCTTAGCCTAGAGCTGTGTGTGTCATAATTTGTGTTTTTGCCGTGATTTTAATACTGTTTATATCCAATATTCAGTTTATGTTCGTACCAGAAACTAACCGCAGATGTATTATACGATAGATAACGGATTATTTGTAACTATTCTATCATTGGCAGGTTTATAATCAATGTGCTAAATACATCAGAAAACTGTCCATACAGTTTCTTAGTCATATAGAATAATATATGTAGCTAACTTTAGAAGAATATTTTAATAATCAGAAAAAAAGATCTTTTAAAGTTGTTTTCGTGAAAAAAGTAGTTTAGGATCTCTCAAAACGTCTTAAGGATTAAAGAATTTAAAATAAAACTGATCTAAGTACGTCATTTGGGACCTTTGTCTAAATATATTTACAACATGTTTATGGAACCATCAATTATTCATGAAATATTTGAGTTATTTAAATTAAATTTAAAAATATTATTATTTCTAATAAAGCACTAGTCATCTTCAGACATCAACAAGTTAAATATAATTATGCCTGAAAATATGCTTAATCATTAACGGTAAATGGGCTCAGTAAATAAAAAAGTTTTATCGGAAATATTTATAATTTGAAAATTATTTTATATATATATATGAAATGAACTTGGAGAGGAAAATGAATATCCGTAAATAGTTTATTAGCGAGAATTAATTAGTTTTTATATGGCCTATTTTAATATTACTGATTCGATAGGGGTTTTAGTTGAACTGTTTATATTTTTTTATTATTCCTTAAGAAATCAAGATCAGGCAGTTGTCCAGTTGCAAATCATTAACAAGGCTAACAGTATATTATTATTTTGTATTGTTTGTTATTAAAATCACTAAATAATAGTCAATTGTTGTCTATTTTTTTTCTTTTCTAAAGTATTCTTAGTCTTTCCATTTATTACACAGCTGTTATTTTCCGGATGCTTTGTAAGCTATTATTAACTTTGTTAGTTAAGCTTGTTACTGTCTTGTTACTGTTATTCATATATTGTTTAAGTTTATAAAATATTGATTGATAGATTAAGTGTTTTTCTATGTGGTTAAGGTTGTAGGTGTACTTTAAATATGTTATACATATGTTTGTCCTTCTTATTGGTTTACTTATTAATTTTAATCTATTTAGTTTAGTTTTGATTTAATCATTTTTTTCTATACATTTAATTAGGCTTGTGGTTAGGTTATGTTAGGTTGTAACTTCAATTAATTAAAACTATTTTGAGTTGAATTTATATATTAAAAATGGTAGAACCATATATGCAATACATTTATTTGCAGCTAGCTAGTAAAACCAAGCTAAAACATATCAGAAATTTAAATGCATATTGATCGACAAAATTGCATTCACTCCTCGGCCGCCAACTCATTTCGTTTGTAATGCCATGACAGTTAATTACCATCCTATTATTCAATTACGTTCAGTGCAATTTGTCGCTCCATTTGTATGCAGACAACTTGTTATGTCCAAGCCATTCCTTTAATCGGATACACAGTTTAGAAATGCTGAAGTAGATTGCCCTATTGGGATTTTTTGAATTGTTTGAGAAATAAGCAATGTTAAAAATTTTCTATGCCTAATATAATTTTGTCTAATTTAATAATAATTGTGGACCAAATATACTACCAATGTTTAAAAAAATCTTCAGTACTTTGTTACAGGAAACCCAGGGTGAATTAGTGAGCATTAATATTCGTTATGCGAAAAATGACAGTCCTATGTGTAAAAATGGCGAGAAATTGTTTTGTAGTATCATGGGTATCTTAAACAATATTTTACTGTAACATTTCAATAATTTTATATTTTGAAGTCATGCATACAAAACCCACCCACAATTACCCGTTCTGTTGTGATTACCATCCTACCCACCCATAAGTTACAAGTTCTGTGGTGATTACCCACCAACACAACCATACACGTTCCATGGGGATCACTGTCCTACCCACCCATAAGTTACAAGTTCTGTGGTGATTACCCACCAACACAACCATACACGTTCCATGGGGATCACTGTCCTACCCACCCATAAGTTACAAGTTCTGTGGTGATTACCCACCAACACAACCATACACGTTCCATGGGGATCACTGTCCTACCCACCCATAATTTACAAGTTATGTGCTGATAACCCACCCACACAAACCATACATGTTCTATGGTGATGACCCTCCTACTCATCCATATGTATGTATAACACTCATGTTGCAATCACTGCACCTAATGATCATCCATAAAGAACTGGTGGCAAAAATTGTAGCGCTTAATTTCCTGTCCAGACTAAGGCCGGTTTTTAGAGCCAATTTCAGTTGGCACGGATGTCGCGTGCAGTTCGGTCGTGCTCAATATGTGGTTAGTTGCGCGGCTCACTGAAATTTACAAATCATATCTAGATCTTTGCACTTAAACGTGTTGTTATGCTTGGTTTTATTCTTGAGCATATAATTTTAAATTTTGCAATTTCAAAATTGTAGCTAACATTTGTGGGAGCCTAGGCAGTAGTAATTATTACTGCTTTCTTTTATTAATTCTTTTTAGTTAAAGTTTTATAAGTAGTAATGATAAAAAAAAAAAAAATAAAAATTACTGGATCACAATATTGCTAGTTTTTTATATATTTCAACTGCAATTACTATGATACATTTTTAAGCTAACAATTGTTGATATTCAGTAAAATACTCTGTAGTATTTTTGATAAAAGTAAGTTGTAACATCTTTCAAAAGTATTAAAATAAATAAATAACAGTAATAATATACTCATATTCACTATTCAAATATTCTAAAATGTTTATATCATAGGATGTATCATTTTGAAACGAATAACAAATAATTGGCAGAAAACAATAACTTGAACTATAGTTTATTAAAGCTGTTATAAAAGAAGTTTGGATTTTGTAAAAAAAAAAAAAAAAAAAAAAAAACCAATTATTTGTAGGAGCACCATCCAGATTAAAAAATGTATAACATATACATGAACAAAACAATATAAACGTTCATTTGAAATGGAGGCCTGGGGACAAGAAGTGTAAGAAAGCACAATGTCATTAAGACCAAAGGAATAGTGGTCAAGTTATTAGAGTGCATACCGAGACAATTTACCTCGTAATTAAATACCATTTAAAATAAATTAACATGTTTTATGTCAAGCAAACGAAAACTAAAATTATGTTAAGAATATTATTTACATATCTTTTTAGTATGCTAATACAATCAAGTACATTCATATATTTTAATAAGAAAGAAAAAATAGAAATCTATTGCCACGGATGTTCATGAACAATGTGCTTTTACACAATTTATATAGTGACCTCTTGCCACTGATATTCATGAACAATATGCTTATTTCTCAATTTATATAGAGAGCTGCTACTGATGTTCATGAACAATGTGCTTATTACACAATTAATATAGACACCTCTGCTACTGATATTCATGAGCAATATGCCTATTACACAATTTAAATAGAGAGTTGTTGCCACTGATGTTCATGAACAATATACTTATTAAAAAAATTAAATAAAGACCTCTTGCCACTGATATTCATGAACAATATGCTTATTTCACAATTTATATAGAGACCTCTTGCCACTGATGTTCATGAACAATGCACTTATTACACAATTTATATAGAGACCTCTTGCCACTGATGTTCATGAACAATGCACTTATTACACAATTTATATAGAGACCTCTTGCCACTGATGTTCATGAACAATTGCTTATTAAAAAAATTAAATAGAGACCTCTTGCCACTGATATTCATGAACAATTTGTTTATTACACAAATTAAATAGAGAGCTGTTGCCAATGATGTTCATGAATGACATGCTCAATGCACCTTTTAAATAAAGACCTCTTGCCATTGATATTCATGAACAATGTGCTTATTTCACCATTTAAATTAAAGCAAACTGTTAAAAACATATCAAAATACAGACTTATTCAATAAAGCATATTATTTTTAATTTGAATGCACAATCGTTCTACAATTAATGGATTAGTTTAAGTATTCCTAATGTTTTACGGTCCATTCTCCTACTTATAACTTATCTGATTGAGAGTGAACTGGAAATACCAAAATATCATAAACATTTTTTTATTCATGCTAAATTTACATTTTAATAAAAAGGTAATGTATAACATTTAGAAGTTTCATGTTTGCAACCACTGACATTAGAATTTTATTATTTATGGTCACTAAATATTTTATGGTCACTTAAATAGCAGTAAACGTGCAATATTAAAACGTCATTGGAATTAATAACTATGTGTGAAAATTTGTATACTTGCTATTTGATTTTGGTTCAAAATAAAAGTAAAAAATTAAATCAGTCTCAAATCATTCAATACATTAACATTGACTCGCTACAGTGGCAAACATACTGTTTACATGGAAACATTCTAGGTATTTCATTAAAGAAAAATAGACGTATGTTTTGAATGTGAACTTAAAGCATGGACATTGAAAATTGCTTTGAAAAAAGAAATTCAAGTCGATTGTATGAACATACAACCATTTCATTAACAACCATGTGGTAGGTTTAAAAGGCACATGGGTGGGACATCGATGACTAAATGGGTGGTAGAATAAGTCATTCGTGTTGTGTAAATGTGGTGGGTGGGTGGTTAGGTGGTCCGTTAACGTACAACGTTCGTTTGTTACTCTGAACTCAGGACAAAAATAGCTGAAAAATAATTATAATGAACTAAGGTTCTACTTTACTCTACATTTTCTCATTTATGCTATGATCTGCTCTAGTGCTCTATATACCATTGCTTGAAGTGGACGTGTTACTTGGTTAGCCCTAATGATCTGTTTTAATAGAAGTAAAACAAACAAACGAAACTATGAGAACATCTTAAGCACTGATCATAGTTGCATATTTGTGAACCACAAACAAAACAATTTAACATATTGGTTAATATTCATATAAGAGCTTCAGATACATGTATCTTTATAACCCAAACAGATAAATATATACGTTAGTTTCATGTTATATTTTATAAAACATTTCGTTTCTGTACTATTATGGAAAATACATTTTTTATAAAGAAAATTTGCTCATAGGGAAATTTCATATATTTGTACACAAAATTTGTTGCTTATTATAGAAATATAAAAAAGTGCAGTTTTAATTTTGTTTTACGACTTAATTAATTTCATTCTAATGCTGTGTTTAAACAATGTATTTCGCTCCATAATTTATGCTTGTTGTTTCTATAAAGCTTTAGTTTATATCTAAATAAGCCTTGGTGAACAAGAATTATACAAAATTATAGTTTAACGCGTGATAGTGTACATCGTAAATATTTTGAAGTTATTTAGCAATCTATTGTAAAATATCAAATCATCAAATTGAATTATTCAAAAGTTCTTATAAAAGAAATTTTATATTTAAGTCATATAAAAGAAATGGATAGGTGATAAAGTACTCCTTCAGAGATTGCTGGTGAGATAGGGCGAATTACTTCCCCAACAGTAATGTTAGACCGAAGACACGCTACCACTGCTGAGTGTCACGCCACTACTGTCGTCCAGATCTATTTCCTAACCACACTTGTCTTATTTCATCACGTAAGAACAGTAGTCCAAACTATTTCCCACCCACACTTGTCTTATTTCATCAAGTAGGGACTGTCGTCCAAACAATTTCCCACCCACACTTGTCTTATTCCATCAAGTAGGGACTGTCGTCCAAACAATTTCCCACCCACACTTGTCTTATTTCATCAAGTAGGGACTGTCGTCCAAACAATTTCCCACCCACACTTGTCTTATTTCATCAAGTAGGGACTGTCGTCCAAACAATTTCCTAACCACACTTGTCTTATTTCATCAAGTAGGGACTGTCGTCCAAACAATTTCCCACCCACACTTGTCTTATTTCATCATGTAGGAACTGTCGTCCAAACAATTTCCCACCCACACTTGTCTTATTTCATCAAGTAGGGACTGTCATCCAAACAATTTCCTAACCACACTTGTCTTATTTCATCAAGTAGGGACTGTCGTCCAAACAATTTCCCACCCACACTTGTCTTATTTCATCAAGTAGGGACTGTCGTCCAAACAATTTCCCACCCACACTTGTCTTATTTCATCAAGTAGGGACTGTCGTCCAAACAATTTCCTAACCACACTTGTCTTATTTCATCAAGTAGGGACTGTCGTCCAAACAATTTCACACCCTTACTTGTCTTATTTCATCAAGTAGGGACTGTCGTCCAAACAATTTCCTAACCACACTTGTCTTATTTCATCACGTAAGAACAGTAGTCCAAACTATTTCCCACCCACACTTGTCTTATTTCATCAAGTAGGGACTGTCGTCCAAACAATTTCCCACCCACACTTGTCTTATTTCATCAAGTAGGGACTGTCGTCCAAACAATTTCCCACCCACACTTGTCTTATTTCATCAAGTAGGGACTGTCGTCCAAACAATTTCCCACCCACACTTGTCTTATTTCATCAAGTAGGGACTGTCGTCCAAACAATTTCCCACCCACACTTGTCTTATTTCATCAAGTAGGGACTGTCGTCCAAACAATTACCCACCCACACTTGTCTTATTTCATCAAGTAGGGACTGTCGTCCAAACAATTTCCCACCCACACTTGTCTTATTTCATCAAGTAGGGACTGTCGTCCAAACAATTTCCTAACCACACTTGTCTTATTTCATCAAGTAGGGACTGTCGTCCAAACAATTTCCTAACCACACTTGTCTTATTTCATCAAGTAGGGACTGTCGTCCAAACAATTTCCCACCCACACTTGTCTTATTTCATCATGTAGGAACTGTCGTCCAAACAATTTCCAAACCACACTTGTCTTATTTCATCAAGTAGGGACTGTCGTCCAAACAATTTCCCACCCACACTTGTCTTATTTCATCAAGTAGGGACTGTCGTCCAAACAATTTCCCACCCACACTTGTCTTATTTAATCAAGGAGGGACTGTCGTTCAAACAATTTCCCACCCACACTTGTCTTATTTCATCATGTAGGAACTGTCGTCCAAACAATTTCCTAACCACACTTGTCTTATTTCATCAAGTAGGGACTGTCGTCCAAACAATTTCCCACCCACACTTGTCTTATTTCATCATGTAGGAACTGTTGTTTAGAACTATTTCCCTCCTCACTCGCCCTATTTCACCATGTGAAACTTTGGTTTTTGATGGGTTAGGAATCAGCTTCCAGGTTCTAAAATATGCTTCGAGGGTTGCAAGATCGTTTGTTAATGTTTATTCAGTAGCTGTGAAGTTGTTATGTTAATAATCAAAAGCAATATCGTATGCATTATAAACCCTCTTGACTTGGTGACTGGGATGTCAGCAGTTTACACGTTAAATAAAATTGGAGCAAGTATGGGCCCATGAGGCAGACCATCCTTCAGCTGTCTATATGAGCTTTCTTCACGACCTATATAAACTTCTATTAGCCTGGCCCTAAGCATTGACTCTAGAAGTCACAAAAGAACAGGACAGGGAAGGAGGCTGTAGAACTTTATTAACAAACCTTTGCTCCATACTGTGTCATAAGCCACTGTGAGATCAATAAAAGCTGCCGATGTTTTACCTTGTTTTTAAACCCATTCTCAATAAATAATGTCAGAGCCAGGATCTGGTCGCAACAATTTCGGCCAGGGTGAAAACCAGCCTTCTCAACTGGAACATTCGGACCAAGAATGGGTGATATTCTGTTGTATAACAGTCTTTCCAGAAACTTACGAGGAGACTGGAAAAACTCTCATTAGTTGCTCTCGTTTATATGTCTTCTCGTATAAAAAACACTAAGAAGAGATATAGGGCGGTAACTGTCCACTCGTTAAGGGTCTTTGCCAGGCTTCAGAACAGCTATTACTTTTGAACCCTTAAATGATTTTGGCAAATTGTCTGTAGTTAGTATCTTATTGTAGACAGTTTGAATCCATTGCTTCACTTTACTACTAGCATGCATAAGACATTACAGAAAGATACCGTCAAGATCGGCTGCTTTCACTGCTGGTATAGCGATTGTGTCCAACTTAATAGAGCTATGAGAGCTATTAGTGCTACTCTCATGGCAAATCCACTACCTTGGTTCCCGGTGCTGTGCAATATAGCTCCTCCAGAAATAAGACGTCAGGAGGCACTACTTAAAGAATTCAATATGCTCTTGAATGCCCGCACCTCCCTATTACCCAGGATCTCCCACGTCAGACTGGTTGCTTAAAATTTCGAAACCCACGTCTACGTTCTGCTTTCCAGTTGAGATAAAATTTCTCGCCCAATACTAGCAGGACCATATGGAACAGTTTTGATGGACGAAATAAGTTCCTTATTAACGATCCATCAATACCTGTAGGTGGGATGAACCTCCCTTGTAGGGAGTGGACATTATTGAATCGGTTCCGAACTGAAGTGGGCGGATGTAACTACTGGAAATACAAATGGGGATTGATAGTAGATCAGTCATGTGATTGCGGGGAGTCTATCCAAACAATGGATCACATAGTTACAGCGTACCCCTTACGCTGTTTTACGGAGGGATTAGCTAGCATAAATAGAATCAGTGAGGCACTGATGGCTTGATGGACTGGATTTAGCTTTGTGACATGAGATCATTTGTTATTTATTAATTTTTAAGTCTTAGTATAGTGTAATGACTTTTGGACTTTTTGTCTAACTGTAAAACCCAGCTTTTACATAATTTTAAATAAAAAAAAAAATATAATAATAATGGTAGCTGACAAAAAAACCATACGATATATATAAATGTAGGAAAGTTTGTCGAGTTTTACATTCCCACCACATTTGTCTTATTTCATCTTGAAGGAACTATCGCCCAGATCTATTTACCACGCACACGTATATTATTTTATTATTATACTTATACTATTCATCATGAAGTGTCGTGAAAACTATTTCTCATCCACACTTGTCTCATTTCATCTTGTAGGAACTATCATCCAGTACTATTTCCCACCCACACTTGTCATATTTCATCATGAAAGAACTGTCGTTTAGAACTACTTCTCTCCACACTTATCTTATTTAATCATATAAGAACTGTCGTCTAGAACTACTTCTCACCCATACTTATCTTATTTTATCATGAAGGAACTGTCACCTAAACTATATCCCAACCACACTTGTCAAATTTTATCACGTAGGAACTGTCGTTTAGAACTACTTCCTTCCTCACTTGTCTTATTTAATCATGTAGGAACTGTCGTCTAGAGCTATTTCCCACCCACACTTGTCTTATTTCATCCAGTAGTAAGTGCCGTTAAGATCTACTTCCCTTCCACATTTGTCTTATTTCATTAAGTAGGAACTGTGGTCCAGGTATACTTCCTCTTCTCAATTATCTTATTTTATTACGCAGGAACTGCTTAGCAGATATACTTCCCTTCCACATTTGTCTTATTTCAATAAGTAGGAACTGTGGTCCAGGTCTACTTCCCTTTCTCAATTACCTTATTTTATTATGTAGGAACTGCCGTGCAGATCTACTTCCCTTCCACATTTGTCTTATTTCAATAAGTAGGAACTGTGGTCCAGGTCTACTTCCCTTTCTCAATTACCTTATTTTATTATGTAGGAACTGCCGTGCAGATCTACTTCCCTTCCACATTTGTCTTATTTCAATAAGTAGGAACTGTGGTCCAGGTCTACTTCCCTTTCTCAATTACCTTATTTTATTATGTAGGAACTGCCGTGCAGATCTACTTCCCTTCCACATTTGTCTTATTTCAATAAGTAGGAACTGTGGTCCAGGTCTACTTCCCCTTCTCAATTAGCTTAGTTTGTTACGTAGGAACTGCCGTGGCGATCTACTTCCCTTCCACATTTGTCTTATTTCATTAAGTAGGAACTGTAGTCCAGGTCTACTTCCCCTTCTCAATTACCTTATTTTATTATGTAGGAACTGCCGTGCAGATCTACTTCCCTTCCACATTTGTCTTATTTCATTAAGTAGGAACTGTAGTCCAGGTCTACTTCCCCTTCTCAATTATCTTATTTTATTACGTAGAAACCATCGTGCGGATCTACTTCCCTTCCACATTTGTCTTATTTATTCTGTAGGAACTGTCACTCAGATATAATTTCTATCCAAACATGTCACATTTTATAGTGATAGAACTGTCATCCAGATCTACTCAGCACCCACATTTGTTTCCCACTTGATCATATAGTAACTGTCATACAGAACTACTTCCCCTCCGCACCCGTCCAATTTGTCATGCAAGAGTTATCATCCAGGTTTACTTCCCCCCCACACCTCCCAAAATCCTCTTATTCATTGCTGTGCTTCTCATGAAAATCCTCAATGAATATAAGAACAGGATCTAGAGGGCCAATACAGAACCTAACTTTTTGTATTTAGATTTTGAAGTCCCTAAATTTAGACTAACTTGATTACCCTATCAATTATGTTTCTAACTAAACTTTTACCTTAGGAGTCTACAGAGGCTGTCGACCGTGTTGGTTTTAATCCCATAAGAACAACGTTATTTGCGAATCCATATTTTTCGTTATTTATTGACCAACAATTACGTATAAGGTGTCATTTTAAACGTTATCATATTTTACATTGGGTTTGCATTTTATATTTTGAATACATACGATTAGTCTTGAAAAATAGGTGAAAATAAAAACTTGAAGATAAGTAATTTTTATATTTTTTTATGTGAGACTAACTATGAATTGGCAAAGCAATTTCAACATGCAGTTTAATTCTTGATCAAATGTAATTTGTTTGGAAAAATCCGTTTAAAAATAACTGTTTTATTTGGATATACGTGATCGTATGCCAGGTTCGGACATAAAATTCTTCTTATGGGATTAAAAACAACATGGCCGACAGCCTCCGACAGCTTCTGCAGACCCTTAAACACATTAATTAATTAATTAGAAGAACAACTTTTTAACTAAGAAAATGTCAAACAGAAATACTCGTAAGAAAAATTACAAAACGGATATGGATAGTAACTGAAATGAGTAGTAAAATATATAAGGGTGGAATACCTAGGATAAAGTATTGAAATTGATCTTTTTCATCAATAAAACATGAGGCAGTGAGGGTTTCCTGAACGCAGACTCAGCATTTCACTATGGTCAGCGTTCTGCTCCCACGCATGTATAACATCTTCTTAGCGATACATGTTTCTTAACAACGAGTGCTCTACCATAACCCATAGTTTATCGATCTATTCGTGTCAAACAACAGCTGATACCCATTATGAGTCTATTGACTCGAAATGTAATTAAAACTGCCAACCATTTTTGGCTAAATGAATCTGATGTAAATTTACATAAAGTTAAAGTTTAACAGCTCAAATTTGGTTAGGCTAAAAAATTTAATTATTGATTCCGATTCAGAAAAAAATCACACGGTTAAAATAAAATCAATCCTTAACAGAAGTGACTTAACTTTAGATCACAAATGTATGTTTTTACAATTTGTAGCTTAATTTTCTGCATTTTAAATAGAAACTATTGATCAAACCACTAACGTTAATGAATATTGGTTAATTTTTGCGAAAAGAGTCTAAAGTATAGTTGCGTTTTGACTCAATATTGCCAATACTGAATTGATTACAATTCATTAGAAATGTTTTAGTAAAAATGTTTTTACAAACATAAATTAACTAACTAAATTAATACTTTATATATAAAAATTAACTATACAATTTATAGAATATAAATTTTATTTATAACTTTTGTCTCGTAAAAAATGTTGTTATTTTCAATAATAAATTAACTTACCATTTCATTTTGCAAACCTATATAATACATAATAATTATTATTTGTGAAAATAGATGGTGTATTTAAAGTGGTGTACAGTCTTATAATTGGTTAAAATAACATCGTGATTCAGTCATACTATATATGACATTTTTGTATGGTTTTTGTCAGCTGCCATTATTATCATTAGAAGTCCAAAAGTCATTATACTAAAATGAAAATTATAAATAAATAACAAATGCTCTCCTGTTACAAAGCTAAATCCAGTCCACAAAGCCATTTAAGACCTGACTCACTGATTCTATTTATGCTGGCTAATCCCTCCGTAAAACAGCGCAAAGGGCACTCTGAAAATATGTGATCCATTGTTTGGATAGACTCCCTGAAATCACATGACTCACATGTCAATCTCCATTTGTATTTCAGTAGTTACATCCGCCCACTTCAGTTCGGAACCGATTCAATAATGTCCACTCTACAAGGGAGGTTCATCCCACCTACAGGTATTGATCGATCGTTAATAAGGAACTTAGTTCAACGCTATGGTCCAGCTGGTATTGGGCGAGAAATTTGATCTCAACTGGAAAGCGGTACGAGTGAGTTCGAAATTTTAAGCTACCGTTCTGACATGGGAGATCCTGTGTATTCGGGAAGTGCGGGGCATTCAAGATCTTATTGAATTCTTTACGTAGTGCCTCCTGACGTCTTATTTCTGGAGGAGCTATATTCAGTCTGTAAAATTATGCAAGAAATCTTTGAAATGCAACCACGTTGAAAAATAATAAAACAAATTAACCTAACCGATTTGTATTATGAAATTTAAAAGTTCAAGATGTTTTCTTTTTATATTTTAGACCAGTAGTTAAGTCGAAAATACCAGCAGTAATTTTTTGAAAAACTGTAATCTATCAAGTATTACATTCAAAATATGTCTCTGTCATATAAACGTGGTTACATATCGGCGGTCTAACACACTGTCTATTTTAAAAATATATAATAAACACACATTTTATTAAATGTACATGTTACTAACCTAACCTAACCATGACATATCCAGAGAAATACCTTTTCGATCACATTTTGTAAGATATTTTTGTGTGTTGCCTTACGGAATAAGGTAAGAACATAACCTAGAGAAATACCCATTCGATCAAGCTTTGTGAGATATGTTTGTGTGTTGCCTTAATGATTAAGGTTAGAACATAACCTAGAGAAATACCTATTCGATCAAGCTTTGTGAGATATGTTTGTGTGTTGCCTTACGGAATAAGGTAAGAACATAACCTAGAGAAATACCTATTCGATCAAGCTTTGTGAGATATGTTTGTGTGTTGCCTTACGGAATAAGGTAAGAACATAATCTAGAGAAATACCTATTCCATCAAATTTTGTAAGATATTTTTGTGTGTTGCCTTACTGAATTAGGTCAGAACATAACCTAGAGAAATACCTATTCCATCAAATTTTGTAAGATATTTTTGTGTGTTGCCTTAATGATTAAGGTTAGAACATAATACAACCATTGATTTACCTATTCGAACTAGTTTTATAAGATATTTATGTATGTTGCCTTAATGATTAAGGTTAAAACATAACATGACCAACATAAATACCTATTTGAACTAATTTTGTTGTACTGATTAAAGGTTAGAAAATAGTATTAGTCTTTGTTATCAAAAGCTATCAGCATAATTGTCATTAAAATTTACATGATTTCTAAAGAAACTAGTTGAAGGAAACTCGTATCGTACATGAGTTTTGTAGAGAATGATACAAAGATGGTGTAATAAAATCGATTTACTGGAAGGCGAGAGGAAGTTTCTATTGAAAACACCCCCTTGAGGCCGATTCCCGGCTAAACGTTTTGCATGCATATGTACTGACGTTCGAGCCCGACCTCTGACCTACCTCTTCCATTCAAAATGTATTCCATTGCTTTATCTGCATGTAGGGTGCACTATAACTCGCTTAGGTGATCTATATTTAATTCTTATCTGTAATATTTAGAAAATTACTGCTCCATTAACTTATCAAATAAATATGATTAGGCTACTTTATTCTATTAAATTCAGCTGAGATGGTCTAGTGCTAACAGAGAGCTTAATATTTTTGTCGTAGTTGTTTTGTACTACAATATGATATTGATTTAATTATGAATAATACATTAATAACATAGTAAAAAGACGCTGAAATTATACTTTGCATTTTAGTATGTATGTAAATGTATTAAATTTAAATGCGTATTATAGATAAATACAATTATGTTCTTAAGATTTAATATTCACAAATTAAATGTATTCAAATCTGTTTATAATTTATTTAAAATAAAATAATATAAAAAATTGAGAGTCAAATAAATTAGGAATTTTACTGAAGGGGTTTCAAGTCGTTTTTAGGTTTATAACATTTATAACATGGTACTAAAAAACGATCTCCATATTTGCAATATGTGCACTTTTATTGCTATGAATGGTTATGAATGTCATTAAAACAGATACTAGTTCTTTGTCTTACTCCAATTTAATTCTGATTATACTTTGGTCGAGTTCATTTAAATGAGTGAATTCTAACAGACTGTCATATGATTTTGTTAGTTTGCATACTTTCTATAATTAAATATTGCCGAGTAAGACCATAACACTCGTATTTAAACACATCATAACAAAATCAATAACATTATAACACAAGTGAAGTTGAAGAGGTTCAATTGGCGATGAGTGGGAATTTGGGTGTCTGTCAATATATGTATGTTTGAAAGGGTGAATTGTTGTATTATACCCACGAAAGGGGTGGTGGATGGCAAATTTTAAAAACATATGACTTTAGGAATAAAATGTTTATAATTGTCCTAATGCAATAAAAGTTTTATTATTATTACATAATACAGGTATACTATTCAAAAACTAACTTAACTATTCGTGAACAACTGAAAATCTATTCGGCAGTGAATTACGTCCATTGTTTGTCAAATTCATAATCATTTCCAATAAAGTCCTCTATTAGTTATCAAAAGATGGGTGGGAGGGCTCGTTAAGATGTACGTCAGTAGGTAGGCTACTTGTAACAATGGGTGCTAGTTGGGTGGGACGGCCCGTCAAGATGTACGTCAGTAGGTAGGCTACTTATAACAATGTGTACTAGTTGGGTGGGAGAGCCGTTCAGATGGACGTTAACACGTGGTTTACTTCCCAAAATGTGCGCTGAATGGGTGGGAAGGACTGTCCAGATTGACGTTAATATGTGTGGGCTACTTATCAAAACGGGTACTAGATGGGTTGGAGAGCTGTTAAGATGGACGTTAACAGGTGGGCTACTTATCAAAACGGGTGCTAGATGGGTTGGAGAACTGTTAAGATGGACGTTAACAGGTGGGCTACTTATCAAAACGGGTACTAGATGGGTTGGAGAGATGTTAAGATGGACGTTAACAGGTGGGCTACTTATCAAAACGGGTACTAGATGGGTTGGAGAGCTGTTAAGATGGAAGTTAACAGGTGGGCTACTTATCAAAACGGGTACTAGATGGGTTGGAGAGCTGTTAAGATGGACGTTAACAGGTGGGCTACTTATCAAAACGGGTACTAGATGGGTTGGAGAGCTGTTAAGATGGACGTTAACAGGTGGGCTACTTATCAAAACGGGTGCTAGATGGGTTGGAGAGCTGTTAAGATGGACGTTAACAGGTGGGCTACTTATCAAAACGGGTGCTAGATGGGTTGGAGAGCTGTTAAGATGGACGTTAACAGGTGGGCTACTTATCAAAACGGGTACTAGATGGGTTGGAGAGCTGTTAAGATGGACGTTAACACGTGGTTTACTTCCCAAAATGTGCGCTAAATGGGTGGGAAGGACTCTCCAGATGGACGTTAATAGGCGTGGGCTACCTATCAAAACGGGTGCTAGATGGGTTGGAGAGCTGTTAAGATGGACGTTAACAGGTGGGCTACTTATCAAAACGGGTGCTAGATGGGTTGGAGAGCTGTTAAGATGGACGTTAACAGGTGGGCTACTTATCAAAACGGGTACTAGATGGGTTGGAGAGCTGTTAAGATGGACGTTAACAGGTGGGCTACTTATCAAAACGGGTACTAGATGGGTTGGAGAGCTGTTAAGATGGACGTTAACAGGTGGGCTACTTATCAAAACGGGTACTAGATGGGTTGGAGAGCTGTTAAGATGGACGTTAACAGGTGGGCTACTTATCAAAACGGGTGCTAGATGGGTTGGAGAGCTGTTAAGATGGACGTTAACAGGTGGGCTACTTATCAAAACGGGTACTAGATGGGTTGGAGAGCTGTTAAGATGGACGTTAACACGTGGTTTACTTCCCAAAATGTGCGCTAAATGGGTGGGAAGGACTCTCCAGATGGACGTTAATAGGCGTGGGCTACCTATCAAAACGGGTGCTAGATGGGTTGGAGAGCTGTTAAGATGGACGTTAACAGGTGGTTTACTTCCCAAAATGTGCGCTAAATGGGTGGGAAGGACTCTCCAGATGGACGTTAATAGGCGTGGGCTACCTATCAAAACGGGTGCTAGATGGGTTGGAGAGCTGTTAAGATGGACGTTAACAGGTGGGCTACTTATCAAAACGGGTACTAGATGGGTTGGAGAGCTGTTAAGATGGACGTTAACACGTGGTTTACTTCCCAAAATGTGCGCTAAATGGGTGGGAAGGACTCTCCAGATGGACGTTAATAGGCGTGGGCTACCTATCAAAACGGGTGCTAGATGGGTTGGAGAGCTGTTAAGATGGACGTTAACAGGTGGTTTACTTCCCAAAATGTGCGCTAAATGGGTGGGAAGGACTCTCCAGATGGACGTTAATAGGCGTGGGCTACCTATCAAAACGGGTGCTAGATGGTTTGGAGAGCTGTTAAGATGGACGTTAACAGGTGGGCTACTTATCAAAACGGGTACTAGATGGGTTGGAGAGCTGTTAAGATGGACGTTAACACGTGGTTTACTTCCCAAAATGTGCGCTAAATGGGTGGGAAGGACTCTCCAGATGGACGTTAATAGGCGTGGGCTACCTATCAAAACGGGTGCTAGATGGGTTGGAGAGCTGTTAAGATGGACGTTAACAGGTGGTTTACTTCCCAAAATGTGCGTATCAAAACGGGTACTAGATGGGTTGGAGAGCCGTTCAGATGGACGTTAATAGGCGTGGGCTACTTATCAAAACGGGTGCTAGATGGGTTGGAGAGCTGTTAAGATGGACGTTAACAGGTGGGCTACTTATCAAAACGGGTGCTAGATGGGTTGGAGAGCTGTTAAGATGGACGTTAACAGGTGGGCTACTTATCAAAACGGGTGCTATATGGGTTGGAGAGCTGTTAAGATGGACGTTAACCGGTGGGCTACTTATCAAAATGGGTGCTAGATGGGTTGGAGAGGCGTTAAGATGGACGTTAGCACGTGGACTACTTCTCAAAATGTGCGCTAAATGGGTGGGAGGGCCCGTCAAGATGGACGTTAACAGGTGTGGGCTACTTCCCAAAATTTGTGCTAAATGGGTGGGAGGGCCCGTCAAGAAGGATATTAACAGATGTGGGTTACTTATCAAGATGGGTGGGAGAGACCTTAATATGGACAATAACCAGTGGACTACTGCCCAAAATATACACTAAATGGGTGGGATTGCCCGTTAATATGGACGTTAACAGGTTTAGGATACTTGACATAATCGGTGCTAGATGGGTGGGAGAGCCATTAAGATGGACGTTGTAAGGTGTGTGCTACTTAAGAAAATTTGTGTTTATAATTAGTACGTAAAAAAGTTAACAGGTTTAGGATACTTATCATAATCGGTGCTAGATGGGTGGGAGCCATTAAGATGGACGTTGTAAGGTGTGGGCTACTTATCAAAATTTGCGTTTATAATTAGTACTTATAAAAGTTACGAGGTTTAGGATACTTATCATAATTGGTGCTAGATGGGTGGGAGAGCCATCAAGATGGACGTTGTAAGGTGTGGGCTACTTATCAAAATGAGTGTTAAATGGATGTGAGAGCGTTTGATGAAGACTGAAAATGAACGTTTTATTTGTACGACGTGACTGAAACCACATTTAACGAATTAATTATCTATTTTAAACCCTAATTTTTTTCTATTACCTTGAGAATAACTCTAAATATGAAACGATTTTAAATCAGTTAAACGTTTGAAAAAAAGAAAAAAGACTGTTGTTACTTTTACATTTAACTGGAAGAACCTTTCATATTGTTCATTGGATTAAAGGTCGTAAATCTAAACAAGAAGGTCTATAGAGGCCCACCCTTCACACTTACCCATTGCCGAAGTCCCGATTGGGTTGGCAACTCATTAACAAATAACACCCGTGAGAATGTACTGCCTAATGTGTTAATAACGGGGTTTGTTCCGAGTTCAGGAAAACTTAACCTTATAAGAATTATAAAGGAATGTACTAAAAACACAAAAATAATAAATACTGTTTTTTGATAAACATTTTAAGCAGTTTTATAATACATAGTAAATAATAATGACAGCTTACGCAATATTAAAAAAAGTAAATTATTACATATTTCAATTTGAATAGTTACAGGAGAGGAAAATAATGTAAATAGTTGGTTTTAAATTTGAGATTAAAACAAACCATGTATTGTAATGTGAAATTACACTGATGATATCAAGTTAGATTATTTAAAATAGAACGTTGGACTTTTAAAGTCACGTTTGGTAGCTTAAAACTATTTTACGGTCGTTAATTATTTTGTTATTGCATTTTCTTCCTTTAAAGTAAAAGAGGGGACGAGATACTTTTTATGAAACGCGATAATGATTTTAGCCCAAATAATTTAGATCATTTTTTAAAGCAAAGATTTTAGAAGCTTCTGGAATTAAAATAAAAACTGATAAACTCTCACACAAATTAAATAAATTTGTGTGTGTATAGATCACAAGGCTCAACTGTGTGTATAGATGGAGCAATAAATAAGATTCATTGTTATCGATTTTCTCAATAACTCTTTAAGTATTATAATAAAGGGGTATTAAATAAAAATATTAGGCCTAAAAATGACGACTTTTTACTTTCTTGGACTATTATTACTTTTAATATATTTAATTAATACACCCACATACCAGAATAACACGTAATTAGGAATCAGTAGGATATATTATTGTAGTTAAAATACTTAAACAAACTAATACGTCCACCGTTATTTATGAGTACGATTTCAGATAATTTTAGATTTGTTTTATAATTTCCAATTATGTTATTATTAAATGTATTTATTGTTTTCTCAGGTTCTGTTTGTAAAAAGAAAATGTATTTTCATTGAAGTTACCAAATGAATTATAAAAAACACATCTTACGAAAGAAAAAGAAAATTTAAATAATGGAAGAAATATGATTTTAACTTAAGAAAACTCATTTTTGGTTAATCAATAAACTATTGAAACAGATACAAATTATTAAATATAGTTTGTACCTTTATTTAAACAGATATATTTAAAAACTATATTTTTAAAATTTACTTTTTTAAAACATATTTTTGGAAATATAGCTGAGATTAAAAAAATGGCAAACTAGTACAATAAGTAATTCAAAGCAACTTTTAACAACATATTAAGGTATATATATATATATATATATATATATGATCAGGACCAAAAGACTTGTTTTTGTTTTAGAACCTGGAATAAGAAAAAAATTAAAATTAATTAAAAATAACTAACTAGCAATGTCTGCTCAGTCACAGTGAAAAAAGGAAACGCCATGACTACAAAATTGCCTTGGCTTAGTGGTAAATAATTTCTATAAATAACATCTTGTCTCATTAGCCAAACATTTGAGCATGAAAATAAACAGCAGAAAACAAACAATACTAAATGGATATTAAATGAAACCCTCCTGTTGTATGGAAGTTATTTGTTGGCATTGGATTGTTCATGATTGATAGAAACTTATTTGGACATTTCCAATGCTTCAAGTGTTTAAGGAGCAAACACAACGTTTCAACTGATATAAAAACAACTGTCGTCTTCAGGTGTTATTTACTAACCTAGTCTACATATAAAACTAGTCTTTCTTTTTTCCCTTAACCCATTAAACATTTTAGAAAAGCCTAAAAACTACATGCTTATAGCCTAGGTTGACTGTTTACAAGGTCACGTGTTCTTAACAACTATCACACATAACACAATTATACAAAATATAAAACCCAGGATATATAAATATATGAAAATATGAAAATGTTCAACAATACACAGAACAGATCCATTCTTATTCAACTTATCCAAACATCGTTTGACTTTCTAACTCCACCAAAAAAGCACATGAATTCAATCATATTAATGCTAAACAAAACGTTGAATCCTCATAAATAAGTTATAATTTTTATATGTAGCTACAGATTTCTATATTGGGGCCTTTGCTATTTATTACGACCTTAGGTTTGTAGGAAGACCCATCACTTGTCGTCACAACGGAAGTGACTGTCACACATGCCGTGGAACTGTCACAAACGTACATATTTACTTTATTTTGGAGCAATGCCAAGACTCCTTCATTACGAAATTATCAAGGCGATTAAGAATACAGTTAAGAGCAACAATGTGATTATTAAAAAAAATTAATATATCTTTTTCATTAAAAAAAATAATTTACTAATTTCACTTTCTTCCCTTAGAGTTGCCATTGATATTATTTTTGGAATACATAAAAAGCTTCTGTTTTTTTTAAACCAAGCGGAGGTCAAAAAACTTAGCAGAGATGAGGAATCCAAAGGTGTATAAACTTGTTTGAATCATAGCTGGGATGCAGATAAATAAATTCCTCTTGAGAATGGAACAAACAACACAAATACAACACATATACATTACCTAATGATACTAGATAATGTCTATTCCATATGTTTCAGCTACATTATTATAAGAAGACATACAAGTATTATGGATTTAAATTGTACATTTATGTTTATGACTTTTTACATAAAATTAAAATCATTGGGTTAAAATTACAAACAAATATTTACAATCTTAGATTGCTTATTGTTGTTATAAGTGTCCATCAGACGAGTATAAAATAATTAATTTTAAAAATGAAAAAATCATGTTGCTAAAAAGATAAAATTACATGTTGATTCTTGTTTAGAAAAAAAGTGTCAATCTTCTTTACACATAAACACATTTGACATTGGGAAGACAAACTCCACTGAGGTGAACTATAGGATTAGTTCTAAAGCCTTTGATATGTAAATACAAGACAATAGAGCTCAGCTCAATGTGGGCCTCTACAAGACAATACAAGACGTTTGCTTGGGTTACAAATGCTCATACACCGTCTTTGAACACTTCATGTTCATTTTTGGGAGGTTTTCTATCGTAGCAATCCCAAAAACGATTTGTTTTTTAACTATATTACTTTAACGAATCTTTCAGAATATTAAATAAAATTAATTCTGTTGATAGATTAAAAGAAATAATTATATAAGATCCAATCACTTAAAACTGTTAATGAAAACTCTAATTTCCCGCAAACTTAGATTTTTTATTAATTCTTACATAATATGTACTTGGAAAATGAAATTATACTATATGTATGTCAAGCATTTTCTTCTTTGTGTACATATCAAATTATTGAAATAAAAGAAAGTTGGTATATTGACTTTGTTAAATATATTTATAATAATTACTAGTTGTAATATTAAAAAAAATTAAAGTTATTTGGACCTGACTCCTAAATGATTGGTATGGAATATAACTTTTCACTAATTAAAGCAGTAAAAAAAGTGAATGCTATCTTTTTCAATTAGGATGAAACCAATTTGTTTTCATATATTTACCATCAAAAAGTTTACGAATATATATTTATTAATTATAAAAATATGTCACCAACTCAATAGATTGATTCACCTCCAACTCTCACGGGTTAATCTCCAACACGAAAAATTACAATAGCCTAATTCTTAGTAATTTCGAGTTTTAGAGAATGTCAGGGAAAAATTGTTTTCGAAGATTAGATAGGGGTGTAAAATAATCCTGAGCCGCTTTTAAGGTATTAAGAGTAAGCAGTGGCTGTCGGCCATGTTTCTTTTAATTCCATAAGAACAATGTTATTTGCGAATACATATTGTTCTTTATTTATTGACCTACAGTTGAGTATGAGGTGTTATATTAAACTTTATCATATTGAGCATTGGGGCTGTTTTTGATATTTTGAATACCTACACCTAGTTTGAAAAATAGGTAAAAATAAAACTTTAAACTAAATAATTGTTGTATTGTTTTCTAAAAGTAATTAAAAATTCGCAAAACAATTCCAAAGTGCAATTTCATATTTGATAAAATGCAATTTGTTTGGAAAAAATTCGTTAAAAAAATAACTGTTAAGTTTAGATACGCGTGATCGTATGTCCAGTTCGAAAATAACATTGTTCTTATAGAATTAAAACCAACATGGCCGACAACCTTACCAGACTCTTAAGCCCCGTCTACGACGCGGGACACGGACTCGGTGTCCTGCGTCGTTTGGACAGGAAGTGAAAAGCATTCACTTTCTTTATTAGTTTCAACAGTATTAAGAACCAAATCTTACACTCATACGTCATAAATAATATTGCCTTCCTCATTAGTAGTTTTACACACAGTACCTCTTTCACTAAAATCTAAGCGTGAATCTTCTTTACTACTCTTTCGTTTTTTCAAAATACTTCCGTTAAAATACACTTTCATTTTAATTTGCTTAAAACATTTTTCGTTCGAAGTGGAAAAGACGAAACAAAGTAATTTAAATTTTATACCAGAGCTGCTTCAAAGTTTACTTTTATCAAATCCAAGGTAAAAAAACAATTTATCGAAAAATATATTTATTTCTAGGTCCACATATATTTAATAAATTACCAGAACAACTAAAACATGCCAAAAAAGTTAATTTATTTCAAATAAAATTAAAACTATGGATCCTTGATGAAGATGATATTGACGATTTACTTATGATACTACAATACATTTGTTTGTATATTTATAAATCTCCTAATTTGATCTATAGTTATAATAAATCTGCCTCTGTGTTTTTAAATCTTTTAATTTGTCAGATTTGTATTTAAATTTGAAACAATTCTCTTTATTATTTGTTTTTGTTTTTTTTTGTAATTTTAAAGTAAATTTAATTTCTGTTTCTCCTCTTGTTAGTAGGCCCCTATAATGTAATGATACTGCAGTGGGCCACTAAGTTTTACTAGCTAATTTTATACTGTCTAGTGTAAGTTATTATGTTTAGTTATTTTGTGCTTGTCATCTATACTTGAGTTTTGAGAATTGTTATTTGTGTAATTGATTTTTTACTGTGGAATAAATATTTTCTTATTCTTATTCTTTCCACTAGTTGCTGATATAGCCTCGTAAATACTGCCGAACCAGATGTTCGGCGACCAGGGTATCGATTAGCGCACTCTCTTCTAGCGGCAAGCGCATTGTCGTTACAAAAGCAGTACACAAAGTGCATATCTGCACACTCACTAGTTTTTAACTCCATGGTAGCATAGAGTTGACTAATTTGAGCAGAAAACTATTTGGTGGGGGTAGATTCATGTGGGCACTGGTTAAAAAAACTTGATAAGGAATTAACGCACCATTATGGTGAAGCAGAAAAGAAAGGAATCGAATAATTGACAAAATATGGCGTGTATCCCTCACTATCATCCAAAAATTATTTTAAACTGCCTTATCTTTTATAATATTCAATTATTTGTTTAGACACACGATTACAAAACATAAAATCAAAAAATAGTGTTACTATTAGTTTCAAAGATTTTAAATTAACTGCATTTTAGTATGAGGGAGACAAAGGTAGTTGGACATTTGCCATCATTACGTGAAAATTACCAACCACGACGTTTAGATTTGGTAAAACCCAAACATTTTTCAAGTGCTAAAAACTAAATTACATCTACAGAAACATGTTATAAAACTACGTTCTTAAACTAATAAACTTATCTACTTTAATAATTATCTACATTTTTACCTAGATGTACATGTACCTCAGGGTAAATGTACCTTTTTTTTACCTAGATTGTAATTTTAACTAAAATTTTACCTAAATGTACCTAGATGTACATCTAGGTAAAAATGTAGATAATTATTAAAGTAGATAAGTTTATTAGTCTAAGAACGTAGTTTTATAACATGTTTGTGTAGATGTAATTTAGTTTTTAGCATTTGAAAAAGGTTTGGGTTTTACCAAATCGAAACGTCGTGATTGGTAATTTTCACGTAATGATGGCAAATGTCCAACTACCTTTGTCTCCCTCATATGATACTCCATCATTAACAAATTTCAAAAACAAAGATGCATTTTAGTTTTGTGACGGCTATAAGTGGGTCTCCGAATACTAAACCATAATCATGTGCCACATCATTTGAAAGCTTATTAAATGGCAAATGTTTTAGTGTAACTTGACCCCTTCTTATATACAGGGTGTTATAAAAATAATTGGTTGAATTATATTTGATATTTTTGTAAACTTACACTTAAACTTGACCTAAGGACCAATTTATAATCAGACCATATTAACTAATGACTTTGTCAGGTAGAACATGTAATGGAAAATCTCAAAATATTGTTATTTTTTGTCATATGATTTCGGGTTGCCAAGGAATGGCAGATTTCTGTTCAAAAACACTGGATTTTCAGAAAACTAAAAACAATTCATTTCCAAGCAAATTTTGAGAGTTAAAAATTTGCAGGAACACTATTTTGTTAAATTAATACTATACATTAATACTATAAATTAATGTATAGTATTAATATTAATACTATAAATTAATACTATAAATTAATACTATGTATTATAACACCTAAGAAACTTTTACTCCAAGAGCCAACCACTCTGTAGTTTCATTTTTAAATAAGCTGCACGCGATGAATATACTGTATACATAAACAAGATTATGGTAACAGGAAGAGAGGAGGAACGAGTGAATACTAAACGAAAGGGAAAACAAATAGAGCAAGTAGATATTTTTATACAACTAGGAAGTATGATTAAAGAAGATATCAGTTGAAGAAAGGATATAAAAGTAAGAGTTTATACGGCAAATGAAATATTTAATCGAAATAGAACTTTACCTTTTTTCATCAAATGTTTTAGTTTTCAGTGTTTTATTATTATATGTGGTGGAAACGTGAATCTTTAGGAAAGAAGACGATAAGAGATTGGACATTTGGTGAGACAAGAGTTTGTTAAGAATATATGTAGGAGAAATAGTTAGAGAAAAGAGACAAAATGGAAGAAGATATCAAACAATGGACAGAATAAGAAGGATCTGAGGGAAATATGAGATAGCTAAAAGACTTGCTCAAAACAGGAAGGATTCGTGGAAATCTTCAGCAGGACAGATACCCTTGATGATGATGATGATAATAGTGATGCAATATGATTAAGACATGCAAATTGCAAAATTTAAAAAGTAACACATAAACCACATTTAAATTATTTAACATATCATCTGAGTGAACTAGAATTCTTCATTTGCAATTGTGAAATTAGAGAGTTTGTATGTAACAGGAAAATAATATTCTCTAAATATTCATCGTATGTTTAATGAGGACAAAAATATTCATTGTTTTACCAAATATAATTTTAACTGAAAATTTCTTGATTACTCTTTACTGAAATAACTCAAACATTGTTAACTCAGTGTCACTCCGTTTGAGGAAAACTTTGTAAGAGGCAAGTTCCCCCTTATTGAGGACCTGTCCAACGTTAGGCGATACATTTGTCAGTTCCTTTTGTCGGTTCAAAGTTTGCTTTAAGGTGCTCGACGTATTTTAAGCCTGTTTATTTCACTATTCAATTTTATTCCGACATTTTCAACGACTCTTATTTTTAGCTTCAATATATATTACCGATAAATATACCATTAGTCTTTCCGGTGCTTTTTCCTTCATGTCGCAATTACGTATTACTGTATACATATATGTGTATGTATATGTATACATACACATATATACAGTATGTATATATATATATATATATATATATATATATATATATATATATAAAATGAAAAGAAAATTATTAACATACCAGTACTTCTTTACTTATTTATTTCCACAAATAGATCCCATTTTCATATAACCTTGGGCGTTTTGTTAACTTTTCTGTAAAGTAGATAGGTTGGTTGAACTGACTACCTATTTAAAGTAAAAAATAAAAAAGCTGAAATTTTTTTACTAAAATTTAAATGGGGAATGGCAAATTATCAGTCACATGATAGTGGAGTAGAAGTTCAAACTATGGATCACATAGTTGTTGACTGCCCATTGTGTTCTTTTTCTTTTCACGGGAATTAGTTAGTCTTCATTCAATCGGAGAAGTATGTTATGGTTATGAAACTTGGATTTAGTTCTGAGACGGGAGATCAATATTCAAACACTAAGTTCAAGTATTATGTAGCCTACTGTAGTTTTTATTTAGACATTGTTTATTGTAATGTTTAAATATTTTATTAGTTTGGTGGCTGTCTTTAAAAGCAAAACCAGGTATATATAATTACATAAATAAGACACGTTTACTCAGAAGTGCACACATACAAGTTGTTGAAAAAGTATGGAACCACCTTCTTTTCTCTTAAATGGGTCCATATAAATAGTTGAGATTTAGTATACCTATGTAGAACTTTTTTTTTTTTTATATCTGTTGATGCAACTTGTAATTTTTTTCCACATCTCTAGGTAGGGAGGGCCAGTTTAAAATTTCGTAAAAAGTTTAAAAGAAAGGCTATGACGAGCTGCTCATAATTTTAAAGCCTATTTTTTCTGAATAGAACGTCATAGGATTCAAATCAAAAGAACTACCCTAACAGAAATAGTGACTGGTTAACCTTTCTTAGCAGTGATATAGCAGTGAGTGGGAATTCGATATGTTGTAAAAGACAGTTCTGATCTAAGTGTTATTTGTACTATTAAGTCAATAATACAGTTTAAGGTCATTTGCTATTTCTTTAATCAAATGCCTAGCTTCATAACTGGCTTTTACAACATGTTGAATTCCCACTCAAATATCACAGCTAAGAAAGGTTAACCAGTTGCTATTTCTGATAGGGTGGTTCTTCTGACTTGAAACTTGTGGCGTCTTATTCATAAAAAATATACTTTAAAATTATGGGCAACTCATCATAGTAATAATAATAATAATAATAATAATAATTCATTTATTTGCCGTCAAATTGTTTACAATTATGGACAATGTCAAATCATCTTAATTTTAAACTAAACTAAGTGCAAACATTTGTTCAACATTAAAGAACAAAATAGATAAATGAAATACAATATATATTTTAATAATGTCTTATGACGTTATAAAAGGTTAGAAGTCAATGTGGTTCAGAGTAAAAAATTCATCTACAGAATAGAAGGGGTTTTCCAGGAGCCATATGTAAAACTTAGTTAAAAATTGTTTTTGACTGTACTTCAAAACTAAATGGGAAAGGAAATTGTATACTTTCAAGCACAATACCACATGGCTATCAAGAGACTTCGTCAATCTAGAAAAGTGTATTGATGTGTTCAGTTTCTGTCGGGTGTTGTGAGAATGATTTTTGTAATTAAAATGTAGCAAATGAGGATTTTGAAAAACATAGGAAATGAGATCGAATAGGTATAAGTTAATAATAGTTGGAATTTTCAAATACTGGAAAAGGGGTTTGCAATGTTCAAATAAACTTGATTCTGAAACTACTCTAATTGCTTTTTTTTGGATAACTAATATTTCCTTAATGCGTTTTGAATTCCCCCAGAAAATCAGACCATATCTAAAAATAGATTGGAAATAAGCGTAATATGCTATTTTTACATAATTTATGGTAACACAAGATGTTAAACGCCTTAAGAGGTAAATTACTCTTGACAGCCTATTGGATATATGCTCTATATGTTCATTCCAATTTAGATTCTGGTCAATGAAAACGCCCAAAAACTTAACACTAGATGAGAAGTTGTTGAGGCAATTATAATTGACTGAACCTGATCTCACGCTAAACAATATATTTTTTGTCTTATCATTATTTAGAAGAAATCCATTGGCCTGGAACCATTTGGATGCATTCATAATAGTGTTTTCAGATAGTAATTTAATTTCTTCTATGTCTTTACCAATGTTGACAAATGTAGTGTCGTCAGCGTACAATATAGTAGAAGATGCAGACAAACATTGAGGGAGGTCATTTATGCATATTAAAAATAAAAAGGGTCCAAGTACGGACCCTTGGGGAACTCCACAATGTAAAGAGACTTCATTCGACCATTGGCCATTTATAAAAGTTTTTTGTTTGCGATTTGTAAGATATGACTTGAAAAAATTTAGAGGTAACCCGTTCACACCATAATAAGATAATTTTTTTAAAAGGTCGCTATGATTCACACAATCAAATGCTTTGCTCAGGTCACAGAAGGTGGCCTGGGCAAGATTTTTATTTTCAAACGTTTGAATAATAGTTCTAATAAGACTGTCAATTGCATTTGATGTAGTCTTTCATTTAAACTATTTACGATATCCTCCACGGGTCTAGGTAAAAAAGTTATAAACTGCTCAAAAGACATAAAAAAACTTTCAACAGAAGTATACTTAATCTCAATTATTTATCTAGACCCATTTAAAATAAATGAAGGTGGTTCCATACTTTTTCAACACCCTGTATATATTTTCTGTTTTAGAAGTTATTTGTAACAGAAAATATTAATAATATAAGAGAAGATAGCTAAAGCAGAGAAATATCCAGAATTGTTGTAAGACTGAATCAACAATAGGAGGGCTTTGCCAGCTTTAGCGAAGTACAATGGTGGGATGATCACTGGGGAAACGGTTGCTGATAGCATCGCATTACATTGTTGTCATTTACCACGTCCCACCATCTCCAAAAACTAATAACACTCCACAACATTAAAAAACATCAAATTCCTATACCAGTAAGACAGATATTCATTTAAAATCCCTCTGTTGCAGTTTCCTTCGATTGATCTAGTAAAAATTTTAAATTGTTTAAATTGTTGGAGTCGTATTTCCAGATTCTTGATTCTCTTCATCAACAACAATTCATTTGAATGAATAATATAATATTATACAAATAAAAACAAATCATATAATATATATAAATTGTTTCTAATATAACAGAAAGTTATTATTTTCCTAACAATGCAAATATGTTCAACATACAGGGTGTCCAGCTTCGACCATCGCATATTTTAGAGGATTGTTTGTAAGGTAAATACAAGCAAATAATTCCATAAAACAGTGTCCTATCTCGATTAGTTTTCGGTCTATGTATGTGTTTAAAAAAAATTTGAATATCTCAAAAACCGTTTGACATACAATACTGAATTTTCCAGTGAATGTTGATCTTACAAAGATATATTTCATGTAAAAAGGCTGAATGTATAAGATTATCAGTTTCAAAATGGCAACTGTCTTAGGGTTTCAAATTTAAATATAAAAAACTACACATTTTACAAAAATATATATTACAATGCAATATTTGTAGACTACGTTCAACGGTATGTTAATTTAAAATATCGGTTGACAAATATCAGAGAAAACTGATTTTTGTGACAGAAAGCAGTGTTATCTGAGTACTCTTTACCCAGATTATAATGCTCAGACTGGGCCTCATCTGACGTCAGCTCGGACTCTACCTCCTTTACACACCAGGAATTGAATGCTGCTCAGATGCGCATTTTCAAAACTGTTCAAGATCAAGCCCTTCTACGGAACAAAAAAATGTGTTCTACTAGGCTTCAGTGACTCACCCCATTCCTGGATGAAGATAGACTTCTTCGCGTCTGTGGAAGACTTGCCTGACCTTCCTCAAGACATTGCTCACACTTGCATTCTTCCTAAGAAGCATCATATAGTGGACTTGCTCGTAGACCTTTTTACATTAAATATCTACATGCTGGTGTGCAATGAACCCTATCTTTACTTGCCAACCATGTTTGGATTCTCTAATTGCGCAGTGTTGTCAGATACTGTATTTTTATATGTCTCTCATGCTTGAAAAGTAAGCCTAAAAACACTTACCCACTTATGGGTGACTTGCCCAAAACTCGTGTCGTTCCTGGCTGAGCATTTCTTTCTACCGGCATCGACTATGGTGGGCCATTCACTGTGAAGGTTCACAGCATACGCCTCATACGCCATATCAAAGCGTATATACGTATTTTTGTCTGTCTAGTCACGAGGACTGTTCACATTGACGTAGCGACAAACCTATCTACTGATGCCTTTCTTGGAGCTCCAACCCAGTTTGTGTCTCGTCATGGCCTTTGTACAGACCTCTATAGTGACTGCGGTACCAACTTCATAGGTTCTAAAAATGGCTTATAAAACATTATCTCTTCTGGTTAGCAAAGGCTGTAAGATTTTGTTGCCAATCTCTCTATTCGATTCCACTTCAATCATTCCGCAGCTCCTCATCATGGTGGAATATGGGAATGGGATATAAAAAGCGTCCAACACTATCTCATGGGAAGGCACATTTTGATCTTGTCCCAGTTCATGACACTCACTAGTCAGGTTGAAGCGATGCGGGATCCACGGGATCCACTCTTTCAGCTCACTGCTCTTTCAAACGATCCCAATGACATGCACCCATTGTCACCTGAACATTTATTGATTGGTACTCCACTAGTCTCCGTACCGAAAGAAGATCTAGAAATTCCTACGAATCACCTTTCTCACTGGTCCAGGCTCACTGGTTCAGCTAGTGTAGGGTGGCACATCTGGAAACGTCAGCGCCGAGAATATCTCCAAACTCTCTAACAACGGCTCAAGTGGAGTTCTCCGACCCGCAATCTACAGCCTGGAGACTTGATTCTGGTACATCAGGATACTCCTCTCTCTCATGGCCCCTTGCCAGGGTCACTGATGTCACTTCTGGAGAAAATGGAGTGGTTCGAGTAGTCCACCTCAAGACACAAAATGGTATCTTATCTTGGCCAGCAGTCAAGGATCTGCTGCCCTTCCTCTGTGATCAGCTACTTCTCTCTTGTAATCACTTTGAATATAGTTAGACTAAATTTAGTTAAGATTTTTCCTGTTATATCCCAGAGTGTTTCAAGCGGTATCGTGGATCAGTTAGTGCTATTTGTTACGATTTATTTATCAAGCCCGTCTAAAGTTTACTCTAAAGTCGCTTTGTGAATTAGGTAATAGCGATGCGTAACAAGTTTAGGGGTGAGCCACACCTGTCCATTCCAAAGTTATGACTGGAAAAGTAGACACTGTCAATCTTAAGTCTTCTCACGTCGTTCCAGTGGTTCTATCAGTTTCGTGAGTCGTGTGTTCGTGGACTGTGGTGTGGGATCCATGGGGTGTGACGGGATTGTAGCAGTAAAGTATCGTGAACTCTTCCGCACCAGGATTACAAATACGGATTAATGTGTCACCAGAACAAAGTGTTCAAAGGGCTGGAAGTGGCCATTTAACCCTGGACCTTCCTGTTCTACTTCGCAAAGCAAGGTACTATCTTGTTACTTACTAATAACTCAAAACCAGTTTTAAATTATTTCTGCGTTTCATACGGTTCACCAGTAGAAATAGTTTTATTTAAATTCGATAATGTAAACATAAATAATTTATAAAAGGTAACTTATTTATTGACTACATTGTGTTTGGATACAGCAATTTCCATCTTTTTTTCACATTTTTTTAAGGTTTATCCTATCACACAACGTCCAGAAGTTGCACAAAGCCCGTCGGTGTCTTGGGGGGGCCCGCGTATTGGATTACCTATATTGAAAGAAAACACACCTTGGCTGAAATAATTTTCCCTTTTGTTCCGCAACGGTTTAGAACTATTATATATAAATATTATTTTAATATTACGTTTACTGGAAGATATTGTACATTAAAAATGAATATAAACAATAAAAAATGATTAATTAATAGAACAAATATTTAATTTCCTGTAATTATATGAAGATTGAAAATGCCACAATACTTCCAAAAAAATTTTTTTGTCGATGTACACAGCAAACAATTTAACCTTACAATTACTCTGGTTTGTCCACTCATGTTAATGACACCCTTGGGTAAAATATAACCAAATTTAAAATTGTTATGTGTTTGATTAAGAAATAAGGTAGTAATGGTCTAATTAAGAACCTTTAAAATAAAGATATGTGAGTTAAAAAAAACAGACAATATTTCTGTGTAATAAGATGCAACTTAAAAGACTATATTATTTTAAAAGAATGTATCCTTTCTTGATTTATATAACTAAGATTTAACAGCAAATATTACAATATTTTGTTGGAACGTTTTACGGTCAAACCGGTAGTAACCTATTTGATGTACTCATCATCGTGCACAACCATAGAGCAACTACATCTGATTCATATTACAGCGATTGACATAAAAAAAACAACTTTACAAATGGAGCTGTGGGATCAGATGTGTGGTCAGTTGTGGGGTCAGATGTGTGGTCAGTTGTGGGGTCGGATGTGTGGTCAGTTGTGGGGTCAGATGTACGTGTATGGGTAGGCGAGTGGGTCATTACGACTGTACGTGTATGGGTAGGTGGGTGGGTTATTACGACTGTACGTGTATGGGTGGGCGGGTGCGTGCGTGCGTGTGTGTGTGTGTGTGTGTGTGTGTGTGTGTGTGTGTGTGTGTGTGTGTGTGTGTGTGTGTGTGTGTGTGCGTGTGTCCCAAACTCCGTGTGTATGGGTGGGCGGGTGGGTCACTATCACTGTACGGCGCCTAGGATTGCCACACCAAGGGGGGTCAGTTGTGGGGTCAGATGTGACCCCAAATGGATATTATACTAAACATACTATATAAAATCAATTAGTTGTGAATTAGACTATATATTATATTTACGTTATGCCACAAGAAATAAATTGATGTAATTTATAAATAATTTTAGATTTTTAAAAGTTACGAGGTAAAGAATAGGCTTGGGGTCAGATTCGACAGCACAATGCGAGGCTCGATTAAACCCCATTTAGCCCCAATGTTCCCGTTTATGGACACATGTAAAAATTACGTATTTGCAAATTTATGAAAAAGTAAAATGACGTCTAGCTGGTAAACAAAGCGGAAATTGAAAAAAACATTATTCTTGGTTTTTAGCTTAGAATCACACATAAAATCTGAAAATGCATAGCAAGGATTTTTGTAACACCTTTTAGCCTAAAATTGAGACATAATGTTGGTAGAAAACATAATTTTGAACACTAAAAATTTTCAGTCATTAAAATGATCACCTAAATAAGAAAGTAAATAAAATTGCTAAATAAACAACAGCAATTCATCTAGAAGGATACACTCTCATTGCAGTATATGATACGGGCACAATGGGAGGCTCACAACCTGATTGGAAAGCCCATAACTCCACTGTCGACATTTCATGTATTGCTGTGACCTCTGGCTGCCTTCTATAGGTATATATTTTTAACAAAGTACATCTGCATATATTCCACAGAAAATTTAGTTTTGCTTGGTTATGAATATGTAGGTAGTCTTTTTTCGTTTTCATCACAAGTTAATAAAAAGTGAGCTCTTTACATTTCAACTGTCTACTTGAACGCATATTTTACACCTAACTTAACCTAACGAAAACAAAGCATATAAAATTTAAATTAACATGTAATGTTAATTAGAAAGCAGTTAAATAATACATAAAAAAAGTCTGACATCATGCATCAATTAAAACCTTAAACAATAATATCCACTTCAAATAGTATACATTTACAATAATTTTGATCCGGAGAAACAAGATGTAACAGTTAATAGAAAAATAAAACAACTAGCAGAAGCAAAATAAATAAAAAATCACTGATTTATTATGAGTACGAAATAGCATTTATGAAAAATTTTTAAAGCAAATAAATCAATTTACAAAAGAGCTAGAAATTGGTAATATTCCTAATACAAATACAGTACTGGGGCAACCAAAAATTACACTAATAAGGTAAAACTAATAAAATTAAAAATTATAGATTAACCATTAAGAAGATAAGTACAGTACTATCCTTCTTTGTAGATACACAAGCACAATAATATTCTTCCCAGGAGTGACACAAGTACAGTACTATCCTTCTTTGTGGTTACACAAGCACAATAATATTCTTCCCAGGAGTGACACAAGTACAGTACTATCCTTCTTTGTAGTTACACAAGCACAATAATATTCCTCCCAGGAGTGACACAAGTACAGTACTATCCTTCTTTTTAGTTACACAAGCACAATAATATTCTTCCCAGGAGTGACACAAGTACAGTACTATCCTTCTTTGTAGATACACAAGCACAATAATATTCTTCTCAGGAGTGACACAAGTACAGTACTATCCTTCTTTGCAGTTACACAAGCACAATAATATTCTTCCAGGAGTGACACAAATACAGTAATATCCTTATTTGTAGTTACACAAGCACAATAATATTCTTCCCAGGAGTGACACAAGTACAGTACTATCCTTCTTTGTAGTTACACAAGCACAATAATATTCTTCCCAGGAGTGACACAAGTACAGTACTATCCTTCTTTGTAGTTACACAAGCACAATAATATTCTTCCCAGGAGTGACACAAGTACAGTACTATCCTTCTTTGTAGTTACACAAGCACAATAATATTCTTCCAGGAGTGACACAAGTACAGTACTATCCTTCTTTGTAGTTACACAAGCACAATAATATTCTTCCCAGGAGTGACACAAGTACAGTACTATCCTTCTTTGTAGTTACACAAGTACAATAATATTCTTCCCTGGAGTGACACAAGTACAGTACTACTCTTCCTTGTAGTTACACAAGCACAATAATATTCTTCCCTGCAGTGACACAAGTACAGTACTATCCTTCCTTGTAGTTACACAAGCACAATAATATTCTTCCCTGCAGTTACACAAGTATAATACTATTCTTCTCTGCAGTTACACAAGTACAATATTATTCTTTCCTGCAGTTACATAAGTACATACTACTCTTCCCTGCAGTTACACAAGTACAATACTATTCTTCCCTGCAGTTACACAAGTACATACTACTCTTCCCTGCAGTTACACAAGTACAATACTATTCTTCCCTGCAGTTACACAAGTACATACTACTATTCCCTGCAGTTACACAAGTACAATACTATTCTTCCCTGCAGTTACACAAGTACATACTACTCTTCCCTGCAGTTACACAATTACAATACTATTCTTCCCTGCAGTTACACAAGTACATACTACTCTTCTCTGCAGTTACACAAGTACAATACTATTCTTCCCTGCAGTTACACAAGTACATACTACTCTTCCCTGCAGTTACACAAGTACAATACTATTCTTCCCTGCAGTTACACAAGTACATACTACTCTTCTCTGCAGTTACACAAGTACAATACTATTCTTCCCTGCAGTTACACAAGTACATACTACTCTTCCCTGTAGATACACAAGCACAATAATATTCTTCTCAGGAGTGACACAAGTACAGTACTATCCTTCTTTGTAGTTACACAAGCACAATAATATTCTTCCAGGAGTGACACAAGTACAGTACTATCCTTCTTTGTAGTTACACAAGCACAATAATATTCTTCCCAGGAGTGACACAAGTACAGTACTATCCTTCTTTGTAGTTACACAAGCACAATAATATTCTTCCCAGGAGTGACACAAGTACAGTACTATCCTTCTTTGTAGTTACACAAGCACAATAATATTCTTCCCAGGAGTGACACAAGTACAGTACTATCCTTCTTTGTAGTTACACAAGCACAATAATATTCTTCCCAGGAGTGACACAAGTACAGTACTATCCATCTTTGTAGTTACACAAGCACAATAATATTCTTCCCAGGAGTGACACAAGTACAGTACTATCCTTATTTGTAGTTATACAAGTACAATAATATTCTTCCCAGGAGTGACACAAGTACAGTACTATCCATCTTTGTAGTTACACAAGCACAATAATATTCTTCCAGGAGTGACACAAGTACAGTACTATCCTTCTTTGTAGTTATACAAGTACAATAATATTCTTCCCAGGAGTGACACAAGTACAGTACTATCCTTCCTTGTAGATACACAAGCACAATAATATTCTTCTCAGGAGTGACACAAGTACAGTACTATCCTTCTTTGTAGTTACACAAGCACAATAATATTCTTCCAGGAGTGACACAAGTACAGTACTATCCTTATTTGTAGTTATACAAGTATAATACTACTCATCCCTGGAGTTACATAAGTATAATACTACTCTTCCCTGCAGTTACACAATTACAATACTATTCTTCCCTGCAGTTACACAAGTACATACTACTCTTCCCTGCAGTTACACAAGTACAATACTATTCTTCTCTGCAGTTACACAAGTACAATACTATTCTTCCCTGTAGTTACACAAGTACATACTACTCTTACCTGCAGTTACACAAGTACAACACTATTCTTCCCTGCAGTTACACAAGTACATACTACTCTTCCCTGCAGTTACACAAGTACATATATTCTCCCGATTACACATACTTACCTTCCCTGCAGTTACACAAGTACAATACTATTCTTCCCCTTCAGTTACACAAGTACATACTACTCTTCCCTGCAGTTACACAAGTACATACTACTCTTCCCTGCAGTTACACAAGTACATACTTCTCTTCCCTGCAGTTACACAAGCACAGTACTATTCTTCCCAGGAGTTACGTATGTACAGTACTATTATCACTTTTAGTGAAATAATTTTTTTCTTTTTATAAGGGTGTTTGTAGTTTTATTTAATTAGCCTCATTACTTATATGAAATATGATGTTTTGTTTATTTTCCATAATTGATTTTTTTATGCCGGGATTCTATTTATGTCATAACTGTTTAGTTTTTTATGACAATACTATTAACTTCTTGTAAACGTCTTGTAACTTTTTAGGGCATTAAACTATGTATAAATATATTGGATTTAAATTTTCGATTGAAAATAAAAAAGCTGGTACTAATTTTATTTTAAATTTCATGTTTAAATTTTTTTGATAATGATACACTGAATTACAAAGTTGTACTTGGACAATTAATTCACTTAGAATGATATAATTTTCACTTCGGAGATACCCTGATCAGGGATCGAAGTAAATTAAATTTGCACTTGTTTACTAAAACTATCATTTTCATAAAGGGTTAAATTTAATTACTGACTATATCAACGGAGAGTTATAAAAACATACGATTTATAAATCAAATAAATATTCCAAATGTGTATATTTTGAATTGCTCACGACAAAAATAAAATCCCCATCAAAATAATGAGTTAAGAAGATTTGTTATTGAGTAATGCAACATTTGGGTTACTTCGTTCTAATCAGTGCTGTGCGATATGTTGGTTGTTGTGGTGGGGGTCGAATAGTTGGCGTCGATCTTGGTAACGTCGTGGATCTTAGCGCTGGTAGGAGATAAAAATGATCAAAAGTGGGAGTCGCTTATTTTACGACATAAAACATGCAGGTAAACATTATTTAGTGATATTATTTCGAATTGATTTTTATTTAGTGGATAAATATTTCATTTATTGATACACAGAACAATATTTAGTAGTTAATTTCTATTTATAATCTTATTTGTACAATGTCTTTATGAGAGGATAAATTCATTGGAACGATAACCAATAATATCTCATAACCATGAGATGTTTTTTTTTTTATTGAAGTTAGTTAAATTTATATCTTCAACTAGCAACATAATTTATTGTTTTCTAAGTTGGAAAAAAAAAGGATTTATAACTTATAGAATATTAACTACCTTTTTAATAGTTACAATTAAAGATTGTCAAAATTGATTATTTTGGTTCTTAGTATAATGACCTCTTATTTCATGTCAAATTAGAAATGCCACCACAGTAAAATGGTATGTTTGTTTGGGCCTCCTAATTAATACATATTTTTTTCGTTAATTGTGTATTTTTGACTACTATTTCTCACAAAACACAGACGTAGTAGACATTGGAAAATGACTTAAGAAATTAACATTCACTACCGAATAAGAAAACTAAGATATTACAAAATAAAAGTTATATTTATAATTAATCAAGTTAATAACTTATATATATATATATATATATATATATATATATATATATATATAAAGCTTTAACGCAGTTTACTCTTATACAAAATAAAATTCAAACTCAGATAAGAAAAAGTATGTAGATAAATAAAAAACTCTTTTACAAATACCTAATAACCTTTATGTAAAATGTTTTATGAATTGGTATATTGAATTCAGAACCAAATAAGGAATATGCAAGTTTATTTGTGGAATTACAACTGAATTTAATTGTTTAATTGTTGAATTTTACTGAAAAGTAATTTAGTTAACTGTTATACGGTGATATTTTGCTGTAAATAGTAATTTTCAGAACAGAAAAATGACTTATTATAAATGTTTAACTTTTCATAATCAAAAGCAAAAGCAATAGTTCAATCATTTTCATTTTTGTATAGTGAAAAACATTTTTAATTTTAAGATTCAACATCCATATTGATATTTTTTATTTTCTTGCCAAATAAAAGATTATAACTATAAATTTACTGGTTAAAAAATGTAGCTTGGCGTGTTTAGATGTGAATTTAAGTAAATTTATGTTAAAATCAAGCGTGAGAATTAGGCACGTACCTTGAGCGGCAGTGCGTAGAGGTACATTTTAACATCTTGATATTAACATTACTCATTCTTATAATCTAACCTTATTATTATTTATTTAATTCCTGTATTCCCTTGGGGGACGTAGGGCTACAACAAATGCCTTCCATCGCACCCGATCCTGTGCCAGCTGCTTTACTTCTTCCCAACTCTTGCCTTCCTCTCCAATCTCCCTCTCGACTGACCTCCTCCAAGTTATCTTCGGTCTTCCTCTCTTTCTACTTCCTTGGGGATTCCAATCTAGGGCTTGTCGGCTAATGTTGTTAATGGGCCTTCTTAGTGTATGGCCTATCCACCCAAACTTCCTCTTCTTAATGGTATCACTAATAGGATTTTCATTTGCTCTTCGCATCAATTCCTCGTTTGAAATTCTATCTGGCCAGTATATGTTAAAGATTCTTCGGAGACACTTATTTATGAAGACTTGCAGTTTACTTGTTACTGTTTTAGTGACTTTCCATGTTTGGCAGCCATATAGAAGGATCGACTTTACATTGGTTTCAAAAATCCTTAATTTTGTCTTTCTTCTTATTTGACTTGATCGCCAAACTGGTGCAAGTTGGGCAAATGCTCCTTTGGCCTTCCTAATCTTACTGGTTACATCTTCATAAGTTCCACCCGTCTTAGAAACAATGCTTCCCAGGTATTGGAATTGTTCCACTTGCTCAATAAGTTTGTTATTCACCACCAGCGGCTGATTATTTCTATTATTTATCCTCATTTCTTTTGTTTTTTCAAAATTTATGTTTAGGCCAACAATCTAACCTAACCCAACCTAAAGTAACCTAACCTAACCCAACCAAACCTAACCTAACCAAATCTATCCTAACCTAACCCAACCCAAACCAACCTAGCTCAACCTAACCTAGCCCTACCTAACCAACCTAACCTAACTTAACCTAACCCAACACAAACTAACCTAGCTCAACCTAACCTAACCCAACCAAACCAACCTAACCTAACTTAACCTAACCCAACACAAACCAACCTTGCTTAACCTAACCTAATCCAACCAAACCAACTTTGCTCAACCTAACCTAACCCAACACAAACCAACCTTGCTCAACCTAACCTAACCCAACTAAACCAACCTTGCTCAACTTAACCTAACCCAACACTAACCAACCTTGCTCAATCTAACCTAACCCAACACAAACCAACCTTGCTCAACCAAACCTTACCCAACCAAACCAACCTTGCTCAATCTAACCTAACCCAACACAAACCAACCTTGCTAAACTTAACGTAACCCAACCAAACCAACCTAACCTAACTTAACCCAACCCAACACAAACCAACCTTGCTCAACCAAACGTAACCCAACCAAACCAACCCAGCCTAACATAACCTAACTCAATCTATCCTAACCTAACATTTATGATTTGTTACCCTACTTAAGAATTATAAAACTATTTGTACACCTATTTTGGTGAAATGAACATCTTACCTAAGATAGGAAAGTCTTAACATTTAAAATTGTGTGATGATTTACTGTTATTGTTAACAATATTTTTATGACATTCAATTATGCATTACGTAACTTGAAAAACTGCCAACAGATTTATCAAATTTAAAGAGTTTGAGTCATTCTAGGGGTCATTCTTTATAAGTTCAATTTACAGTTTCTTAAGACAGTAGTATTGACCCACCCACCCACCCACCTATACACGTACAGTAGTATTCATTAATGCATGGCCGCTTAGAAAAAAATATGCCTTAGAAAACAGAATTTAAATTAATAAAACAACTAAGGTACATACATTTAAAAAATCACGTTTTGTTGTAGTCGTACCCAAAATTAAATGTTATACCTTGGGTTAAATTATAGACGTTTTTATGCACTTTTATTGCAGATATTGCTGCAAATTTTACCGACCCTATGTATAAAGGAATATACGATGGGGTTAAAGTTCACAAAGAAGATTTGGACCATGTGTTGAAAAGGTGCTGGGATTATGATTTTGATAAAATACTGATCACGGGGAATTCCCTTGAATTAAGTAAAGAAGCCTTGGAAATTGCCAAAACGGACTGTAAGTTTTGCAATTTCAGACCAGTGTTTTACCTTTACTATTTTGTCAGATGAGTAGCGAACAGAGAAAATTAAATTTTTTTTAAACATACATTCAGGATAAATCTTAATAGCTGAATAAGTGAACTGAGTTAAAATATATGACAGAGGAAATTTTGTAGAAAATATTTTGAAAGATATTGCGCAAATGTTTAGGTTGCAGATCTAATTTATTACTATTGTTATGAGATAAATATTACATTCCATAAATAATAAATTGACATAGTGATTTTTTTATTCTCTTTAAACGAAAATAACTAATTAATGAAGATTACTAACAAGAATAAGAACAATTTGTAACCAAGTCTAATTTGTATGATTTAAGAAGATAGGTTTGTTTTTTAAACGAGGGGAAGAACTTATTTTTTAGTAATATTGACGGCTTTCTGCTTGTTTTCTTACTGTAATTTTTATGAAAAACGTTGTAGTAGTTTTGTTTCTTTGTTATAAACAGACAATTTATTTGGTATGATTTGGAGACCTTTCAAAACTATCGTCACTATTGATATTAGGGGTAATTTCCTTGATTCATATTTGATCGATCATATCACTAAAAGTATACAAATATAAGAATTTAAGTATATTCAGTAAATAAGAACCTCCTTACGTTGGGTCTCAAGGCAAGAGTGAGTGTATTTATTTTAAATATGATCTCATTTTGAATTTGAGTAGTCTATATAGAGTATTTATTCTTTTACTTTGCTAACTATTAGTAAGCATGTAATTTATTGAATTTTATGGGTCAAACCATAAAAAGGAAGATTTAAAGACACTTGAATTTACATTTATTTAATTTTGATCTTAAACATTATTTTACAAAATAAATGACAATAAAACTACAGAATTCCTAGGTTTACTGATATATTTATTTAAATTATTTTAACTTCTTGTTAGTTATAAAGTGGACATGTATATTTATATAAAAAGAAGTAAAATGAACATGTAGAAGGTTTTATGTTAGGTTATTAGAATTTAGAATTATTCTTATGTTACAGAATATAATTACATGATTATAAGAACGTTTTATGTTATTAAAATTTAGAATTAGTCTTATGTTACAGAATATAATTACATGAGTAGAGGAAAGTTTTACGTTATTAGAATTTAGAATCAGTCTTATGTTACAGAATATAATTACATGAGTAGAAGAACGTTTTACGTTATTACAATTTAGAATCAGTCTTATGATACAGAATATAATTACATGAGTAGAAGACCGTCTTATGTTATTCTCAGTTTGTTAAAGAGTTTCCTCTGTTGTTTGAAATTATTGCATGAATGTAAATCAAATATTTGCTGATATGAAGTTATCAATGACAAGAGAGACTTGGGCAAAGGGAATTTTGATTTCTTAAAGACTGATACAGTATACAGTAGCCTCTAGACCTTGTATTCTCAGTTTCTTTTATACTAATGTACATCCATATGGGTATATGGAAGTAAATGGTTGTTTGAACTATACTGAGTGTTCCTCATGAAGCATCCTGTATAACGATGGATGGAGTTATTTATATAGTTCTATTATTATCTGAGAAATATTTGTAATGCAATTTTTATACCAGCTTCATGGAGGATATTCCCATCTCTAATCTAAAATGTAATAGCAGCTAAAACTTGTCCTGACTTTTTTGCAGCTTTTTATGTTTATATAAGCACAGAGATATAGTGTAGTGCATATTAAACCAGCTGTAGTAGCAGACCTCACCAAATAATCAATTTACTGGCTCAAATGATAGTGTTACATGAAAAATCTATTTGTACTTAATATAATTAAGGTATTTATTTTCTCAAGGGCTATGAAAACAACTCAGATGTCAGTCTTTGGTTTTATTAACAAACTCATGTCACCACATGTATCTAGCAATTAAATGCTGGTGACAACCTGTAAAACTCAGTGGTTCTGCACCTACGGTCTCTTTTTCGTATGCCGTAGCTGTTACCAGTCCGTGTTCTGGACTGTTAACAAAAAATAATATAGCATGACACAATATAATCATTCAAACTATACTGAATGTTATAAAGGTATGCTGGTTAAAAGAAAAAAAGAAAAAAACATAAGAACTATACGAGAACACAAAATATACTTGAATTTAAAATTTTAAAATTTACTTTTCCATGGAAAGTGCATAGGGTAAAAGTGAGTCTGTCACGGTCATGGTCGGTCACCTTGGATGTATTTTTATCAAGAAAAAACGCATTTTTTACAAGTTTTTCAGATAAAGTTATTTTTATATATTATTAATTGGCATCGCATTGAAGTATGCATATTTTAATGTTTGCGATTCACACCAGTGTTGTAAAAAACCAAAACTAAATCAATTTTAAGCCTTTATTCAAGAATTTCTCATTATTGTATAGAGACTAAAAACTAACACTGGTACTATGTATTTTTTTATTTATTTGATACAATTTATTCTTGATTCATTCGATAAAATGTAACATTGGTCATGTATAGGGATGGCAAATATTTTCTACATATTGATATATCACAAACCAAATATCGACCTAACGATAATATCGAAAGAAAAATATCGATATATTGGGTAACCGATGGTCAAATTGTAAATAATTTATCTGTTTAAAATTATGAACTAACTCTTGTGCAACAACCAAAAATAACCTCATCTTTTGCTGTCACTATTTAGAATAGCCTTCTGAATGTAAAAATTAAATGCAATAATCTACACGAAACAAGTTGTGGTCTGTGGCGTTGAATGAAAAAATTCAAAATAAGAAAAATTATGCTTTTAATTATTATGTTAATAAGAAAGAATAATGTAATAACATTGTTAATTTTTGTTTTCTACATTTAAAAATTCCATTAGGCTAAGAAGTGGCATTTTTAGCCTAGTGAACCTATAAGATAAACACTAAGAATGAACACTAAAAATTAAACAAATCAATTCACTGAAATACATTTTAGTTCAATAACCTCATCTAAAAATAGTAACTAAAGTTAATTTATTATTAAATGCAGGTTTTTTACACATAAGAGACAACTTAAGTGTGTTTTTTAAGAATCGTGATGATATTGAGGACAGAGAAAACCGTCAATATTTAGATATATGATATATCGGACCAAAAAATTGATATGGTCAATATTATCGAAAGAAAATATAGATACTAAAATATATCGATATATCGAAAAATATTTATCGATAGTTACAATATATCGATATATTGTTGTCATCCCTAGTCATGTGGAGTCACTAGTACTGATGTTAATATGTGTAGCTAGGTTGTACAGCACGGTGGGATGTCACCCCCTCAAGTGCAACGAGTTTGACAGCTACGGTGAGGAGTACTACTACGATGCACTGTTAAAACTGGCCAAAGACAACTCGGAGAAGGTGACAGCCATCGGTGAGCTGGGCCTCGACTACCATCCAAGTAGAATACATGAGTGTTCCAAGGATATGCAGCTCAAGTGAGTGTCCTTCAACCCCTAACAATTACTGTACTTATAACTAGTGTGAAACCATCGCCTCTTCTTAGCCGGTGGCCGAGCGGTCTAAGGCGCCAGGACTTTGAGTTTGGGTTAGAGATAGCGCTGGTTCGGCCTAGACTAGAAGATTTATCATAATATTCTTCTTCTACTGTACTGGTTTTGCCCCCTTACTCTGTCTAAATAAGTTCCTCACACAGACCAATAGTCCATGAGGAATGGGCAGAGTAACATTTAAGAAGGATATCGGCCTCTTAAAAAAAACTTTTATAAAAAACAGCAGAAATTATTATTTTAGTTTTGATAAATTACGTTGTAATTTTTAATAAAGCACCTTTTATTAATTTTTTAAAATAAATTACTAACCAGGCTCTTAGGCCATATTAAGAGTATAAAAATATAACCTATAAGAAATGAACAATTATAACAATAAAACAGATGTAAATAACATATGATTAATTTAGTATGTAGGTAAATTAACTATTACACCCTGTTATGTACAATTTTTTTATATATCAGGATGTCCTTTAACTAGGAAAACAGAAATGCAGCCGTTTTAATTCCAATCTTTTAAGTTGTACAGTGACCAACATGTTGCTAAAGAAGTCAAGTAGAACTAGTTCTTGTTTCCTGAAACACTTAAAGCATTGAAAATCGGCAAATATTGTCTACCAATAATGAACTAGTTCTTTCCAACTCTCGATAAAAATACTATAAATAAATAAGTATTAAATTTATATCGTCATTTTAAAAACATTTTATACTATGATTAGATAACATGATTTGAATATAAAAATTCCAGTAATTCCTAGTTTTTATTTTGTGAGGCCTTTCAGAAAAAGTCATCGTCGTTATACAACACTAAATTAAATGTATAACGTATTTCACAAGTTAGGGCTATTAATATAACAAAGTGATTTATAATTTTAATAAAGCACCCTTAATTGATTTTTAAAATAAATTACATACCGGTTTCGGCTCTTAGGCCATCTTAGGAGTATAAACATATAACATACAAGAAATTAACAATTACAACAATAAAACAGATGTAAGTAACATATGATTAATTGAGTATGTGGGAAAGTTGAACTGAACTTTTGATTAGTATGTTTTTAATTTATTTTATGTGTTCATTAGTAGGGTTTGTTATTTTAATTCGTGTATTTAATGTGTTCTGTGATTCATTGTAATTGCTTATGTATATGTGTACATTTTCTTTGGAATTTATTTTTCTCCTTTATTTTAAAATAAAACAATTATAAAATGTTTATTTATATTTTGGTAACTGTGATTTGACTGGAGAGTATGTTCAGCAAAGTTTGATTTAAACATTGACGTAGAGTTGTTAGTTCTGAAGGCTTGTATATGTTTTTGTAAAGTCAACTAAAAGTTCTTCCGGTTTGTCCTAAGTAGAAAGAATTACATTCCGAGCATTTATTTGATATATTCCAGATTGTTCATATTTATTATGTTTATTTTCATTATTAGATATTTTGTTAATGAAACAAAAAGTTTTGTTCTTTGTTTTATAACTGAATGTATAGTTACTGTTTTGAAAAGTTTTTCTAATAGCCTTATTCATTTTTGACTTGTAAGGAACACTGATAAATTTTGTGTTTTTTTTGTTTCGTTTTCTTGTTTTTGATTACTTTTATTAGTTTTTAATTTTTCTACAATTGTTGGGCTATAACCATTTATCGAAGCTAAGTGTTTTATTGCTGTTTCAATTTTAGAATTTGAAAAGAAAGGAGAATATTGAATTCAACAGAAAATTTATACATATACAATCACAATGAATCACAGAACATATTAAATACAATCATTAACATAAAAATCCTCTATTTAAAAAAATAAGAGAAATTAAAAACATACTAATCAAAAGTAAATTTCAACTTACCCACATACTAAATCAGTCATAAACTATTTGCATTTGTTTTATTTTTATATTTATAATTGTTCCTTCCTTGTAGGTTATACAGTATTTATATACTCTAAAGATGGATTGAGAAACGAAACCGGTTTTTAGTTCATTTTATGTTGTTTACATCTGTTTTATTGTTGTAATTGTTCATTTATAGTACAATCAATCATACAATGATGGTACTAAGAAACTACTAACCAATTCTTTAGTAAACTATCAAAAATAAAATGATACGAGCAAAGAACGACCGACAAATTGTTTAGTAATAATTACAGCATAACCTAATACGGGTAGAGAACTGACATACTGTTTAGTAATTAATACAGCATAACCTAATAGGGATAAAGAACGACTGACATATTGTTTAGTAATTAATACAGCATAACCTAATAGGGGTAGAGAACGACTGACATATTGTTTAGTAATTAATACAGCATGACCTAATAGGGGTAAAGAACGACTGACATATTGTTTAGTAATTAATACAGCATAACCTAATAGGGGTAAAGAACGACTGACATATTGTTTAGTAATTAATATAGCATAACCTAATAGGGATAAAGAACGACTGACTTATTGTTTAGTAATTAATACAGCATAACCTAATAGGGGTAAAGAACGACTGACATATTGTTTAGTAATTAATACAGCATAACCTAATAGGGGGTAAAGAACGACTGACATATTGTTTAGTAATTAATACAGCATAACCTAATAGGGGGTAAAGAACGACTGACATACTGTTTAGTAATTAATACAGCATAACCTAATAGGGGTAAAGAACGACTGACATATTGTTTAGTAATTAATACAGCATAACCTAATAGGGGTTAAAGAACGACTGACATATTGTTTAGTAAACAATAGGGCATAAACTGATAGGAGTAAGAAACTACTTAAATATTCATTAGTAAACAATCGAGCATTGTTCTTTACTATAGGGGTAAGGAACGACGGAAAATTTGTTTAGTACAGATAATAAAAATAAACTGCCCTCTAAAGGTTTGAGTTCTAGGAGCAATTTCTGGTAACAACCATGGTAATATCATAGTTTACAATATTTTTAGAGCAACAAATATTTAGTCATGCTTTGTTGAAGAATTTTCAACAATACGTCTCTCATTTTAGTTTGATGGTGTAAAGGTTGTTCATAACACGTGAACACGAAAACCTTAGTTATTAATGACATCAATCACTATTTACAAATTAATTAATATTAATGTCTAAGTTTCCACTTAAACATCATTGTTCTGAGTTCTCATAAATTCCAACTGCAGCAGTAAATCTTGCTCTTTGTTAATGCTTATCTTCAGTTTCTTTCTTCAAACTCAGTAATATAATTATAAGCGGCTAAATATAATTATATTTTTATAAATTATTAAATGCTATAAATATACGTTACATTACACATATGTTATGTTTTCCTCTATCAATAGCAACATTTAGATGGTTAAAAATAATGTAACATATTTTATAGCTAGCAAATTTGATGTGGAACAGGTTCTTTGATCTACAGATTGCGATTGCCTACGAGTTGGCACTTCCTGTGTTCTTGCGCTGTCGCCATGCCTTCGATGATATGCACAATATACTAAATTACTATTATGGCCGGCTTAGAGGAGTTATTCATTCCTTCGTTGGTACCAAAGAAGAAGCAAGAAAGTTCCTCGATCTTGGGTTCTATATTGGATTGAGTGGCTGGTGAGTTTTCCTGTATGAAATAATACTTTAATACCATATATCATTTTATAAGCTTCATATAAACACTATCCGCCAGTTAGTTCCTCTTCTAGATAGTGCAAGTAACATCTAGGCGATAGTTGATGAATAGTGTGATTTTTTTAAAAGTTAGCTGATATATATCTAATTTATGTTTGACTATGTGAAGTTGTGTAAATTGTTGGTATATTTGGTAATTTCAAGTTACAAATATAAAACTGGTATTTTTCGTGGAGATTCAACACTAGAATTTTTGTTAAAAGACATTTGCGTGTTCCCAAAATTATTTCACATTATGAACAAACACGCAAGTTACCTGAGGCTTTAGACAACAAATGTAAAATTACGTGTCAAATTATAAGTTTATAAAGCTTGTTCTATAATTAAGTAAATTGTGAAATTTACTAGATCAGGTAATGCTATGAGATTATAACTGGGACCTTTTCCGTTGATTCACTATCTCTACTTTTTTTTATCACAGTTACGGTTAGGTTTAGGTTTGGTGGCTAATAAAGTTGATCACAAACTGGTAAATCCAATGATTGACTTACCACCGGAAGAGCTCTTCTTGTGTAAGTTCTTGGAAAGTGATAAGATAAGGCCAGCGATATCGGATTCTTAGCGGATAAGGAATACCACAGTGGACGTAAAAATGACTGGGGAACAGGTTTTAGAGCAATAGAATATTTATCAAACGGTAGTCAATTAACGGAAGAAAAAAAGTAGTGGTAGTCAATTAACTGAAAAGATCCTAGAACTAGATTTTAACATCAGTAATTAGAGTAAAACCTCGATTTAACGAACTTCGGATCTAACGGATAGCTTACAGCTGCATTAAAGTATCTAAAATTCTATATATCTCGGAATTAAGGTTAATAAGGCATTTTTATAGAAACATTATAATTTATAAAATGTGTAGGTTAATCACCTTTATACAATATTTAATTGTATATTTTAATAATCTTTGAGTTAACAATGATCTTGCAACATCACATTTAGTTTTTATTAAGGTGTGGTAATCTCATAACAGCTTGATGTGAGTTAACCCTGATTTAACGGACAATCGGCTTTAACGGACTTGAGCCTGTCCGTAAAATTGAGGGTTTACTATACTTTTAAATGATTATTATAGATTAAAGTATCAACTATCATGATTACATAACAGTTTTTAAGGCCTTAAGTCGTTGACTCTTTCTGCTTTTTAAACTATTCTTTTTTTCAACCTCAATAATTGGTTAACAGCGTATTACAGAAATGTATTTCCTATACTTGCCTATAGATTGCCTATATAGGAGGCACGTCAATTCCAAAAACCAAGTTAAAATTAGTAGCGAAAAAGGCAGTTTTGTTTTACTTTAGTCTTCAGGGGCAAAACTCATGTCGAGGAATCCTTCAAAAGAACCCTAACTGTTTGATTGTCCAAGAAAAAAAATTATGAATGAAAAAAACAAAGAAAACCTTTCCTTATCCTCAAACCTAAAGAATAATCTGTAATACTGTGAGAGACTACATGTTTACTCTTTTATCAGTATATTTGATAAGTCTGAACATACAATATACTGTCCGGCAGTCTCCTTGGCTGGTATATCAGTGGTGGCTACTTTTAACTTCTCGATCTGCATATCTCATAATCCTCCCATAAGTGGAAGATTATACCCAAAGTATAATCTTCATAAATCGTATAGACTTGCCATTCCATTTAAGAAAACAAACATTTTTGAACAACAGGTTTTTTTCGATTATAATTGTTTAATTTTTCATATAGCCTATTAAAAAAACTCTATTAAGTCTAAAAACATAACAAGTATCATAAGTTAAAACTTAAACGAGCATTTTTCTTGATAGTTTGATGTTATTGATAATACAGTTGTTTAACTTTGCAATTCTTAAAAATTGTATACATAACTGATGATTATTGTGCATGTAAACGTTAATAAAGGTAAACATATGGAATTTGAACTATTTTTCTTGTTTTTTTCTTTCTATGTGGAACAAAATATATCCACTGGAACATAATTTTTAAAGCCTTACAACATTTTATAAAACTTTATAACTATGAGTCTCATTTACTGTCCCCACTACCGAGCACACCTCTCAAACCTAAACTAATTTAGGTATATTTCCAGTTAATTAGGCCTGTAATGGAACCATCCACATTCAGTTCATTCTCTTACTAAAATGTCTGTATCATTAAATCTACTATGTTCATGATGAAGAATTTGTTTATAGATTAATGTAATTTTAACTAATCGGCTAGTACGTCTAGGTTTCACACATACTGCAAAGTGGGAGCAGTGTATGTACATGTATTGTTTTCCTAACCCCTTGTGTATTATAATTTTCAGCTCTTTGAAAACTACAGACCAGATTAATGTTGTGAAGTACATTCCTCCAGATAGAATGATGATTGAGACGGACTCTCCACGGTGCAGGATTGACAAAAAATACGCTGGCTATAAATACATAAAATCTTTTTTACCGTCAGTGCCTAAGAAGAATTGGAATCAAGATGAAATGGTTCGGGGACGCTCTGAGCCGCCACACATTCTGTAAGTTCAAACTCAGATTCCAAAAACTAGATTGATAGGTTATATCAAATATAGTGTTCCCAGAGTAACCAAATGTTGACGTTTAGTTTGTAAGGTGAGTCATCTGGGGTCTGAGTGACGTATTGTTTTATTTATAATTAATGTTTTCTGTTTCCTGAACTGTAAAATCACTCCAAGATCTGTATGTTGTAAGTCACATGTTATTAAGCTTATATAGCCAAGCTGCGGAGCCATGAGGCTTCAGAAGGATTTTAGTTCTCTGAAGGAATACACTCTGGGGTCAAGCATAATTTTATCAGAAAAAGGGGCGAGAAAGAAGATTTTAAAATTTTAGTAGCAGCTCTTTTCACCCAACTATCATAAGCTGAGTTGAGATTTTTTTCTATATATACTGCTTTGGTTTTATTTTTATTTTAAAACTCATTCTCAATGAATCTAATTCAAACAAGAGCCTAATCCCAATAGTTACGGCCAGGCCTGGAATCAGCTTAGTCTACCGGGATTTCAAATAAGTGACTTTGCGTTATTGATCAGTTTCTTCAAAAGATAGTCGGTCAACAGGGCTTGCTGACCGATAGCTTTCTATACATTCTTGATATTTATTTCACTTCAAAACAGCAATGATCTTAGATATTTCGTAGGATGAAAGTGATTTGTCAACTGTCAAATTTCCTTAAATACTGTGAGAAACTACATGTTCACTCTTTTATCAGTATATTTGATAGTCTGAACATACAATATACTGTCCGGCAGTCTCCTTGGCTGGTATATCAGTGGTGGCTACTTTTAACTTTTCTGCATGTCTCATAATACTAACGACTGTGCTACCGATTCCACTTAATTCCATTAAACCTTTAGCATATTTATTTGTTGGAAGGTTGGTAGGCTGATTTCAACAAACTAAGATTTTATATTTCATTAAGTTTTTGGTGAAACAATGTGCTGTTGATAGATGGTCAGTGTCGTTAAATTTAACAACTCAGGAACTCAAATGCTCATCTATATCCTATCGTTTAGTCCTTTCAACTCCCTCCCTAAGGAATGCACAGTCCGGCATTATAAAGGACTAGCTACTGAATCGATAGCATTTATTTCCAGTTGATAGCAATCCCACTGGTTATCAGATCTATTGAAACACCCAAAGAAAAGGACTTGATGGTGATATTTGGGAAACATTGACAACTGTATTTTAGCAAGTTTGTATTCTACAAACAATTTGACTGTCATTAAACAAATATTTCCATCACAGAATATTGTGAACAATTGATTCACCTCCCTCCTAAGGTTCTACCAAACATACGTTGTTACTCTATGGAACATGTAATCAACAGCGCCTGGCACTTTAAATTCAGGAGAATCGCGTCTTAGTCCGGGTTATTTATAGTAGTTATATGTTGATTAAAATACAAGGGCAGCAAAATTGTTCTTCAGCAAGATCTCGTTGTTTACTCACATTTAAAATGGCTTTTTTATTTAGTTGCTGGATTACCTGGGAGGTAAACATTTTTGACACAATTTAGCACCAACACCGATCACGTACCCAGGCAGCTGTAAGTTAAAATCAACATAGTTGTATGATTAAAATCTAGGATATACGCTAGTTTCTAAATAAGCTCTGTGATTTTCAGAGAGATGTTGGAAGCAATTGGAAATATTAAAGATTTTGATTCCGAAGTGTTGGCTCTCATAACCTACAAAAATGCGGAAACTATTTTCTTCCCCGTGGACACAGCAGCTGGCAACTTTTCTGGGTTCAAAAGGACAGCTGAAATGGACAGAAAGATAACATCTTTGTTAAATGGACAGCCTTGAAATTTGTCTTGGATCAGTCAAAGCAATTAATTAAAAAAATACTTTTTGTAACAAGTATTGTCACATTATTTTGTTTAATAGAATTTTAAGATTGAAGTATTATTTTTAAATACAGGTAATGGTATAATTTAATGATTTTATATACTTTTTTAAAAACAAGTCAATTATTTACTGATTTTAGAGATATATCCGGGTGGCTTTACAATATCCCCTTGGAATTACCCTTAATCATTGAGCGTTGGTTAACCAAGACAAGCCAGAATATATTATCAAAGAGAACATAAAATTCTGAACACATATAAGAAATAAAATGATCTAATATAGTAAAATAATAAGTACTAAGACCTTGAAAAAAGACTAAAATTATAAGTAAAATTTCCAAATATAAATATAATATTAAAAACATTTAAAAACCTAATCCTAAGCAAATGTGGAAATATGTACTCAGTGAGTTTGTACAGAAATAAAAAGTCACAAACATATGTTATTGTTTATTATTATAAATAAAAGTCTTTGAAGGTTGATATTCAAAGCAGGTAAAAGTTAAAAATTAAAGATCGTCTTCTCACACAAAGTGGTGAAAACTTCTCTCTAACACTTAAGGTGTAATCAGTTTTCGGTGAGTTCATTATTTCCCAATTTTATAATCAAAACTAGTTAATGTACCTTCCGTTGAGACAGGAAAAGTAAAAAAATATTTACCTCAACATTAGACCTTGTGTCCTTATGAAGTGGTGAATTTAGCTGATTTAAAATCAACTATAAGATAAAACCGTTCAAAGTACAAATTAAATTTTTGAATAACTACGCTTTTCACTCATAAATGAAGGAATAAGATGTTTTTAATTTTTAAAATACACACACACACACACACACACACACACACACACACACACACACACACACACACACACATATATATATATATATATATATATATATATATATATATATAATTTTAAAGGTTTAAAGTAGGTATTTTTTGAGTACCTGAGTTAGAGATAGCGTGAGTTCGATTCCTGGCCTTGACTGGTGCATTTTATTAGAAATATTCACCTTTTACTATACTGGATCACCCTCTTATACTTTCTGAATAAGTTATCTACACAGTGGAACGGGCAGATAGTTGAATAATATATGTGGAGCTGGCAGAGTGAGGTTAAAATGGAGAACGGCCTCTAACAAAAAAGGTAAACTTTGTATGACTGGTTTTTTGTAGCTTTGCCAATTCGATGATTCCTCTTTTCTAAGGCACTAAAAATACAATGTACATTCCAATCTGTATGTACCATGATCTTTCAACTATTAAGAGAATTTGTACGATCCTACTTAGTTAACTAGGTATATTTTATGAAGCACATTAACAAATGTCCTGAGTACCAAACATATATATACATATATATATGTGTGTGTGTGTGTGTGTGTGTGTGTGTGTGTGTGTGTGTGTGTGTGTGTGTGTGTGTGTGTGTGTGTGTGTGTGTGTGTGTGTGTGTGTGTGTGTGTGTGTGTGTGTGTGTGTGTGTGCGTGCGTGCGTGCGTGCGTGCGTGCGTGCGTGCGTGCGTGCGTGCGTGCGTGCGTGCGTGCGTGCGTGCGTGCGTGCGTGCGTGCGTGCGTGCGTGCGTGCGTGCGTGCGTGTGTAAACCAGAATTCATTAAGAAAAAATCTCCTAGTGTTAAAAAAAGGAATCTGTAATTGCATGAAAAAGCAGTAGGAATAAAACTGATTCTCACTTAGAATAGACACTAATAAAAGTGTTTATTTATAAATTTTACTAAACTATTGTCATATTATAATATAATTTTCCCTTAGTAAAAAATGGAGTTTTTCTAACTTCTGAAGTATAGAGCCTGTCTTATTAATATAAAACAGCATTACATTAGCTATATTCACTAAGTCAAGACACTTAAAACATAACGTAATTTACAAAATATAAGAATTTTGAAATGAAACGAAGTTTATTTATCAGAGATAGACAAGAAATACAAAAAAAATGAATGTACATAGAGAGCAAAACGAATAAATGAATTTGTTTTCCTACAGTAAAATACTTTCTAGTACAAAAAAATGTTTTGGAAAAATACTTTGCCACTTTATCAAGTAGTCTGCCAGAGCTACAAAAAGAAAAATAATAAACTTTCTGTCCAGTCCTTATCTGACACTGATAAAGAGCCTTTTACTGTGCTACCTGTATCTTTTATCTTACACTAGATGTCATACTAATGCTAATAAGCTATTTACAATGAGAAAAGAAAAATATCAAAATAATTAAATTCTGCTTTATAAACTGTCTTAGTGAATATAAATTAATTCCTATTATAGCCTACAGTACAAAAATAATTTTGAACGGAAGTACATTACTTTAATCATTAATTCAATATAATTTCACACAAAAACAGATAAACTGAAAAACTTATCAATATCTATATCTATTACAAAATAGAAAACATTTATAAATATACTTTAATAATCTACAAACAAACCACAACACTAAAATCAAATAAACTTCTATAACATTAAATATTTTGCATTAACTCAGTATATCATTTAGAAAATTGATATTACAAAACAAGAGTAGCCATTATTTCAATTGAAAGGAGAAAGCTTTAATCGTTGAACATTCTCTTATGCCAAGCGTTAACTGATACTTTGGACCAACATAGTCATACGACTGTCTAAATAGTGATTTATTTAGTTTTGGGATTCTACATTTTTTTCTTTCAACACTTCTCGTTAGCTATACAACATTATACGTACCTGTATTTCCACTTCTTACATAAAATAATCTTAAAACGTTATAAACGAATAAATGCTGAATTGGAAGTATACTTAATTGATAATATAGCGGAAACGAACTTTCTCTGCTCCTAAACATAATAATTTTAAAAAGTGGTTTTGTAAGGTTCTTAATTTATCAATATTGAATTTTAAAGTCCCATCCCAACATTGCACAGCATACTGCAATCAAGAATCTACTAAGGCAAGATATAACTTCTTAAGCTCGTCAGTGCTACATAAATTTAAAAAAGTAAAATAAAATTTCTGAATCAATGATTTTAATTTATTATTTAACTCTATTACGCGTTTATTCCAAGTATGTTTTTCATTAAGTATCAAACCAAGATAATTAAAGCTATCTTGCTTTTCTATATATTGACAATAATTACGGAAGATCTTCTAGTACCATTTTAAATCATTTGCTGAAAACCGTATCTACTAAGTAGAGTTAAATAACGTTGAGTAATTAAAGAGTTGACTAAAATATTGATATTTATATCACATACAATAATCGTGAGGTTTGATAAAGACGGCAATAATTCTATTAACTCATCGAGAAATTGTTTTTCTGAATAACTATGATGCCTATATAAACAAAATAAGTTGAAAAATATGTTGTTATATTTTAATTTAAGAATTATGATGTCGGCGGTTACAAATTTATAAATTAGCTGTGAAGCATTTATTTCATTAGCTACATTTCACATAGTTATTATTACATAAATTAAAACTATTGTAACCAGAAATATTATAAAAATTAACTTCGCCACTGTTAATACAAATTTCAGAGAAGAAAACTTTTTATTTATTTATTTTTTATTTTCACTTGAGATAATTCTACCTAATAAAAAAAAAAAAATAAAATAAAAAAAAACACAATAGGACTACGCAAATCATTAGTTGGATTCTGATTCATGCTTACTTAATTATTATACTTAATATAAATCTATGCATAACAAGGTCAAATAAACATTACATAACAATAAAAGAATAAATATTCCGGAATATTAAACTAATAAAAACACTATGTATTGAGTCACCTTTACCTTGTACAATATTTAAGTTTATTAATGTCACTTTAAGCTAAACGTGATCATGGGTAGGTTAATCTTTAGAATCTAATATAGTATTAAAATTTTGTAGAAATTTCCTACTAAGTGTTCCCTCAAAAACTAACCTACATCCTAAACATAGAGTGAATAATAACAATAGCAATAATAACAACTTTTAAAGAGAAATGGTAGTTAACAAAATACTCTCTGATAAACAAAATACTACACGAAAGGAGAACAAGCTTTCTGTTAACATGTAGGAGTACCAGTGGAATTACAACGCAAAAGGAGAACAAACTTTCTGTTAACATGTAGGAGTACCAGTGGAATTACAACGCGAAAGGAGAACAAGCTTTCTGTTAACATGAAGGAGTACCAGTGGAATTACAACGTGAAAGGAGAACAAGCTTTCTGTTAACATGTAGGAGTACCAGAGGAATTACAACGCGAAAGGAGAACAAGCTTTCTGTTAACATGTAGGAGTACCAGTGGATTTACAACGCGAAAGGAGGACAAGCTTTCTGTTAACATGTAGGAGTACCAGTGGAATTACAACGCGAAAGGAGAACAAGCTTTCTGTTAACATGTAGGAGTACCAGTGGAATTACAACGCGAAATTAAATTGTTTCCTACAGTGCAGTATAATAATAATATCAATATTAAATTTATTACATAAAAAGGATCCGTCATGAAAAATTAAATGTTAAAATAATGTAAAAAGTGCAAGGGTTCGGCTAGCTAAACAGAGAGAATAATCAATGAATAATTCTTTAGTGAGCTTCTATTGAATGATAAGGAGTTGAGATAAGACACTTTTTCGAAGTTTTTTGACTAGGGAAAGAGAAAAATGTTTTATTTGCGGGTTATTTCTAATTATTTTACTAAAAAACGGATGCCATGAATAACAAGGACTTTTGAAAAAACACAGAAAAAATTATTGGTTTCTAACATATGTACTGGAGAGTGGAAGATCGTTTTGACGTGATTTAGCAGACCATTATGTAGTTGAGGGATAGCCCAGTCTATAGCAATTACTGAACTGTGAAATTGAACTCTATAACTACTGCACGAAGCCATCTCTAACAATACCATTATTACGTGGTCACGTATTACACCAGGACTACATGAGGCTGTGGCATTGTTGAGTCTGCGAGCAAATTTGTCATTCCATGAATAAATTAAACTAAAAGAAATTAACAAAGAATGCACCTAACGCAAACATATTTTAAAGTTCTGAAGTATACAAAAACAGCTTACTCCCCCCTCCCCAACGTTCTTTGTTGTAATCCGAACAAGTAAACATTTTATTTGGTGCCCAGTCCAAGTTATAGTTTACAAAAAAGGGCAGTTCTACTCCCATTTAAACTCTATGTTAGGCATATGTCACATATCTCAAAAGTATTAAGCCTACATCACATTTATTTTTTTATTTTAAAGGACATGTTTTATTTAGTGATTAACACCAGGGTTTTCACTTTCTGTAAAAATAATTTTTACTGTTTTATAAGAAAAAGGCGATTTTTTAAATTTTTCAACTACATAATATATTTTTTAGTTTAGCCTATTATATCAACTATGACGGATCCCTATGTTAAACACTAATACTAGGTACCAGGAAACTGTGATACAAATTTGGTAGTGTTAAGTCTTACAATCACTGAAATATATGACATCAAAGTTTAAAAAATCAACTTTCGGTAAACAGCAAAAAAGCTATAATATACTAACAAAAAACACAAAACTTCATATCAGTAGTGTCCTGCACTGTAAGAAGGGTTATTAGGTCTTCCTCCTCATTGTAGGTATCTTATAGCTTCCTTTTTGCCAAACTTCTTACTTGCCTGATTTTCTTTTCTAGATCCACCATAGCTTTCTCTGATATTTTATGCGCACTTCGTCCATGACACTCATTGTCCGTACAAAATATTTTCAATCTTGCAGTCCCACTTTTTCAAAAACGTTTTTTTTTGTGCATACCTATTATTATAAGACATTACAGCTTCATTCAACCCAAATTTTAATGTACCTAAGGAAACAAATATTCTCTTAAGGATGCGAGTCCATATAACATTGTTCAGTGACTCATTGGGGTCAAATTCAAAAAGTTTTATTGCATAAAAAAACCAGTTCACATGGTATCACAATCGTCAAAATAAATAAATAATTAATGGTAACAACTAAAGTCATGGCATTCATTCGTCATCCATTCAAACATATTAGTGTAACATTCATACAGCCATTCGTTCATTCATTTGGACATCAGACCCTCCTTTTGATGTTGGAATTTTACAATGTTCTAACTCCAGTGGCTCATCACGAACTCATCAACCGAGTAAAACGCTTTTGTTAGCAAATATTGTTTTAGCTGACTCTTAAATTGATTTTGATTTTGTATTAGCTTGACACTCTCAGGGAGCCCATTGATTAATCTGACCCCGACTTGTGATGGCAGAAGCTCAAAAGCCGATGTTCTATGTTGGTGAGCCCGCAAGTTGTCCCTGCCTCTAGTCTCATAGCCGTGAATGTCCCTGCCCCGCACCAACTGGCACTTAAAGCGGCAGTACAGGACCACATCGAGGATATAAAGGCAGGGCAGAGTCAGAAACCCCATCTCCGGGAAAGCGTCCCAACACGACTCTCTGGTTTTTAATGTTTGAATTATTCTGATTGCTTTCTAGTAGAAGGGGCCCGCGTTTGGCCCCGAGCTCTGATTGGTCCATTTTTTTGATGACGTCATCCAAGATGGCGGCGCCCATGTTTCCCGCCAAATTTCCTAACCTCACTTTTCCTAACCTCACTTTTCCTAACCTAACCTAACCTCACTTTCTGTGTCAGCTGGGGGATCAGGAAGGATGGTAATAATACGACAGTATGCATCTAATGGACTTTACTATTTAAATTTTACTACATTCTATATATTCTTCATCACTCCCACCTGAAAAGGAAAAAAAATCAATATTAGTTATCTTACAAAGAAAACTCACATTATACATTGTATTGCATGCGTATCTGTATATGTGTACCAAATTTGAACTAAATCGGCCGATAAATAACGAACTTGGATTCGGAGTGGAGGGGGTAAAGATAAGTCCAGAGACGACATATACATAATACAAACAGTTTATATTGTATGGCAAGTGTATCTGTACACGTGTACCAAATTTGAGCGAAATCGGACAGTAAATAACGAAACTAGATCCGGAGTGGTGGGGGTAAAGATAAGTTCAAAGGTGTTATTCGTGGGAAAATTTTGTTATAGGTAGGTCGGAAATGGCGTACACCGATAAGGTGATAAAGATGTTTGGGGGGTCGAAAAAAATTTTCAAGGCTCTAGGACGCACCGTTTTCGAGATATAAGCAAAAAACCATATTTTTCTAACATTTTCTCCGCCAACTTCTGAAACTTTCTGAAGAGCGGGAGAATCAAGGTGTTCAGTGTCTCTTCTCATGCAGTGACGTCATAAAGCCCTATATAAGCGGGTCAGGAGAGAGGAAAATTCAGTTGGTGCCTAGGAACCAAGTTGGTAAGTGGCTCTTGGTGAGTATTGACGAGTTATAACCTAACTCAACCATAACTACAAGTAGTATTCGGTTACTTTAGTTGACTATATCCATTCGATTATTCTAGTCGATTATATTCATTCGATTATTTTAGTCGATTATTTTATACTCGATTATTATATCGACTTTTTCGTTATTTTAAGCGTATTTAACTGGTTTTTGTGTCTATATCTTTGTATTTTAAAATGGATCCTGTAAATATTGTTGGTACAAACGAGACCTATGTTAGGAAATTTAGATTGTATGGTTCTAAAAAAACTTTTAAGTTTAACCAACCTCCTCCCGGTGTTGCTGAAATTGACTGGATCAGACGGGGACTCAGTGAACTTGTGAATAAAATGAAATCCAGCGTTGCAGATACTGACCAGCTTGGGTTCACCTTAACTAGTATTAATTTCAAAAATAAAGAGCCTGGGTGTGTAGCCTTCAGACCCGCTTCCGAAATTGATGAGGATATTATTTGGAACATTTTTGGAGGTATTGTACAAAGTAACGCAGAGTCAATAACAAGCAGTGATACTTTTAAAGTGGAATGTACTAGAGTGAATCTACCTGTTGGTTTTACAATAATTTTACCAGGATTTTACAATAATTTTATGGAAGAGTGTAAGGCACGTAAGGGTATAGTGTGTATCAATAATGTAGATAATTTGTGTCTTGCCAGAGCTCTTGTGGTAGGTAAAGCACTCGCCAAAAAAGATCCATTGTACAAGGCTATAAGACAAGACAAGGGCAGGAGACAGACCGACAGGGCTAAGAAATTGTTGGCCAAGGCGAGAGTGGACATTCCAGAAAAAGGGGCAGGTATTGCTGAACTTGAAAAGCTTCAGGATCATCTTAAAAAATATAAAATTACAGTTTATAATTATGATAGGAAAGGCCGTGAAGTGTATTTTGGTGGGGGTAGTGATGATGCAGTGTACAGTATTAACCTACTGTTCAACAATGGTCATTTTAATGTAATTAATAGTCTTACCACAGCTTTTGCTTGTAAATATTTTTGTGAAGCATGCCACACTCCCTACGACCACAAGGCTAAACACAGGTGCTCCTCCATATGCCAGGCTTGCCATACCATCTCACCGCCGTGTACACGTGAGCATGAAGGAATTACTTGTCCAAAATGCTGTAGAGTATTCAAGAACCAACGCTGTTTCATCGCTCATCAAGGGGATGTGTGTAGTAGGATACACCTGTGTAAGTCATGTCACAAAATTGTAAGACCGAAAGATCGTTTGTCTGTGCATGTATGTGGTGAAGTGTTTTGTACTACTTGTGATGCCTTCAAGACCCCCAACCATCAGTGTTATATGCGTGTAGATACTGGAAAACCGAAAACATAAGATTTTGCATTCATATTCTTTGATCTAGAAACCAGACAGGATGAGTGTTTAAGTAATGATAGTAGTGCTAAGGTGCATATAGTGAACTTGTGTGTATCGCAACAGTTTTGCTGGAAGTGTTTGGGAGGAAGTGTTTCGTGTGATTTGTGTCTTACACGTATGCGAATCTTCAAGGCCAACCCCGTTGAACAGTTTATGGACTATGTAATGACTGAACGGAAAAAGTTTAAAAAGCTCTGTGTCATCGCTCACAACGGTCAAGGGTTCGACTTTCAGTTTATCCTGAAGTACCTACTCGAGCAAACTAAATTCACACCCGAATTAATAACAAGAGGTTCCAAAGTGATTCTACTAGAGTTGGACAGTGTCAGATTCATCGACAGTTTAAATTACTTTCCCATGGCTCTCTCTGCACTACCCAAAGCCTTTGACCTCGGCCCTGAAAAGAAAAAAGGATACTTTCCACACCTGTTCAACACACTCCAGAACCAGAACTACGTAGGACCTATGCCGGAAAAGAGCTACTACTGTCCCGACTCAATGTTTAAGAAGAACCACGACTCGTTCCAAGTATGGTACAACCAACAAGTAGAAAACAATTATGTATTTGATTTTCAGAAAGAGATAATTGAATATTGTATTTCGGACGTGGATATACTCGCTCAAGCTTGTTTAAAATTCAGATCGTTGTTCCTGGACCAGTGCCAAGTCGACCCTTTTTTGGAGGCAGTTACTATCGCGAGTGCGTGTAATCTTGCTTTCCGGCGAAAATTCCTCAAACCAAACACTATTGGACTTTTACCAAAACACGGATACAGGTTAGTAGATAATCAATCGGCTATAGCACTTCAGTGGTTATGTTGGGAAGAGGAGAAAAAAGGTGTTAGGATCCAACATGCGGGGAGGGAGCGTAAAGTTAAAGTAGAGGGAATGAAGGTGGACAATTTCGACGGAGAGACAATATACGAGTTCCACGGCTGCTACTACCACGGATGCCCCAAATGTTTCCCTTACAAGAGGGAGGACCCTCTAAAAGAAGACCCATCCGACTCTCTCCAGCTGCGCTACAACCGTACACAGTTTAAAATGGAAAAACTCGCCCAAACAAACTACCAGATAGTTGAAATGTGGCAGTGTGATTTTAGGAAAATCAAAGAACGAGAGCGACTTCACTACCTAGATACACACCCTATGCTGCATACTCTACCACTCAACCCACGGGATGCCTTTTTCGGAGGACGTACAGGTAACTCAAAACTGTACCACAAGTGTAACCACGATGAGTCTATACAGTACGTAGATGTGTGTTCGCTTTACCCGTTTGTGTGTAAACACGGTCATTAGGACACCCAACAATCTACGTGGGAGACGCAGAGTGTCGTAGCCGTGGTTTAAATGTCGACGGATTGCTAAAGTGTAAAGTACTACCTCCCAGCAACTTGTTTCATCCGGTTCTTCCTACAAGAATGAACAATAAACTAACTAATGTTTGTGTTGTGTAGAGTTTGTGGAGAGGAGCAGTATGTTAGTGATTGTGTACATAGTGACAATGAACGAAGTCTGACAGGAACATGGACAGTGGATGAAATAAGGAAGGCGATTGAAAAAGGTTATGTTATTTTGGAAATGTTTGAGCTGTGGGAATATAAAATGGCTACGTTCAGCAACGGTGGTCTTTTCACAGATTTTATTGATACATTTCTAAAAATTAAGCAAGAGTCCTCAGGCTACCCTACATGGTGTCATTTACAAGAAGATAAAGACAAATACATTCAGGATTACTTTGAACACGAAGGTATCCAGCTGGACCCATCAAAAATTGAAAAGAACGAAGGTCTTAGATGTCTGGCTAAATTAATGTTAAATTCCTTCTGGGGTAAATTTGGACCAAGAGAAAACCAAACCAAAGCATTAATAACGCGAGACCCCGAAAATTTGTTTAAACTACTCTCCAATCCTGAAGTACAGGTAAACAGAATTCAGGAAATTAACCAGGACGTTGTCCTTGTAAACTGGCAACATCTAGAGGAGGTTGGAGAGTCCTTAAGAACTGTTAATGTTGTTTTGGCAGCATTTACCACTGCCCAAGCTAGACTAAAATTGTACGAACACTTGGATGCCTTGGGTGTTCAGGTACTGTATTACGACACAGATTCGGTTGTCTACATATACAAAGACGGACTGTACAGAGTAAATACCAGTGATTATTTAGGTCAGATGACAGACGAACTTGCTAAAGACTACGGTCCCGGTTCATACATTACGGAATTTGTGTCAGGCGGTCCTAAAACATATGCGTATCTCGTGTATTCTACAAAGGACCAAACAATCATACCTAACTGTAAAATAAAAGGTCTAACACTTAATCTAAAAACGTCTGAAAAACTAAATTTTGAAAAACTTAAAGAGATGGTTCTAAGTGATGAGGATCAAAACATGGATATTGAAGAATCCCGTATTCGGAGAACTAGTGATAGGGATGTAGTAACCGTAAACGAGACAAAAGTATTTAAAGTGACTGGACCAAAACGAAAACGTGACGGTAAGTATGATACCCTACCATACGGTTATAAAAAGCAGAAAACAACACAGTAACTCACCTATCTATCCACCCACGGTCTCCAAATTCCCTCCGGCACCACTTGGTCCTCTTCTCCCTGATGGTCTGGGGATGGAGGTGGCGTCGGAGGTGTCCAGAGCAGATCTGGGTCCCCATCTTCGTCTTCCTCCAGACTGCCCCAGCCCTCATCCGAATCGAACTCAGGGTACTCTCGCCAGCCATTCCAGCCGCCACCGCCCCGCCGGTATCTCCAATCCGTCGACGATCTGAATAAAGACGATGAAAATGATCGATCATCCTCCTCTTCCTCTCGAGGACCCAAGATGGACTCGGCGATCATCATGAAGACAGACAGCACCGATACGATCATAGCGGGGCTGGCGTAGCGACTGACGGCAATTGCGGTGGCCGCACATGTGCGCGAGCAGATGTTGGAGGTTGTAACGTGGGGGGTGCGGGTCTCGACTTCAGCTCCTCAGCTAGAGTATGGCGTCCATCCCGCAATCCTTATACCACATGTGCTTATCGACTTTGTGTAACTTATACAATAATGGGTGCGACCTTTTCCTAGAGTTTCACCAACAACTCCCACGAGCTGTACTCCGTGATCTTTTAGAACACCATAAGGCCAACTGTTTTCGGATTAAACTTTCATTCTCGTACTACCTCGGGAAACGGGTGTGTAATGATTGTGCATCTAGCTACACGGAGCATGTGGACATTGTTATCAATTGTATACAGGGAGATAACTGGGATCAGGTGTACGCAGACTATAACTGCTTTTTGTGTGGTAATGTTTGCTGGTCACTTGCGGGAGGATGGAACGACAGCATTTCGAGATGTGACTGTAGAATATAGAGTGTAAGTTCGTACTATCGAGGTGAGGGCGGCCCAAATTCAATAAAAAAGCCCGACTATTCTCCAAGGCAGCCTAATAAGCGTAGGTCCTGAGGCAGTCCTGCAGCTTGGGGCTGGGTTAAGTCCTGTAAGACCTTGAGTCGCAGTCCGGGCCCTCGATAAGTACGTGCATTTGATGTATAAATGGGGCTCTGGGGTGTAAAAACCCGTAACCAAAAGCGAATGTGGTTCCGAAGCTGTCATTTCATTTTCTCGGGAGGCGTCCATGCTAGTGCACATGCATGATCACCCCGTGACGTAAACCAGACATGACCGTGATTCAGACCTCACCATTAACTATGTTCCAGCCTCCTTCTCTGCTCCGCCTAAGTGCGTCAAAATTGTGTGAAGACTACGATTATATTGTAGACTTACAATCACATTTCTCTTCCCTTCCTCGCCTCTTATTCGATGAAATTATGTCTGCACATAAAGAAAATTGCCGTAAGATAACATTAGGTTATCACATATACGCACAAAAACTGTACTGTTTTCAATGTTACCGAGCTCTTTTTCCCGGAAATACATTTAGTCGGTTATTAAAAACAAACCTTCCGTTCATTCAGAAATCAAATTGGTTGAAGCTCCAGCCCCAATTCCAATGTACCCAATGCCGAACAACTCCTTATATCCACCCAACCTTCTTATACTGTTGTTGTTATCTGCAAAAATACGTGTACTGCTACGCTAATCTAAGAATCTAAAGGGACAAGTTCCTGGAGGATCCTTATTGCAGCGTTGGAAATTGAATATTTTTTTATTCTAAATTTGACACTCTGTCACTTCATTTTATTTTGATTTGATTTTTTTTAATTTTTAGGAGGTGGCAATTAGTATGACTTTTCGGAAGGCCACCACTTTCTACAGCGGTGGAGGGGCTGTAGAATTAATAAAAGCTAAAAATACAGTTAAATAAAATGGTGGAGGGGGCTGCAGTCGGTCATTCTCAGACATGGCCTCGACCAGTCAACCTTCCTCTCTATACCAACTGTGTCTTACCAGATACACGAGTCAATTTAATAATCTTCGCGACATTCTGCCAGCTACACGCGGACAAGTCCCCTTTACTGTCCGTTGCAATATAATACAAGAACACAAAGCTACATGTACAACCATGGTTATAAGATTCTGTATATGGCGAGGTGAGATATTTTGTGGGAGTTGTAGACTGATGCGAGACTATTCTTTTGATGAAGATCAGTTACTAACCGCCATCTACGGACCCATGCACGAGAAAGAGTGGTTAGAAACATTACCTGAACTGCTAACCGAATGTCAAAATTGTGAAAGAAGTCTCCTTATCCAGTATGGTTGTATGTGTCTTGAAAACATTTCTACTTATCCCTTTAGACTCTAGATTCCTGGCGGATCCCTGGCATTGGAAAGTGAATATTTTTTATTCTAAATTTGACACTCTGTCACTTCATTTTATTTTTTGAATTTTTTTAATTTTAAGGAGGTGGTAACTAGCATGACTTTTCGGTAGACCACCACTTTCTACAGCGGTGGATGGGCTGTAGAATTAATAAACAACTTATAAAAGGATCGAATTTTACAAACATTTGTCAGTCTTAATCATGAATCCAAGAGAAGCTATAGCAGCAGAGCTACACAAACCTACTAGGCGAAAATACCCAAGACGTAAAGTAACACTAAAGGGTCTTTACGATCTGTATCAAGCGGATCTGGTAGAAATGATTCCTTACGCTAAATCTAACAAAGGGTATATATACATTCTTACAATGATAAACTGTTTCAGTAAATTAGCATTTGCAATCCCGATAAAAAATAAAAGCGGGGTAGAAGTGGCAAAGGCTTTAGAACCGATCTTGAAAAAACAAAAAATGAAAAATTTTCAGACCGACCAAGGTAAGGAATGGTTCAATTCCCATGTTGGAAAACTTATGGAAGAATACAAAATCAATCACTACACGACATTCTCTGATTTAAAAGCTAGTATTGTCGAAAGGTTAAACAGGACTCTGAAAGAACGTATGTGGCGTAAATTCACGGCAATAGGTACCTACGAGTGGGTAAAACTTTTACCGAAAATTGTACAGGAATATAATAATTCCACACACAGAACAATCGGTATGAAACCAAAAGATGTCAAGCAAAAACACGTAAAATCCATACTGACACGTATGGAGGTAAATTGAAAACCCCTAAAACCAAAGTTTAACGTGGGCGATCAAGTGAGAATCAGTAAATACAAACAGGTATTCAAAAAGGGGTATTTACCAAATTGGACTAACGAAGTATTTCAAGTGTACGCTGTAAAACCGACCAATCCAATAACTTATATATTACAGGATGTTAACGGGGAAGTCTTAAAAGGCGGGTTTTACGAACAAGAGTTGAGCCAGTCTAAAACGGGTGACGTTTATCTAGTAGAAAAAGTGTTGAGATCAAAGGGAAATAAAGTGCTCGTTAGATGGAAAGGGTACAGTAAAGACAGTGACACGTGGGTGGATAAGAAAGACATTCTAATTTAATAGCACTCTAAGGGACCGCCCGCACGTGGTTCCTGCAGCTGTCGGCCGATGCTTTTTATAAACGCCAAATAAACGTAAAAAAAGATAGAAAATATAACCCGTGTAGGCTGATGGAATACATTGAAATGGCTTCTCCAAGTAAAGTGTTCTGTACGGTCTACATTGGTTAAAAAAAACCCTCCTTTGTGAGTTTGTTCGGGTAGGCTTCACTGAGTAAAGTGATGTCTTTACTTACAGAGGGACCCAAAAAAAGTATAAAAATAATACTGGGAGGTAGCAAATTTGTTATGGAGTGGCTACCACCGTAACTTGCGATGGTTGGGGCAAGTTACAATAAACAATAGTGAGACTAGGCCTCCTGGGGATACTCACTATAATAAAAAACGAGCTGAGATCGGTACCTCTTGGGTGGTTATGGAAACCTGATCTTCCCCCTGCGTTCTGCTCATGCGCAAGGTAGGGGGCGACGCTCCTCACCCTGCCGTATAAATACGACTGTTTCGGCGTGAATTGGCAGTTGTGGCAAGGATGACGGTTTTTCAGGTAGCATGTCTAGTTACTGTTGTTTGTGTCATCGTGCTTGGATCTCCATCTCAACCCCCTTCCACTACGGCTACTACCAACACCTCTACCACCACCACCACCACTACTACAGCCCAGGAGAGCGAGGTAAATAGCTTCTTTTTTTATATATTTTTGTATAAGTTAGGGACTAGTTCGAATGAACATGAGGGTGGTCGCATCATGTTTATTTCAGATACGAGGAGGCGCGAGGCGTAGAACCCATGCGTCTGCATTTCCCCTTAATCTTACAAACACTCAGGTAGGTACCATACCATTATTATTATTATCATTATTAGGGGATTTTCCATGATTGGTATTATAATAATTATTATCTGTAGGCGAGGGTAGAGGTGACCGCTGGTACTTCCACTGGGTCCTCCACTTCCAGAGTCCAACCAATTACAGAGGTGTGTATACCTTATTTATTTAATTAACCTCGTAATATTATCTGTTCAAGTACTTACAGGGTATCGTGTTTGACAGGATACCGAGGTCCTGATAGTGACTGTGTCGACCTCAAACGCTCCTGAACAGCCAGAAAGTCCCTCAATACTGACTAGCAGTACCAATAATGTAAGTTTAAATCAATGTTATTTGGTATACCGTAATTTAATTGTTGGACCCCTCACTGTGACGATATTTATTTGTAGGTACAAACGCGATTGAGATCACGCCCTCGTGCAGCCAGGTGTCTGTCTTGTCAGCAGGAGGTAGGCAAGCAGCCGTTGCGAGAGTACATGCTCAACAGATTACTGGAGGTAATATATTAATGTTTCATTTCTACTACTACTACTGTTACTAATAGAGTGGATCAATTCATATTTTGTTTTACTGTTTAGCAACATTGTGGGTGCGAGAATGGAGGTTCGGAAGAGTCACTGCAGGCAGTCCTTCATGCCCGGAGGGACCTCAGGGAGTTGCTGTGGGTTTCAAATCACCTCCTAGAGGATACTGCCGAGTCCGACGCCTTCGATCTGGCACCCTCAATATGGCACTTTATGAGGAACACCCTGGAGAGCCTCTTGGTCCACGTGGGCGAAATGATGGAGAGGGCTGACCCCCGTCCAGACGTGGAAGAGGTCGATGAGTCCATCGGTCCCCAGCGGGTCCAATGCTGGGTATGCTTTTCAAGACTGCCCGCCATTGCATTCATCTCATGTGGACATATTCTATGCCGATACTGTGCCTCAAGGCTGTTTCGCTGTCCAATAAGCAGGACACCAATAGTTGGTCGACTGAACATATTTCTGTGAGTAGTTTTTTAAATACAGAAAATGATTACAAGAGAGCGTGTTTTATTTAATATCCTTTTAGATAAGTGATATATAGATATATTCAATATTTTTATTTAATATCCTTTTAGATAAGTGATGTATAGATATATTCAATATTAAGAGATTTTTGGCTGGAAGAGTGAGGATAGGAAAAGTAAGGTTAGGAAAAGTGAGGTTAGGAAATTTGGCGGGAAACATGGGCGCCGCCATCTTGGATGACGCCATCAAAAAAATGGACCAATCAGAGCTCGGGGCCAAACGCGGGCCCCTTCTACTCTTTCTTTTGGAGTCGAAAGACTCTTTCTAGTTTGTATTTAGAACAGCTTCCCCAGAGTCTTATACCATATGCCAAATGGGGGTATATTAGCCCATAATGGGCTATTTTCAAGACTTTCAGGGAGCACATTTTGGAAAGTTTGGGGTTCTGATTCATTTTTTCCAGACACTTTTTTAGCAGCTCAGGGTTTGACAAGGCCTGGAATATGAGTGTAACGTGTCTCTGGCAGGTGGAAATGAACATTATGGTCATAGGCATAATTCAATAGTAAGGATCTGTTACACTTACACCAGGTTATTTCATCTGAAGGGCATAATTGATGGGTTGGCTTTTCATTACTTGACTGTAAATGAAAATAAGATGCCCTCACAGATTTTTTCATGGATTCAACATTATTAGTGTTTCTTCTTAATTTTTGTATTGCTTCATTAGTCAGTTGGCCCTTACCAAACAAAGTTTTCCCATCTTATAATTTTCCTTTGTTACTAGTTCTTAGCCTCCTTATTCTCGAGCACATTATTTTTTGTATGTGTCCGATATATTCTATTTTGCCAGTTACTACCTCTGGACCATAACGCATTGCATCCACAAACTTATATGAATTGGTGTAACCATAGATACCTTGAAAACCAACTTGAGTATGCCAGATGTCAGTTTGTGGCCCTAAATTTTCAATTTTAAAATTCCAAATTTTTATGGTTAATTTATTTACTATAGGAGGTTATTTAAATCCATTTATGTCCCTAAATGTAGCCTATATAAAAACTTAGCGTTGGCCCCCCTAACAGATTATATATTTTTTTTTTGCAGGAAAACAATCAAATATTTGTTTCACTTTTTCCAACTCATATTTAGAGATCCTAAATGTTATAAACATCAGTATTAGAAAAGTAAGTAATTTTGAATTTAAACTGTGATGACTTAAGGGACTTGGCTTTAACAGGCGCAAATGATGTGGAATAGTTGCCCGTGCGCTTTAAGAGAGAAGCTAAAGATGACGAACTTAAAGTATTGGAGAAGAGCTTATAGATCTTACAAAAGAATGCAGTAAACTGTATTGATTACAATATAAACATGCTGGTTTAGTTATTGTAATGTTAAACTTACTCACCTGAATTGTGTTATTTTGATAACATGAAATTATATGTACTTAAAGTTAAGGAAATAACATTTACTAGTCATTATATCGTTTCAATCGTTTTTATGCTTCAAGATAAGACGTTTAAAATGTAATTCTTTTGCTGGCGTTGTAAATAAAAAAGTGAAACAATAAAATGTTATAAAAAAGTTCTGAACAAACTTGACTAAATTTACCCCCCCCCCCCACTGGCCCCACTCCTCCCCCATGACGTCATTTAGTACCCTTACGTAAAACGTCATCTGACACCTCAAAATAAATTGATTTATGCAATATGTGAACCAAGATTTTTGGACTACTCTATATCTCCCTATACCTTCCATTGGACCTGCAGTGACTCAGACCTTATTAAAATCAATACGACAGGAGGAATGCAATAACTGGAGCAGCTGCGATAATGCCTCTCACCTCCTCGCATAAATATCTCTAACGGGCTTTATGTTTTATAATTACTTCAGAATAGTTGAATGATCAATGGACTCCTTCACCAGAAGCGTTAGCCCCTGTTATACGTTCTTTTCCATGAAATAATAATAATATGAATGTTATTTTTACTTATTAAATTGATATATATGACAACTTATTCCTAATTTTTTACTGTTACGTTTCATTTAAATGAATAGTAACTTATATTGAAATTCCACAAATAACTAACGTAAGGTAAAGGCAGGTATTATTGGCACACTATTTATTGGCACCCTCTTTTTTTTAAAATTATTGCTGTGAATAAACAAATCCATCTAAAATATCAAAAGTTTGTTTGACGTATTCATTACTCATCACTTGCAGTCTGTTTCAGTGTAGTTGAATCTTCTGTTTTGGTGTTGTAGAGTTGTAAGAAACACGTGCCATTTTAGAAGAAATTTAGCTTCATTTCTTAGCAAAAACATAAGGAAATGTAACTATTCTACTTCAATTTACTCACCCTCTGTTAATGCTTTTGTATTGGGAATGTTATGTATAGATTCATTAAGTACGATTGTTCACATAATATTACAGATTTCGCGTTTTACCTGCAAATTACGCGTATGAGTAGAAGGGGGTGCCAACAACTGATTCTGATTTGTATTAATTTTCAATTATTGGCACCTAACTGGCAGTGCCAATAGCTCACAAAATTGGCATGCCAATAACTGGATCTTTTTGTGCATTCTAATTGGCACTGCCAATTACTGGTATTATTGACATACCAATCAGGGTAAAGGCAGGTATTATTAGCACCCTCTTTTATTATTTTTTTAAATTTAGCAAGCTTATTATATACACAGGAAGATAGCCTATGCAGTATTAATGATAAGCTGCAGCTCCAAAATAGCAACAATATGGGTGCCAATAACTGAGTATAGGGTGCCTATAACTAGTTATCTATGTGCCAATAACTGAGTATATGGTGCTAATAACTACTGACACACACTATTTTTACTTCAAATAAATAAAAACAATTATATGAAACAAGACGTTGATTTTTATTAGTATCCCATTACATACAACTAATACACTTTACAAAAAAATAGTTTATATAATTTTAAGTGCTTCTGTGAAGTGTAGACGAAATTAAATGGCATTGTGTCCCTTAAAGTGCCAATAACTGGCAATTTACCTCATACACTTACACAGTTCAACTTAAAATATGGTAAAAAAGTGAAAGTAGGAAACACGTGGATAAGGTCCATGAACAAGACAAATATATTTTAAATATTGCTACATAGGGGATCGTATTGAAGTTTGTGAACAGGTTAAATCAGCAAGAGAATTTAAATAAGAATCAGGAATGTATATTCTCTGTAAGAAATTTATTTCCTTCATGAACAGTTAAATAATTAACTTTATAAATACATGTATACACGTATACATAAATCATCTGAACAATTATATTTAATAATCTACTATATAGTCTGTTTATGACAAATAAATAAAAGTCAACCACTTTTTAAAATATTTCTAACTTATCTCGAGCACTTTTCCACTATTCTTGTATTCATCTTTGAAAAACTATTAGAACTTCTCTTAAATTCCCACAAGACCCCATTTATACATTGGAGGATAAAAACATTCAATGTATAGTCTTGTACTTTTCATATACTTGTTATAACTCTGATTCGTTGAATGCGTTGATGACTTTGCATAGACACATGTATACTATGTAATTTTGTACAAGATTAATAAGTGAGCTTGATATGGTAATTTGGATCTGCCCCATACATAATATTACGTAACCAACCAGTTAAAACATAAATAGTTTGCTAAAACAAAAATATAAAAAGTGAGAGAAAAGTAAGTTTGTATGACCATTAGAGGGGAAAGCTATATAATAAGTTATACTGTAAATAAAAATAGGAATGGGACAAAGTGTTGTGGAGATTGTAGGCGGTAGGTTCTATTATTGATTTTATACACAAATGGATTCCCCATCCATGTTAAATTGTGAGTCTCAAAATCAGCTGTTTTTGTGGTCCATTGTGGAGTGCTAGTGTAGTCATATCTAGCGGGCCACACAAACTAACAAAATTACTGGCAAAAATATTCCTATTAGATGGGATAACTATTGCAGGAGTATATAATTAAGGGTTCTATGCCCGGTCATCTTAATACCTACATGGTATACGCTCAATGGTTGCCGTTAACGTAGAGTCTATGAGAGAAGGCTGGAGTCTCCATGTAGGATGGTAGTCAGTGTCCAGATGATGTGTGGGGGAGAAAACTGAGTATCAGGCTTGTCAGATAGCTGAAAATCAGACCAAATATATGTAAGTTGGATTCGACGTAAAGCTTTAGGTCCCTTAGTTGCCCTGGTTATTTGACTATCAATAAATGGCTCTTCTTGAGCATAAGTTGAACTCAGTTAGTAACTAGACTACACCGGTCATCACACTCGTCCTAAACTCATATAATCGACATACAATACGCACGTATTTGTGTCACTGTTTAATATCTGAGAAATATCTCTAAGGAAAGAATACTATGTTCGTAATTAGAGGTGTCTCTTAAATCCAGTCTAAATTGAAGCCTGTCAAAGTTTTATTTGCCTATTTGTTTGTGTTCAACAGTTTGAAGAGGGTGTGGTACTGTTGATATATTCTGCTATATATCTTTACTGGTTCATGTAAAAAAAAATATCAGAGAAAACTCGTTTACGAAAAATTCTTAGCTTAACCGAATGAATATTTAATAATGAAATATGTCTTACGACTTAACGGTTTGACATTACAGACTGATCTAGAACCTGCCTACCTAATTTTATTCTACATTCCTCATCATATGTTAGCAAACTCCTCTCACTTCATTTTCATAAAGGTTTAGACAGTTCGCAAGAACATTCTGTTCTGGAAGAAAGGTGGGAGCGCGAGATTAAAAGCAGGCTTGGACAGGGCCGCTCATTAAGGGCTTGGCTTAATGACTCCGTATTGCTTAAGAAAACAAAGAATCCTAATGCAAACGTGCATTCTCCCAAGTCATATAAAGCTCATTGTTGATTTTCTTTTACCAACAATATTTTTAATCAGTGTACTATTTAAATAACTTCAAAGGAGTTTAATTTTTGTTTTAACTCCAAATTATTGTAATGGAGTGGTCTTTATCTTAAAATTTGAATCTAGTTAAACATTTAGTTGCTGGACCAATATATTAAGTAAGCGATTTAATCTTCATCATAAGCTTTAACCTGAACCTTTATATAAGAATTATTTATAGTGAGGAATACTTTGTACAACTAGTGAATTGTGATTAATAGGCATACCGGTACTAAAAAACTATAGGCTACGCTGTCTAAATATTTACCAGTGTACGTGCATGAGTGGGTAGGAGGACCAAAAATCAAAACATCTCTATACATATATACTTTAACTTAAAACATTTGCTTGATTGATAATGAAAACTAAATTATCCTTAAGTTATACGAACTAACCTGAAACTTAACACTCTGTATGGGTATGGATGGGTGGGAGGGTCATCACTACTACTATACGTGTAAAGTTAAGTGGGCGGGAGAGTCATTAGCAGTGTATGTGTATAGGTGAGCGGGAGGGTCATCAGCAGTGTACGTGTATAAGTGAGCGGGAGGGTCATCAGCAGTGTACGTGTATAAGTGAGCGGGAAGGTCATCAGCAGTGTACGTGTATAAGTGAGCGGGAGGGTCATCAGCAGTGTACGTGTATAAGTGAGCGGGAGGGTCATCAGCAGTGTACGTGTATAAGTGAGCGGGAAGGTCATCAGCAGTGTACGTGTATAAGTGAGCGGGAGGGTCATACTACTATATGTGTATGTATGGGCTGGAGGGCCATCACTAGTGTACGTGTAAAGTTAGGCGGGCGGGAGAGTCATCAACAGTGTACCCACCCGCCCGCCCATATATGTACAGAGGTATTGACCCACCCACCCACACATACATGTACAGTGGTATTGTCTTGTAAAAAAAGAATTGTTTTGGCATCACTACTGTACTTGAATGGATGGCTAAATTCTACTCTATGTGTAAAGGTGAGCAGTTTGACGGCGCATAACGTGATTCAGGTACAGCTGTGTATTCAGTAAATTGCATCACTGGTGTTGAAGGCACCGTCAAACGATGCCCACTAACAACCCTCACTACCTACCGCACTCTATTAACTATGTACTCGACTGATCCATCTTCTTTACCACATACATGTTTATTGTTTATCTACTTATTACTGTGATCAGCAGTGTCTTATAGTTATTTCTAATTGAGTACATGCCATTCAATAATTAAAAATGAGATTTATCTGTTAACTGTCAGTGCAGAAATTCTATAGCCTTCATCAATAAATAGCCTTTTGATCATAATTTCTGTGGCCTGGGTGTTTATGGTTGCGACCATCCCGCTCACCCATACACATACAGTAATATTGACCCATACACATACAGTAGTATTAACCCACCCACACCCCATACACATACAGTAGTATTAACCCATTCGTACACCCATACACATATGCCAAGTATTATTAAAATACACGTACTGTAGTATTGACCCACCCACCCCCCATACCTGTACATATACAGTGGAGTTGACGCACCCGCATGCCCATATACATACAGTAATATAAACCCACCTGTCCATCCATACACGTACAGCTGGCCGCTCCACCCCTCAAGTACTCACATAGGTCGGGGCTCGTGTGCGGACCTTCACGTATCTCTCTAGTCATATTAATTTCACATTTCCCGGAACTCTATACGATCTCCTTGTACTATAAACTCTTTTACCGATATTGCCCCCCACCCACCCGTACACGTACAGTGGTACTGACCCACCCACCTACACATACACGTACAGTGTAGCTACCTTCCCAACCTCCCATACATGTAGAGTGGTACTGACACCTACCTATCCATACACGTATAGTGGTAGCTACCCTCCCACCTACGCATACACGTACAGTTTATAAACATTAGGTGAGTGGGAGGGCCATCACTACTGTACGTGCATGGATGGGCTGGAGGGTCATCACTACTGTACGTGTATAAGTTAGGTAGGCGGGGGGTAATCACTACTCTACGTGTATAGGCTGGGTGATAGGGTCGTGGTTTTTAATGAGACCAACAACTGACTCATTAAAAATAATGATAGAATAAATAATGAAATCTCAAATTGAAAGTAAAGTAACATTATCGAAAACTGACCATCCAGAAATTGGGTCATGTGATTTGTTTTTAATTATATGCGTTTTTTTCTCCATCGTAGTTTGTCTTCAACTTCCTTAAAACTAAGTAGACCGAAATAAAAAATAATATATTGAAAACACCTTTTCTTGTATAATTAATTCTTTAAAAAATAAAAATATACCAACGGAAATGTTGCAGTATGTTGAGTACAGTACATAATAATAAAAGTGCTCATTGAGCAAGCATCCTCACTCTAGAGATAGACTCCATTCTACATAAAGTTGTTAAGCCAACTAATTACTACGTAGAATCAGAAACGTTCATCCCTTGTCTAGACATAATCAGTAGAGGCTCGTATTGTAGTAGTATTATTGTATTTAGATAGACGGCACTTTCTCCACATCATTAGTATGTTCGCTAATGTACGCTAATTTTCATAATATTAAGTAATTTGATTTCGTACTGTTATTTTTATTTATCTTTACGAGATATTATTTATTTATCTCATGTTTATTAGTAATTAATTATTGTTTGCATCAGTTTGGATATCTAAAAATTCATTTCTGTAACGGTTTAGTTTATGGATTTTTGAAATAATCTTTATTTCATCACACCAATTGTTATTCCCCTACTTTTATTCGTTAGCACTTAGTCATTAGGATTAATATATGATTTCGACTGTAGTAGCATTTGCCTATACAATTAATTCTGAATTTGCATCATTATAATGATTTAATAAAATCTTGTTGGACTTTCTCACAAAAATAAAATAGAAAAGATTATTCGATCTCTTATAGATCTTACCATTAATCAATAAATCATTGCCCCGATATTCAACTGGATACAGCCCCCTATTGAACAGATCACTTTCCTTATCATGTCTGATTCCATGAGTATGGCCCGCTTCATTGCCTTTATTTTCTATTGTAAGCTGGAGCCAGATTACCAAATATTCACTTATGTCCTTGTACATAGTATTATCCAAAGTAACATTATCTTGTTTAATGCTTTTACCAAAATTACTTTTTCTGATATGGGTTTCACAATAGATGCCATGTTTTTAATCTAATAGTTCATGTTTAGGAATGAAAACACCCTAAGAGATTAATCTTATTTATATGTTTAGGGTAACGTAAGTTGTACATGGGTTAATATGGGCCAACCTGAGTTAGACGTGGGTCAACCAGGGCTAGAGGTGGGTTAACATGGGCCAGCCTTAGTTAGACTTGGATCAACCAGGGAAAGAGGTCAGCCTGGGTTAGACGTGGGTCAACCAGGTCTAGAGGTGGGTTAACATGGGTCAGCTTGGGTAAGACGTGGGTCAACCAGGGCTAAAGGTGGGTTAACATGGGTCAGCCAAGGCTAGACGTGGGTCAACCAGGCCTAGAGGTGGGTTAACATGGGTCAGCCAAGGCTAGACATGGGTCAACCAGGGCTAGAAGTGGGTTAACATGGGTCAGCCTAGGTTAGACGTGGGTCAACCAGGGCTAGGTGGGTTAACATGGGTAAGCCTGGGTTAGACGTGGGTCAAGCAGGGCTAGAGATGTGTTAAAATGGGCCAGCCTGGGTGGCTGACGTGGGTCAGCCAGTACTAGAGGTAGGTTAACATAGGCCTGCCTGGGTTAGACGTGGGTCAAAAAGGGCTAGAGGTGGGTTAACATGGGTTAGCCTGGTTTAGACGTGGGTTAATTAAGGCTAGACGTGGGTTAACATGGGTCAGCTAAGGCTAGACGTGGGTCAATCAGGGCTAGAGGTGTGTTAACATGGGTCAGCCTGGGTTAGACTTGGGTCAACCAGGGCTAGAGGGGTTAACATGGGTCAGCCTGGGTTGGACGTGGGTCAAGCAGGGCTTGAGATGTGTTAAAATGGGCCAGCCTGGGTTAGACGTGGGTCAGCCAAGGCTAGAGGTGGGTTAAAATAAGCCAGGCTGGGTTAGACGTGAATGAACCAGGGCTAGAGGTGGGTTAATGGGTTAGCTTGATTTAGACGTGGGTTAACATGGGCCAGTCTGGGTTAAACGTGGGTCAACCAGGACTGGAGGTGGGTTATTATGGACCAGCCTGGGTTAGACGTGGGTCAACTAGGACTAGAGGTGGGTTAACATAGGCCTGCCTGGGTTAGACATGGGTCAACAAGGGCTAGAGGTGGGTTAACATAGGCCTGCCTGGGTTAGACATGGGTCAACAAGGGCAAGAGGTGGGTTAACATGGGCCAGTCTGGGTTAAACGTGGGTCAACCAGAACTGGAGGTGGGTTATTATAGGCCAGCCTGGGTTAGACGTGGGTCAACCAGGACTAGAGGTAGGCTAACATAGGCCTGCCTGGGTTAGACATGGGTCAAAAAGGGCTAGAGGTGGGTTAACATGGGTTAGCCTGGGTTAGGCGTGGGTCAACCAAGGCTAGAGTTGGGTTAACATGGGTTAGCCTAGTTTAGACGTGGGTTAACTTGGGCCAGCCTGGGATAGACATGGGTCAACCAGGTTAACATGGGTTAGCCTGGTTTAGACGTGGGTTAACCAAGGCTAGAGGTGGTTTAGCATGGGTCAGCCTGGTTTAGACGTGGGTTAACATGGGCCAGCCTGGGTTAGACGTGGGTCAACCAACGTTAGAGGTGGGTTAACATGGGTCAGCCTGGTTTAGACGTGGGTTAACTTGGGCCAGCCTGGGTTAGACATGGGTCATCCAGGGCTAGAGGTGGGTTAACATGGGTTAGCCTGGTTTAGACGTGGGTTAACCAAGGCTAGAGGTGGGTTAGCATAGGTCAGCCTGGTTTAGACGTGGGTTACGTGGGCCAGCCTGGGTTAGACGTGGGTCAACCAAGGCTAGAGGTGTGTTAACAAGGGTTAGCCTGGTTTAGACGTGGGTTAACCAAGGCTATAGGTGGGTGTACATGGGTCAGCCAAGGCTAGACGTGGGTCAATCAGGGCTAGAGGGGTTAATATGGGTCAGCCTGGGTTAGACTTGGGTCAACCAGGGCTAGAGGGGTTAACATGGGTCAGCCTGGATTGGACGTGGGTCAAGCAGGGCTAGAGACGTGTTAAAATGGGCCAGCCTGGGTTAGACGTGGGTCAGCCAAGGCTAGAGGTGGGTTAACATAAGCCAGACTGGGTTAGACGTAAGTGAACCAGGGCTAGAGGTGGGTTAATGGGTCAGCTTGATTTAGACGTGAGTTAACATGGGCCAGTCTGGGTTAAACGTGGGTCAACGAGGACTGGAGGTGGGTTATTATGGACCAGCCTGGGTTAGACGTGGGTCAACCAGGACTAGAGGTGGGTTAACATAGGCCTGCCTGGGTTAGACATGGGTCAACAAGGGCTAGAGGTGGGTTAACATAGGCCTGCCTGGGTTAGACATGGGTCAACAAGGGCAAGAGGTGGGTTAACATGGGCCAGTCTGGGTTGAACGTGGGTCAACCTGGACTGGAGGTGGGTTATTATAGGCCAGCCTGGGTTAGACGTGGGTCAACCAGGACTAGAGGTAGGTTAACATTGGCCTGCCTTGGTTAGACATGGGTCAACAAGGGCTAGAGGTGGGTTAACATGGGTTAGCCTGGGTTAGGCGTGGGTCAACCAAGGCTAGAGTTGGGTTAACATGGGTTAGCCTAGTTTAGACGTGGGTTAACTTGGGCCAGCCTGGAATAGACATGGGTCAATCAGGTTAACATGGGTTAGCCTGGTTTAGACGTGGGTTAACCAAGGCTAGAGGTGGGTTAACATGGGTCAGCCTGGCTTAGACGTGGGTTAACATGAGCCAGCCTGGGTTAGACGTGGGTCAACAAGGGCTAGAGGTGGGTTAACATGGGTTAGCCTGGGTTAGACGTGGGTTAACCAAGACTAGAGGTTGGTTAACATGGGTCAGCCTGGTTTAGACGTGGGTTAACATGGACCAGCCTGGGTTAGACGTGGGTCAACCAAGGTTAGAGGTGGATTAACATGGGTCAGCCTGGTTTAGACGTGGGTTAACTTGGGCCAGCCTGGGTTAGGCATGGGTCATCTAGAGCTAGAGGTGGGTTAACATGGGTTAGCCTGGTTTAGACGTGGGTTAACCAAGGCTAGAGTCGGGTTAGCATGGGTCAGCCTGGTTTAGACGTGGGTTAACGTGGGCCAGCCTGGGTTAGACGTGGGTCAACCAGGGCTAGAGGTTGGTTAACATGGGTTAGCCTGGTTTAGACGTGGGTCAACCAGGGCTAGAGGTGGGTTAACATGGGTCAGCCTGGGTTAGACTTGGGTCAACCAGGGCTAGAGATGTGTAAAAATGGACCAGCCTGGGTTAGACGTGGGTCAGCCAGGGCTAGAGGTGGGTTAACATAAGCCAGACTGGGTTAGACGTGAGTGAACCAGGGCTAGAGGTGGGTTAATGGGTCAGCTTGCTTTAGACGTGGGTTAACATGGGCCAGTCTTGGTTAAACGTGGGTCAACCAGGACTGGAGGTGGGTTATTATAGGCCAGCCTGGGTTAGACGTGGGTCAACCATGACTAGAGGTAGGTGAACATAGGCCTGCCTGGGTTAGACATGGGTCAACAAGGGCTAGTGGTGGGTTAACATGGGTTAGCCTGGGTTAGGCGTGGGTCAACCAAGGCTAGAGTTGGGTTAACATGGGTTAGCCTAGTTTAGACGTGGGTTATCTTGGGCCAGCCTGGGATAGACATTGGTCAACCAGGTTAACATGGGTTTGCCTGGTTTAGACGTGGGTTAACCAAGGCTAGAGGTGGTTTAACATGGGTCAGCCTGGCTTAGACGTGTGTTAACATGGGCCAGCCTGGGTTAGACGTGGGTCAACAAGGGCTAGAGGTGGGTTAACATGGGTTAGCCTGGGTTAGACGTGGGTTAACCAAGGCTAGAGGTGGGTTAACATGGGTTAGCCTGGATTAAGCATGTGCTAAATATTCAGGTTTCCGGGGTTTCAGGATTTTTATTCAAGTTATTTTATTCAAGTTATCAGGTTTTGAGATTTTCAGGTTTCCTTGTTTTACGTTTTAAGGTTTTAAAGTTTGACCAGAAATATAACCAGATTTTTGAAGAGTATACTTGATCCTATTTGCTTTTGATCTTACACCCTCGATCCTTGCTTTTTTTAGCAGTAATCAGCAATTTTAATCTGTCAACCAACACGTTCGGATCATCTCATTTATCCCAGTTAATCTTATGAAGTCCCAAACCTGAGTTCCTCTGAAACAACCCGTCTTCCTTATCAACGTACCCAAGATGTGGGTTAACATAGGTAAGCCTTTTTTAAATATTGGTCAACGTGGGTCATACGTGGGTGACGTTATTAAGCCTAGTTTATACGTGTGTTATCGTGTTGGAAATATAAACACTTTCCAACCAAATAATATTTTTTAATTTATGTAGTTCAAATGGTATTACTTATTTTAATGGTAACATTTTTGCTAAAGCGGTTGAGTTACTACATCTTAAAAATAGCCAGGAAAGTATTTGGGACTTCATTAAAATAAAAGATAGCAAAATGTATTATTAAATGACATTTTATAAATTCAACGAAATTGTTGGAGTTCGACAATGAAAGTGCTTAGATGAACTGATAGGTGGAAAATATGTAGTGATACAATGTGTAAGGTTGTTGCATAACATGTCGAGGCTTAACCCAATAAGTCTAGGGTAGGATGGTTATAAGATAGACAAAGAATGGTTAGAAATATAATTTATTTAAAATTTATAGCAGCAAATAAGGAATAACATTATGTAGGAAAGTAATAATCTCGAGCCTTATAGTTTACCATTCCAATTTAAATGTCAATGCGTTTGTAAGTTTTACAAACTTTTACTTTGCAAGTATTTTACATCCGATTAAAACGTACCATTTAGGTAGATTGACATAGTGAGAACAAAGGAACAAAATGTATAAGAAGAGCAAGTGGATGTAAATTGAAACAAAAAGACAAAAAAATAGACTTTATATAAAAGGTTTGCTATTGGAGTATAGATTTGCAACGCTCGTGTATACTTTAAGCAATAATAATGACATAATTAGGTTACAGTAAAACCAAATACTTAATGTCTATATTAGTGGTTGATATCGAAGGATATTATTAATGAAATGAAACAAAAAACGTTTTTATTTAATCAGGCGAAGTCCCTTCTTCCACTTACCCTGAAGTAACACTTAGAACCTGTATATATCATATTGCAGTATTGTATGGATATTTGTAGAAAGGGGTGGATTGGAACATAGTGAGTACTTTATACATTTAGCTTTTTATAAACATGCAACCATTTAGACATACAGTACTACTAAAAGAGAATATGTAAAATAAGGCTATGTTATGAACGAAAAAAATATTGTAGAAGAAACATGTACAGATTTTCATGCATATGTAATACTTGTTTTTAATGACAACTACTTTGCTAGTAAGGAAAGCTCTTATTTTCTGCCCATATATTGAAGAATATGAGATACATTTCTATTAGCTACTGTATAAATGTTGTAAAGTCAGTAAAAAAAATGTCCCATATGAACTTACTGTCTCCCCACTAATTTCCTTTAAAACGCTGTGGTTTCGTTACTTAATTTCATATACAGTTTCGTTCAAACTCAGTACACGTAAATTTCTTACCTAACCATACAAGAATATGACTCGGAATATACCAAAAACCTGTAAGTTTAAGAATTAAAGTATAGAAAACCTCGGTGCACATGCACAATATGAAATTTAGTATATAAGCGATAACAATATTCTAGTAAATTCAGCTGGTTGGTTTAACATTAGAGTATATGACATAGATAAAATACATTTGTTATGGTGTATATACAAAATATATAGTATAACAGGGAATTAAGAGATAACATTAGGGGTGAGAAAATTCCCACAGGGTTGGTGTGACTGTCACGTGACTTGGTGGGTCTACAAAAAAAAAAAAAAAAAAAAAAAAAAACCGAAGCTAGTCGAAGAAATCCGAACCGGCGCTCGGCTCGTACTTGGGATAACGTTAAAACGGTGTTTCCCCTCTACTACCTCACTAGCAGACTGGTGAAAGTATGTGGTTGGACTATTCGATTCTTAGTTAAAGAAAGTCTAGATGAGTTGCCAGGAATTATTTTAAGAGAGTGGGTGAGTGTACGATCGAGAGTAATGGTTTTGAGGACATTTATAGTTTCTCTCTTCTATAAGTTATGTTAGGGAGCTACGAGGAGGTGTAAACGTTTAATGAGTGATTTATAAGTAACTTAATGGATTTTAAATGTTCCTGTTTGAAAGCTGTAGTGAAGGATTCCAGAGTTTATCAAAGAGCCATTCCGGGTGGCTGCGGTTAGGGATTCAGCTAATTAATTAAACATTAATCTGTGAGAGTTGTGACACACCCAAAGCTTTGATGGGGACAGGTGATACCGTATTGACACGGTCAGATAAACAGTGGTCCGACTGAAGTGGCCAGAGTCCTACTTGGAACAGATTGATGTGTCAAATATTAATGACTGAGAAGGTTGATCAACATGTTTCACCTTTGGCCCAGACGGTAGGCTATTTATATAATGATGACATTTACTCGGATAAACTTGTCATAAGAATAACATAACTTCTATTACATTTTCGATGATAATTTCAAGAAGTTTTTTCTCTGTTTATCTATATGTAACAACCCGTAAATATAAATATAAATCTAATAGCTATTGCCTGCGTGGTTGCTCAGTGACTATGACTTTGTAGTGAGGAGGGCGAAGTCCAAGGTTTGAATCAACAGTTGATACTTCATAGTTGACGCATAGATCTGCAGACCCATGTGAACTAGTGACAACAGTTTTTTCCTGAAAAAAGAAATAATTATCTTAAATTAGTGTAAGTCTAATAGTTAATATTTAAACTAATTGATTGTAATTCTAATACTTAATATAGTCAGTCTAGCAAATTATTTATAGTGTATTAGAGTAAAAGTCTAATAGCTTATTTATTAACAGCTAATATTTATCTTAATTGAGTATAAGTCTGTAGTTAATTTAATAACAGCTAATATTTAAATAATTTTAGAAATTCTCATAAATTTCAATAAAATTATTTAATTTATGAGGCCTTTCACCTAAAATGTAGGCATCATCAGACATCAACTAAATTGTAATTTAGTTGATGTCTGATGATGCCTACATTACGTGAAGGGCCTCAAAAAATAAATCATTTTATTGGAATTTATGAGAATTATTAAAATTATTTCCAATTTCCAATAAAGAACTCAAAGAAGAAATAGCTAATATTTATCCTAATTGAATTTAAGTCTAATAGGTAATTTATTATCAGCTAATGTGTTAACACTAATGTTTGTATTAATTAATTATAAGACAATAATTAGTTTGTATAATTAATTAAATTGATCTTATTTGAGTTTAACTTTAATAGCTAATTTAGTAACAGCTAATATTTTTATGTTTATTCAGTATGAGTCTAATCCATAGACTATGAGGGATTGGAATACAATTTGAGGTATTTAATTTAACTATTACTGAAACATTAAATATTGCTCACAATATTTACACCTACAATCATTACTTAGTTAATGCAGAATCTGGTTCATTTTAGATAGGATAACATTTGATAACATTTAATTTTTTATAAACCGAAAATCAAATAAGTTTTTGAACTATTCAATTGATTGTATTTTGTTATTATCTATTCTATATTATAAAAGAGGATGTTTGTATATATATTTGAAGTTTATGCGCTGCCAAACCATCCAACCAATCGCCATGAAACTTTAGGATGTTGTCCTGTATACTCCCGAAATGATTTCTGTGAAGTTTGATGAAGATCCGTCCACAGGGCCCGCCCCACGGGCTCCTAAGGATCCCATGTTATTCAAATGGAGAATCTGAATTGTTTACAAAAAACATATGACTGTGTGGTTTAATGTAGTTTCACATGCCATAAGAAGATTGAAGTTCTCACAACAACAGTACTGTATATGTTTTGATTTATTGTAGTTCTACATTTCACCTTGAGAGTGTAGCACACACTACTTTTACTTGATCAGGTGATCTGTATTTGGTGTTAAACTTTTTTCTCAGTAATTAAAACATGTGGTGAAACGTGAAAATAAAAAATAAATAATTATTTGTTTTGCAGTTTACTTTTTATGACATGCCTCCTAAAAAATCTAATATTGGTAGAAGAAGCAAAAATGCTCGAATTCTTTCAGCTATTAGGTTCTAAATCATATTCAATATTATGACCGGCGAAGCGGGCGGGTACAGCTAGTAATTATATAGTATTTTACTTCTTTACAAGTCTAGGAATAGTTACGAAGACTAATTTTACTGTCGTTTATTCATAACTAGAACTTTTTATTAGGGAAAGATTAAAAAATCTAAACAGAATTGGTGGGATTACATATAAATACTCTGAATGATGGATTATGGTTCGAATCAGTCATATTTCTTAAAATTTACAACTTAAAAACCAGTGCATTTCATTAAGGATGTGCGTCAGGGCGCCTAGTTTAGTGCTGTAAGGTATTTTGTTCTAGATTTTATCGCAACTGCCACTAAGAGTAGTAAAGATCCTGACTCACTAACGAACAAGAAATGTATTCCCCTCCCCTCTCCCCCCACCTGTCCCGCCCCGCAAATTTGACAGATGAGCATAACTCCCACATTTATAGTAAACTCTAGCAATTAACTTTATACATATAATTAATCTACATTTTTAGCCAAAGATGACTGTACAGATTTCAACTAAACATTTGAACAAATATGATTTATAGAAAAATAGTTAGTAACACTTAAAACATCTTGTTTTTTTTTTTTTAGATTTACTATATACTAAGTTGATTAGTACCTTTTGTCTACTATATTCTCAAAATATCAATAACTTATAGCCCACGGTTTGTTTATGAGTTAAGCACCAAAAATGCCAAATTAGTCACTTTGGGCAGCCATATCTCCATAAAGAAATTTAAAAAAATGTTTCCCTTAGCACATTTATTACTTACATGGATACTAACAATTTTATTCAAAACATTTTCAAAAATAATTTTCGATCTAACACCCTTAAATCTAACTTTAGAAAGCTTAAGTTAACGAATGAGCATGGATTTTCTTGAAATTTAAATTAAATTATTATTAGTAGTGCACACACGTGCCTTTTATAGTTCAAAAGTTGATATGAAATCAATAATTAACCCTACTCATTGTCATAATTAAATAATTAATTAATAATTAACGGGTCCATTAGGTTGACAGAGATGATTATGTTACTAGACTACGTAGGTAGGTGGTTTTGTTGGATTAGATGTCCTTTAATTACATACAAGTAATTACCAAAACAAATTAGTTTTATTCTAATTAGATTCTAGATAATCTAAATTTATTTTATATTGTTATTTGGGATTTTATAAAAACTATTGTCCATCACTTAAATGAGTAAAAAAACCTTATTTGGGATATGCAGCAAAGTTTCTTTTGTTATTATAAATATTTCAAAAATGTGTACTTTATCTATGGACGTATACGGTTTTTGTTTATTAATCTTAATGTTGGAAAAAACACAAAAAAATAACATTCCTCGAAAATATCTGACAGACGCTAAACAAAATACGTTCATAGAATAATAATTATCATACGAATGGTCAACAACATAAATTATTATTAACAAATATTAGTCAGTGGCCTTCTTTATTCACTATGTGATACATATTACAAATAGCTTTAAAAGTTTGCCACAAATAATTAATGATTTTCTCCGAACATATTACAGTTTCATATCGTTACATAATTACGTTTCAATTAAATTATTCAAAAGTTATAACTATTTACTAACTAATACATTAGTGAATAAAATATGTTGTTACCAGCCTTATTGTAAAATTACACAAACCATTTTCAATTTATGGTACAAATAATAAAATTAATTAAAATATTTGAATACAGGAGTATAAATTCGGACTAACATTTACAGCCTAAACCCAATTCATTCTGTAAAATTTAATTAAAATACACATATAGTCTGTATTCAAAACTACTCCAATAGACTAAACGAAGAGAATACAAGATGACTACACCTTTCTATGTTATACTGAGAGCCTGAACCTTGGGAATACTAGAGAACTCCACCTTCCCATGTTATTCCGAAAACCTAAACCAAGGGAATAGAAGATAAAAACAACTTCTTAAGCTATACCGAGAGCCTAAACCAAGGGAATACAAGAGAACTACACCTTCCAGTCTCATTCCGAGACTCTAAAATTAGAGAATACAAGATAACTACAACTCCCTATGTTATTTCGAGATCCTAAACCAAGGGAATACAAGAGAATTACACCTTCCAGTCTCATTCCGAGACTCTAAACTTAGAGAATACAAGATAACTACAACTCCCTATGTTATACTGAGAGCCTAAACCAAAGGAATACAAGAGAACTACACCTTCCAGTCTCATTCCAAGACTCTAAACTTAGAGAATACAAGATAACTACAACTCCCTATGTTATTTCGAGATCGTAAACCCAGGTAATAAAATATAACTACACCTTCCTATGTTATACTGAGAGCCTAAACCAAAGGAATACAAGATAACTATACCTTTCTATGTTATTCCAAAAACCTAAAGCAAGGGGAAACAAGAGAACTACACCTTCTAATGTTATATCGAGAGCTAAAACCAAGATAATATAAGATAACTGCACTTCCTAAGCTGTATCAAAAGCCTAAACAAAGGGAATACAAGATAAATGTAACTCCCTACGTAATTTCGGGGGTAGGGGGGGACAGTCCATAAACGTTGTCTCTTGGTATATTCAGATTTAGGAGGTAAATACCAGTATTATGAGATACTACTTGGTTGTTTTATTTCAGTACTACTCTTCTTATATATATATATATATTTGTTTTGATTTTGGAGCATATGCCTTATATTATTTGCCCTTTTCTAAATCTGATGGTATATCTGGATTCAGAAAAAATATAACTTTAATTTGATACCCCACGTTAAAGTCAATATTAAAAAACATGAAATTTACAACAATTTTAGTTTTTGGTCCCCTAATACCTCAAATATTTGAATTTTTATGCTGAAATGTATGTATAAGGTGCGAATTTGTTACGCAAGTGCATCTTAAACGTTTTAAAAATATTAATTTAGTACTTTTTGAGCTAGGTAAAAAAAGAGCAACTTTTCTGCAATTTTCCCATAAGAAATACATTGGGGTGATTTTGGAGCCAAAAAAGCCACCATATTATTTGTTCAGTGGTATATTTTTACAGGTATTATAGCAATGGAAGGATTGTTTGATATTTAGTAAATTAAGATTGCAAAAGTTGTAATTTTATGTAATTTGTGCGATAATGAAACCACCAAGTTTCAGTGGCATGTGATTGTAGAGACATCTACAATCACATGCCACTGAACATCTACCCTGTAAATGTATGTCTATTAATCTAGGTCTACCCCCGTATGTGTATGTCTACTCGTATACGTCTACCCCTTTATATATATGACTATTCGTATACGTCTACCCCTCTATGTGTATGTTTATTCATCTACGTCTACCTCTGTATGTGCATGCCTATTCGTATACGTCTACCCCTGTCTCTATAATCAGTGGCATGTGATTGTAGACTAGAGAGTCTACCTCGCAGCCGAATCGATACAGGTTGAAGAGCCAGGTGGTCTCTTGTGTCAGCGATATAAAAACACGGAAAGTAGTATGCTTAATGATAACATTAGTGCTAAAGATAATAATACGGGAAAGTGCACTTCGAACTTAAAGTACGAATTTAATTAACTTTTCCAAACATGTAATAGGTTTTTCATGGACTAATTGTTAAAAAACAGACATCTAACAGTTATAAATTAGAACCAGTTCATTTATTTAATTTTTAAAATCAAATACAAGGATAAATTTAAAGTTGCATGAAGCAATTTTCAAAGAGGCAAATTGAATTGTATATAAAGAGTTAATTTAAATTTGTAGTAAATTTATGTTCAAACATAAAAATTAGGTTCACCTTGAGCCTTAGATCTAAATATAACAATCCATACTTTTTATCGTGGATATCCATTGAAAACTACCAAGTGATATTTATACTTTAGGTTCAAATAGTCATTAACTGTAATAGTTAAAAAAAAAATATCCTAGGATTTTAGTGCCGTTTGCATGTCTTTACATTACATGATAAAATGAGCTTCATTTGGCATTAAGACAGTCATAAAATAAGTAAAACTAAATTACTATCATATAGATAAACACGCATAGATTAATTAACCCCTATTGTGATTTTAATGTAAATTTAAATATAGGTTATCTTCAGTTGAACAAATCATGCCTATGGCCATAAATACATAGGAAGACATGGTATACGTCTACCCCTCTATCTGTATGTCTATTCGTATACGTCCACCCCCGTATGTGTATGTGTATTCGTATAGTCTAAACCTCTATGTGCACGTTTATTCGTATGCGTATAACACTCTATGTGTATGACTATTCGTAAACATCTACCCTGTAAGTGTATGTCTATTAATCTAGGTCTACCCCCGTATGTGTATGTCTACTCGTATACGTCTACCCCTTTATATATATGACTATTCGTATACGTCTACCCCTCTATGTGTATGTCTATTCATCTACGTCTACCCCTGTATGTGCATGCCTATTCGTATACGTCTACCCCTGTATGTGTATGTCTATTCGTATACATCTACCCTCTATGTGTATGTCTACTCGTAAACGTCTACCCCTTTATGTATATGACTATTCGTATACGTCTACCCCTGTATGTGCATGTCTATTCGTTTACGTATAACCCTCTATGTGTATGTATTTTCGTATACGTCTACCCCTATATGTGTATGTCTATTCATCTACGTCTTCCCCTGTATGTGCATGTCTATTCGTGCACGTCTACCCCTCTATGTGTATATCTATTTTGTATAGTCTACCCCTCTATGTGTATGCCTATTCGTATAAATCTACCCCTCTATTTGTATGCCTATTCGTATACATATACCCCTCTATGTGTATGTCTATTCATGCACGTCTACCCCTCAATGTGTATGTCTATTCATCTACGTCTTCCCCTGTATGTGCATGTCTATTCGTATACGTCTACCCCTGTATGTGTATGTCTATTCATCTAAGTCTTCCTCTGTATATGTATGTCTATTCGTGCACGTCTACCCCCCTATGTGTATGCCTATTCGTTTACATCTACCCCTCTATTTGTATGCCTATTCGTTTACATCTACCCCTCTATGAGTATGTTTATTCGTCTATGTCGAATAAAAACTCGTATTTGGAAAATATGTAAAAGTGTTGATGTCTTAATAATACTTTTATGACATTGAAGGCTCACAGATTTGCTATGAACGTTTAAAATAATTTAGATTCCAATCACTACTCTAAACAGTGTCATTGTAATTGTAATAGGGTGCAATGTTCTCCCTGTGACAGAGGCTATAGCCGTATAACAGGGCTTTGAAGATGCTCTTTTTATGACGCAGTTGTTAACATCCATTACGGTTTATGGCTTTACTGGGTACTTACACAATGGTGCTGTGCCGCCCTTCTTTAGTAATTATTCACTAAAAACATCAACCGTTTATACTTTCATATTGGTTTGTATTCTTATGATTTTACTTATTTATATACGGACAAATTTTACTATAAATGAATTTAATGATATAAGAAGCACAACAAAGTAATAGTATATTTTTAATAGTAACACGTTGTACTGATTTAATATAAGCAGGAGAACCATAAAACGAATAACGTAACAATGCAGCTTGCATTGGTACACAATTTGAAAAATTAAAATTATTTTATAAAAGAAAGTTAATTAAATAGAGAGTTATAAAAAAGAAACAAAAAAAAAATAAACAAAAATAAAGGAAAATCGCATACAACAGTTATATAGAATATATGTAATTTTATAGAAAACTATGTATGTTTTATTCTTTTATTGTTCTTGTTTTTATTTTTGCTGTATTCCTATTTTATTATATTTTTAGTACATTTATTAAAGTTACTACAAGTGAAATAAATCCTAAAAAGATCTTACAATACCTTAATTTGTAAAGAAATATAGGTATTATAAAAGCAGGAACAATGAAACAATTAAACATATTTAGTTTTCTTAAAAATTACAAATACACTGTATAAACTAATGCTATAAATAAAAATGTATAATACAAAATAGAAAACAGTTAGGCGTATTCCTTTGATTAGAAAAATAATATAATAACGTATTACTACGAAAAGTAAAAAAGGAAATCTAGCTATACTTAAAATAAAATTTACAATTTAATTGAAACATTACATTATATACTGCTCAAAATAACAAGAAAATATTAGGGCCTCTAATGTAATACCTGCTTACATCTTAAAAATAGGAAAATGCAACATTTGATAAAAGCCATAGTTCAATATCCTTTATATTGTCAAAAATTTAATATGATAAAATTTAGTAAAAAATAGTTAACCAACCATTTTTGTAATAAAACAATTATCTTAAGCAAACGAAAATTAGGACTAAATACTATATGCAATATTGAAGTACACATTCATTTAAAAAAACATATCTAAACACTAATACACACCTGTTTTTCAATGATTTAAAGGTACTCTAAAAATAACCAATTTACACTGTTTATATGCGTGCGTGCATACACAAACATTTTACTTTGCTTTCTGATAAAAGTAAATGTTTTCTTCAGAAAGCAAGCATAATTGACCTTTTTCTGAGTTATAATGTTATAAAGAGTTATACTATTACACTAATATAATTCCCGTGGTAACTATACACTCTAGGTCATTGAAAAACTTAGATTTATTTTATAAATTGTGTTAAATTAGGATTTAGAGTTGATATCATTGTTGTGGATCAACTATAATAAAGTATTGTTGACCTCCAAAACTTAAATCATTCAATATGTTATGGAGTTTGAGGTTTTAGGTTAGATTAGTTAGGAACGATCTATTCTTTGTAATAAAGACAAACAACCCTCTAGAGAAACAATTCGGGGATCCTATACATTAAGTTGATAATTGAAATAAACTGGAGCTGAAAGCAATGTGTTGTTTTCTATAACCAGCTACTATTATTAGGAGGATCTGTAATTAAAACATTTACTCTCTAATTTAAGGCCATTATCATCTATTATGAGGAATTCACTGTACATTGACACACAAAACACTGTAAAAATAGTCTAACTAGTCTGGGAAGCAGTACAATTTATTTACTATCAATATATTTAATATAGAAATCATTATGTATTGGCATAACTTAGGATTTTTAATTGCAATGAATGTAGGTGTCACGTGAAACCTGTCGTTGGGCGTTGGCAATGAACGTAGTAGTCACGTAAAACCTGTCGTTGGGCGTTGGTCATGAATGTAGGTGTCACGTCAAACCTGTCGTTGGGCGTTGGCCATGAACGTAGTAGTCACGTAAAACCTGTCGTTGGGCGTTGGTCATGAATGTAGGTGTCACGTCAAACCTGTCATTGGGCGTTGGTCATGAATGTAGGTGTCACGTCAAACCTGTCGTTGGGCGTTGGTCATGAATGTAGGTGTCACGTCAAACCTGTCGTTGGGCGTTGGCCATGAACGTAGTAGTCACGTGAAACCTGCCGTTGGGCGTTGGTCATGAATGTAGGTGTCACGTCAAACCTGTCGTTGGGCGTTGGCCATGAACGTAGTAGTCACGTGAAACCTGTCGTTGGGCGTTGGTCATGAATGTAGGTGTCACGTCAAACCTGTCGTTTGGCGTTGGCCATGAACGTAGTAGTCACGTCAAACCTGTCGTTGGGCGTTGGTCATGAATGTAGGTGTCACGTCAAACCTGTCGTTTGGCGTTGGCCATGAACATAACAGTCACGTGAAACCTGTCGTTGGGTGTTGGCCATGAACGTAGTAGTCACGTGAAACCTGTCGGTAGGCGTTGGCCATGAACATAACAGTCACGTGAAACCTGTCATTGGGTGTTGGCCATGAACGTAGTAGTCACGTGAAACCTGTCGTTTGGCGTTGGCCATGAACATAACAGTCACGTGAAACCTGTCGTTGGGTGTTGGCCATGAACGTAGTAGTCACGTGAAACCTGTCGGTAGGCGTTGGCCATGAACATAACAGTCACGTGAAACCTGTCGTTGGGTGTTGGCCATGAACGTAGTAGTCACGTGAAACCTGTCGGTAGGCGTTGGCCATGAACGTAGTAGTCACGTGAAACCTGTCGTTGGGTGTTGGCCATGAACGTAGTAGTCACGTGAAACCTGTCGTTGTGTGTTGGCAGTGACAAATCGTAAGGGATGGCTGGTGGTCGACCTTCCTGAGACTATTATACTTGAGAGCAATGTTCAATATTATAAACCATGTAATTAAAGTATCTTTTGTGTAAATATATTACAAAGTTTCTGTTTTAAAGTAAAAGAAAATGATTCTTTGAGATATTTTATAATTGTATTAATTGTTTAGTACTTGCTGTAGAGATTAAAGTTGTGTTAATATCGAACAAGCTTTTGGGGTCCATATCATTTTTTCAATAGAAAATTGATGAGTGATTCATAAACAAGGTGAAAAAAAGAATCTTTCACAACTTTTGTATGACTTCACATGTAAAAGAAAAATGTTGTACATCATCATAGTTAGAATGAACACACTTTTTGACGCCATTAGTGACATTCCATTATTTCAAGGGGACGGCCCACGAGGAGTTGAGTGAATATCTTCAATTAAGCCTAGGTCGAGTTTTGTACCAAATGAAAGGTCTATTCAAGAGAAACTAGTAGCCACAGATCGGAATTCGGAAGGTTTATCCTTTCCAGAGTAGTGGTCATTTGAATTTCAAAATAACTAATGCGATCGATATTATTTACCCACTATTTAACGGTTTCAATTAAATTATTATGTATAAAAAATATACTTTATGGAACATAATTATTCAAAAATTTTAATTATCAAACTATCTATGGAAAAAATAACGTTGTTGTGAAACCGTTTCCATGTTTTTGTCCACCCTTTACATAGTCTATGCAAGAAAAAATTCCTTGCCAAAATCTCTCCAAAAGTGTCTTATTTCTTACATTTGGATTTAGGGAAAGTAAATCTTGAATTTGATATCTGTATCAAATATTTTATTCGCAATATTTTAAGTTTTTTTTCTCTTTTTACATTTAGGACAGTTAAACTCAATTATACTTGATGAATCTAGCTCCAATAAAATCTTTTGATATCATATAGCATTAATTTATCAACATCAAAATGTTTACATATTGTTCAGAAAAACATTTTCAATCTATTAAATATTGGAGCTAGTCTGACTATATGCCATCAACATCAAATATAATTATAGACCTCTATCTCGTTCTTGATTACTTTTTTGTTTGTTTAAATGTTGAAACATTTATAGTTTTATTTGCTGTAAAAACCATAAAGAATTTTTATGCATTTTTCAACCGTATGATTATTTTTAATTTTAATAATAATAGACTGTCACAGCTGGTAATAACTAGCCTTTATAGAATAACTATCAAAAGTAATATATTTTCTCACTTCCAGAAATGTTCAACTCTTTGTACATGTGTTTGTCAGGTAGAATGCCGAATGTATAATTTTGTTTTGATTTTTTTCATTAACCTATAGCTGTAATACAATGATGGGCATTATAAAAATTTGTTTTGTTTATTTATTTAATTTTTAGATATTGAAATTTTAAGTAAAATATGATGAACAACAGCTTAACCAAGTTTCTTTTGCTGTTACAAGTGGAAGTGGCTAGTACGGTTTTTTATGGGTTAGGATTTAGCTTCCAGGTTCTAAAATATTCTTCGAGGGCTGCAAGGTCACTTGTGAATGTTTCTTCAGTAGCTGGGAAGTTCTTATGTTGGTAAGCTAAAACCATATCATCCGCATATATAAATTTTCTAGACTTTGTGATTGGGATGTCAGCGATATACACGTTGAATAAAATTGGAACAAGTACAGACCCCTGTGGCAGACCATCCTTCAGATGTCTATAAGAGCTTTCTTCACGACCGAGATAAACCTTTATTAGCCTGGCACTAAGCATTGACTCAACAAGTCACAATAGAAAGAGACAGTGAAGGAGGCTGTAGAACTTAAACAACAAACTTTGTTCCATACTGTGTCATAAGCTGCTGTCATTATTCAGCATACACAGAATCAGTGAGATAGGTTTTAGATGGCTCGATGGATTAGACTTAGCTTTGTGACAAGAGATCACTTTATATTTTATAATCAGTGAATATATAATCATGAATTTGGATATTTATCCAAATACACGTAGCAGCTATAACATTGACAAATGGTGGCTTACAACAAACCATACGATATATATTGTCCCCCTGGAAGGCTAAAGGTAGAGTTCCCAAGCAAGGCCACAGGCTGAGCTTACCTCACGAGCGCAGTGAGTGACAACAGGGTTGGCACGCGAAGCGTGCAGGGGTTTCCCCTAGTTACTAATAACTAAAGCTTTCCGTAACGACCGCGGCAAGATATGTATAGCTTTAACTAACACATTTTCCCAAGATATTAAGTTGAATTTTTTTGACCAGATCTAAAAGAAACAATTAAATGTGATTGGATAACTTCTTAAGCAAGTCGAGTCTGAGACATAGAGCTTACGTATGCCTGGAATGAACATACGTAATGAACTCACTTGTGCCCCTCATACAAATGCCTTTAAATAATGCTACAATGAAAACACAATAAAGATTCTTCCAAGGAGAGGGCTAACAAATGGGATGATATTATATAAATGCCATATGCCTTCTGGGATATGAAGATGTATAAATCAGAAAAGTAATATTAGGTGAAAGCAGGGGTCGTCAGTCAAAGCTCGGCCCTGTCAAGGCAGAAGCGCTGGCTTACTTTGCTATCTATTTTGTACCTAAACATGGATGTGACGTTTAAATAATATCCTCAGAAAGGCACGTTTGACACAGATCAAGGCAATTGTATTATCTTTGTTTGTCACACTCTATTTGCTTTGGGGTTAAGTGTTAGAGAGGACTTTACAGTCCTAACTTCACCCCCTTTCATTTTGTTTGGATATATAATTCAACCCATTTTCTAAATCGTAACTAATAGTTTCTGTTTTGGCTCGGTGATCCATAAACTGTAACATTGCAGCTTATATTAATATATTTTGCAACACTACTACTTAAGATATTAACTAAATTAAGTTATATAAATATACAAGTAACGTAAACAAATTGAAATAGTAAGAAAATATTATAACTTCAATAATATAAATATATTCAATAAATAAAACAATTACTCTAAAAGATTACCAAAACCATCATTACAGACATATATATGGAAACCAAATGACATTTACAGCTAATTTAACAGATAATTAAAATAAATAAATAAATCAGAATGTAGAGGTAGAAACATTTTTTTTTGCGTTTTAAATACTTCCTTCTTTAAATGTAAAAGTTCAGTTTTTTAAATGTCCGTGTATTTTTGGAACTATTTAAGCTTTATTCTGTATTACGACTTGAATTTTCGTGTTTCATCATCATAAACATAATCAATTGTCTACGGTACAATCAATAGAAATTTATTTATCAATCTTTTGTTTAACTATAGTAAATCAATAAAAATTCTAACAATAAATATTTAACAAAAATCAGGAAATACAAAATTTTTTTTATACAAATAAATTAGCTACTCATTATTTTGTTACGTTGTATTTTGTCTTAATTTCTGCAACTGTTTTCAAGTATTAATTCCTAAAAATATTTTAAACAAGTTATTGCGTTTACAGCTTTACAGATTTTTATGTGTTGAAATCGGTGAATAATTTATGTTTAGCTATTTATGGATATTAAATTAATATCTAGAGAATTGAGTATTATTGTATGGATATACAATATAATAACATACTTGTTTTCTCACATATTTAATTACCAGGACTTATTCTCAACAGTTGTTTCATATATGTAGTTCATGATTTTTGTACTTCCAACACCAACAATGAAACGCTAAGTACAATTGTGTAAGATCTGAGCAATTATCAAGTTTTGAAAAATTTAGTGAGTAAATTGACCGTTGGCTTCGGTGGTTAAGCTCACATTTACATTCTCCTTATTCACTTAATCCGTAAATTGATCGGTGGCTTCGGTGGTTAAGCTCACATTTACATTCTCCTTATTCACTTAATCCGTAAATTGATCGGTGGCTTCGGTGGTTAAGCTCACATTTACATTCTCCTTATTCACTTAATCCGTAAATTGATCGGTGGCTTCGGTGGTTAAGCTCACATTTACATTCTCCTTATTCACTTAATCCGTAAATTGATCGGTGGCTTCGGTGGTTAAGCTCACATTTACATTCTCCTTATTCACTTAATCCATAAATTGATCGGTGGCTTCGGTGGTTAAGCTCACATTTACATTCTCCTTATTCACTTAATCCGTAAATTGATCGGTGGCTTCGGTGGTTAAGCTCACATTTACATTCTCATTATTCACTTAGTGAGTAAATTGATCGGTGACTTCGGTGGTTAAGCTCACATTTACATTCTCCTTATTCACTTAATCCGTAAATTGATCGGTGACTTCGGTGGTTAAGCTCACATTTACATTCTCATTATTCACTTAGTGAGTAAATTGATCGGTGACTTCGGTGGTTAAGCTCACATTTACATTCTCCTTATTCACTTAATCCGTAAATTGATCGGTGGCTTCGGTGGTTAAGCTCACATTTACATTCTCATTATTCACTTAGTGAGTAAATTGATCGGTGACTTCGGTGGTTAAGCTCACATTTACATTCTCCTTATTCACTTAATCCGTAAATTGATCGGTGGCTTCGGTGGTTAAGTTCACATTTACATTCTCATTATTCACTTAGTGAGTAAATTGATCGGTGACTTCGGTGGTTAAGCTCACATTTACATTCTCCTTAATCTCTTAGTCCGTAAATTGATCGATGGCTTCGGTGGTTAAGCTCACATTTACATTCTCCTTATTCACTTAATCTGTAAAATGATCGGTGACTTCGGTGGTAAAGTTCACATTTACATTCTCCTTAATCTCTTAGTCCGTAAATTGATCGATGGCTTCGGTGGTTAAGCTCACATTTACATTCTCCTTATTCACTTAATCCGTAAATTGATCGGTGACTTCGGTGGTTAAGCTCACATTTACATTCTCCTTAATCTCTTAGTTCGTAAATTGATCGATGGCTTCGGTGGTTAAGCTCACATTTACATTCTCCTTATTCACTTAATCCGTAAATTGTTCGGTGACTTCGGAGGTTAAGCTCACAATTACATTCTCCTTATTCACTTAATCCGTAAATTGTTCGGTGACTTCGGAGGTTAAGCTCACATTTACATTCTCCTTATTCACTTAATCCGTAAATTGTTCGGTGACTTCGGAGGTTAAGCTCACAATTACATTCTCCTTATTCACTTAATCCGTAAATTGATCGGTGACTTCGGTGGTTAAGCTCACATTTACATTCTCCTTAATCTCTTAGTCCGTAAATTGATCGATGGACATCCAAGATTTCTACCTGCCAACAACTACAGTGAAAAGTGTCTCTAGAAACAGCAAAATAATGATGGTTTTAGGTTGATAACAACAAATAATCTACAATCAACACCTTACCTGGAGTACTGTGAGTCAATTCACTGATAAAACAAACAACTTTAACTAAAGATTAACAAGGAAATATACTTTTAAAATCACTACTAGCTGACCTACATTTCAAAGGCAGCAATACGTTGAGAATCAAGATTTTTACAACTAAGCACTGATTTTTGCGATGAAAATGATGATCTAAGATAATACCATTTCAAAAAACAATATTCATTTGTAACACATAAAGAAAGAGACAAAAATTCTGTATAACATAACTGTGACGTCAAAAATAGTGTCTACATATTTTAAGCTAGTGACGTCACTAACACACTACAGTGTGTATAATTCTTCTTAAGTAACAATAAGACAGCTGCTAAGCCTCCTGTGAGCCAGGCCACTGACCTAGATAACAGAGTCAGCATTACTCTACTCAGCATAACTCCGCACAGCTGGCAATAGTACTATCACAGGCTGTATTATATCTCCTGTTACAAGTGCACAATTATATTATAAACCTGACCACATCTTCTGACCACTAAGAGCCTGAAAAACTTAGTATAAATAAACAGTTTCTGTATGACATTACCCTATTTTTGACCACTAAGAGCCTGACAAACTTAGTATAAATAAACAGTTTCTGTATGACATTACCCTATTTTTGACCACTAAGAGCCTGACAAACTTAGTATAAATAAACAGTTTCTGTATGACATTACCCTATTTTTGACCACTAAGAGTCTGACAAACTTAGTATAAATAAACAGTTTCTGTATGACATTACCCTATTTTTGACCACTAAGAGCCTGACAAACTTAGTATAAATAAACAGTTTCTGTATGACATTACCCTATTTTTGACCACTAAGAGCCTGACAAACTTAGTATAAATAAACAGTTTCTGTATGACATTACCCTATTTTTGACCACTAAGAGCCTGACAAACTTAGTATAAATAAACAGTTTCTGTATGACATTACCCTATTTTTGACCACTAAGAGCCTGACAAACTTAGTATAAATAAACAGTTTCTGTATGACATTACCCTATTTTTGACCACTAAGAGCCTGACAAACTTAGTATAAATAAACAGTTTCTGTATGACATTACCCTATTTTTGACCACTAAGAGCCTGACAAACTTAGTATAAATAAACAGTTTCTGTATGACATTACCCTATTTTTGACCACTAAGAGTCTGACAAACTTAGTATAAATAAACAGTTTCTGTATGACATTACCCTATTTTTGACCACTAAGAGCCTGACAAACTTAGTATAAATAAACAGTTTCTGTATGACATTACCCTATTTTTGACCACTAAGAGCCTGACAAACTTAGTATAAATAAACAGTTTCTGTATGACATTACCCTATTTTTGACCACTAAGAGCCTGACAAACTTAGTATAAATAAACAGTTTCTGTATGACATTACCCTATTTTTGACCACTAAGAGTCTGACAAACTTAGTATAAATAAACAGTTTCTGTATGACATTACCCTATTTTTGACCACTAAGAGCCTGACAAACTTAGTATAAATAAACAGTTTCTGTATGACATTACCCTATTTTTGACCACTAAGAGCCTGACAAACTTAGTATAAATAAACAGTTTCTGTATGACATTACCCTATTTTTGACCACTAAGAGCCTGACAAACTTAGTATAAATAAACAGTTTCTGTATGACATTACCCTATTTTTGACCACTAAGAGCCTGACAAACTTAGTATAAATAAACAGTTTCTGTATGACATTACCCTATTTTTGACCACTAAGAGTCTGACAAACTTAGTATAAATAAACAGTTTCTGTATGACATTACCCTATTTTTGACCACTAAGAGTCTGACAAACTTAGTATAAATAAACAGTTTCTGTATGACATTACCCTATTTTTGACCACTAAGAGTCTGACAAACTTGGTATAAATAAACAGTTTCAGAATGACATCACCCTATTTCTGACTAGGGTGCAACTGCACTGCAATGCACTGATATCTGACAACATACTGAAGGCCCACATGTCTCATATTAACACAACCACTGTGATTTAAAATCAATATTAATTTCACTGACAATTTTTTAGATGCCAACATCTCTTTTTTCACCAGCTATATAGAAGTAATTTGTCAGATATTTAACTCAACATGCCTTCAAAACACCCATATGGAAACTGTGACATTGGAGTCAGATTTTCAGGAATACAATGCACAGGTTTATGTGAAAAGTGGTACCATGCAGGTTGCCAAAACATTCTAGAAAAAACTTGAAAAAATGTACTGCTCTTGAAATTGCAAAATGGCAGTGCCTCAAATGCAAGGGAAGCCAATCCCCACTTTCAGACCAAAAAAATGCTGATTTGAGCCCAACAAAAAATCCAACAACTCCCCATAGCACTAAAATCAAACATTCTGATCCTCACAGGAATTTAGAAAACTTAAAGTCCTCCCCAATAGATTCAAAATTAGAAGAAGTGAGAACCAAAGTGATAGATCACGGGATTATAGAAGATCAAGATTTGGAAACCTCTCTGACGCTAGCTGCCGAAGCTGGAACTATTCTGCTGCAGGAAAACATGGAACTAAAGAACAACATCCAATTTTTAAATAGTCAGATATCGATACATGAAGTTAAAGCACTAGGCCTGGAGGCAACAAATTGAGGAACTTACAACATTGGAAGTAAAACATGTTCAGAAAATTGAATCTCTCCTCAACAATTTACAGGCCATGGAACAGCATCTTGAAAAATGTAAGACAGATAAATCTGAATTGCAAACTATTTTTGAGGATCATGATCTAAAACAATCTGAATTGCTTAATAACTACGTACATAAAATAAATAAGCAGGAAAAAATCATTCACAAACTAAAAAGAGCACTAGAGAGCCCTGCTGTACTCAGGACTCAACATCTTTTATGGATATGACAACCCAAACAACTGACATACCCCTCACGAACTCTACTCTATTACTAGTCTAGCTCTCATCAAAAAGAAGCAGGACCTGATGGAACAGTCCATAATGGAACTGAAGAATAAAGTGGACAGTCTATGTACAACTCTTGAAACCGATGTCATAAAGAAGAGACAAGACAATTACATATTAGAGAATAAAATAATACCTAATAAAAGGAAGCTATACAAATCCTTTAATTCAAGTGTCAAATCAATCCCAAGAAGACAAAATAAATACCTTACACAAAAACAATTCCAGTTACCTCAGAAATTTTTCAGTGTCTCACTGCAAGTACAGAAATCGAAAGACTCTCACATAACCACAGACTTACCTGACTCGTATGTGACACAGAGTCATCCTCCGTCAAACGACCAGCTTTTACAGAAAAGTGGGGGAACCAGACAAACCCCGTCACAAGCAATAAGCAATAAGCAATAAGCAATAAGCAATAAGCAATAAGCAATAAGCAATAAGCAATAAGCAATAAGCAATAAGCAATAAGCAATAAGCAATAAGCAATAAGCAATAAGCAATAAGCAATAAGCAATAAGCAATAAGCAATAAGCAATAAGCAATAAGCAATAATCAATAAGCAATAAGCAATAAGCAATAAGCAATAAGCAATAAGCAATAAGCAATAAGCAATAAGCAATAAGCAATAAGCAATAAGCAATAAGCAATAAGCAATAAGCAATAAGCAATAAGCAATAAGCAATAAGCAATAAGCAATAAGCAATAAGCAATAAGCAATAAGCAATAAGCAATAAGCAATAAGCAATAAGCAATAAGCAATAAGCAATAAGCAATAAGCAATAAGCAATAAGCAATAAGCAATAAGCAATAAGCAATAAGCAATAAGCAATAAGCAATAAGCAATAAGCAATAAGCAATAAGCAATAAGCAATAAGCAATAAGCAATAAGCAATAAGCAATAAGCAATAAGCAATAAGCAATAAGCAATAAGCAATAAGCAATAAGCAATAAGCAATAAGCAATAAGCAATAAGCAATAAGCAATAAGCAATAAGCAATAAGCAATAAGCAATAAGCAATAAGCAATAAGCAATAAGCAATAAGCAATAAGCAATAAGCAATAAGCAATAAGCAATAAGCAATAAGCAATAAGCAATAAGCAATAAGCAATAAGCAATAAGCAATAAGCAATAAGCAATAAGCAATAAGCAATAAGCAATAAGCAATAAGCAATAAGCAATAAGCAATAAGTAATAAGCAATTTATTGATCCGTTAAACATGCAGTTACATGCAATTGGACAGGTCAATACATAATTAAAGTACATAAAAAATTGCAATCAAGTTTAAATAGTATATACTACAACAATTATCTCAATAAGTAATAACACATTATGTCTAAATATAAATATCTACATGCAGAGATTGAGGCACACATGCTCAATTGTAGAAAAAAATAAAATAATTTAAGCTAATAATTTTGGTAAATATACTTAATACATGCAAAGGTTACAGCAACATACATTCACATTTGACATTTGATTGAGGCAGTCCCCAGGACAGCGCAAAGCTGCATGGATTTGAAACCTGGGGACTGCTTCACTCGTAGGGGTGACATAGTGCACTCAAGACCGTCCGGGAGTAGGTAGGGCTTGGGCGGTCTCATAAGAGAGGTCGTTCAGGTCATGCCTTGTGTAGTTAACTACAACCTGCACGTTGGTGGCCCTGCTTCTACTAATCCCGGCGGATCTAGGCTGGAGTCCCGAATGACTCTCTGATGGTGGGCAGCAGCGCTATCAGTACCAGGGTCAGCTGTCAGTATGAGTTATGCTGGCAGCTCTCACTGGATGCCCTGAAACCGGTCAGATTGACCAGGATGGGGATCTGCGAACCCTAGGCTAAAGTGTTATGCGACCCGTGCTGATGGTCTCGTGGCATTGGGGGTATATTCAATGTCATTAACGGAGCCCTCTGGGAACCAGGGGAAACCCAGTTGTATTACCCTTATCTCCCTATTCGGGTCACTGGGGAGATGGACTGTCAAAACCCGGTTCTCGTGGGAACAAAATGGATGATGATGAATCAAAAAAGTCACATATGTTACAGGTTGGCGGGGTGGATGTGAATCCAGAAGACTTGCCAATCGAAAAAATGAGAGTGTCCGACATAGTTACTATGGAGGAAGAAGCACTTCTAATATCCGATGAGGAAAAAGTGAGCTCTGAGGAGAAGCCGGCACCAAAGAAGAGGCTCTCCAGAAGTGAGTTAAGGAAGAAAAGGATAGAGGAGGCTCTCGCGAGAGGCGAGCCTATCCTTTTCAGGAGCGAGAGGAAGAAGGTCTGGGAGGAAAAAAACCGTGAGCGCGGTAATGCCCCTGGATCTTCTGGCCAGACTACCTCTGGAGTGGGTGTGAAGAGGTTGCATTCGCAGCTGACACCCGAAAGCTGAGGTAACCCAGACAAGAGAAGGAAAGGGCATGACGAGACCCCAAGCTGTGCTAGAGGGGCCGAGACATATGCGGAGAAGATCTCTGTAGAGAAGATTGCTGTGGTCAGACAAGATCACCCAGCAACTAAGCTCACGGAGGATGAAGCTAAGTGCTTGAAGAGGGAGCTGGGCAAACGTGCTATGAAAAGCAAAGACGTGAGAATTTCCAGTTGCCACGTGGAGGGAGGTGCATTGGTGGTGGGTTGCACTAACTCCACGACAAAGGAGTGGCTGGAGAAACAAGTCCTGGAGTTGAACCCTTTTCAGGGTATTCAACTAAAGACAGGGCCAGCTAGGACCCTTGTTAAAATGGTCACGGTCACTACCTTTGTGCCCAAGACCGTTGAAATCGATGATACCAAGGAACTTCTGGAAGCCTTGAAGAACCAGAGTGACTTGGACACAGACCACTGGACGATTGTTGGAGGGAATACAAACCCCAACGGTCAATTCCTGGTCTTCCATATCGACGAGGACTCTCTGGTTAAGCTGAAGGCTCTTGCGATGCGCCCATTCGTGGGCTGCGAGAGGATTACCTTCAAGCTGCAGGGAAAAGGTCCTCAATAGATGACTGCAGTGCTTCAGATAAATCTCCATCACAGCAGAGCAGCAACGGCTACACTCTGCCAGAAGATACTGGCTGACAACATAGGAGTAGTTCTTATTCAAGAACCATGGACCGTTGGCAGCCGTGTAATGGGGATGAGCACTGCAAGAGGTAAGTTGATTTACGATATAGGCAGTAACAATCCTAGGGCTTGTATATATGTCAGCAACAGTATTAAATCACTGAAAATTTCACAACTGTGTTCTAGAGACACAGCCGTAACAGAGGTACAACTGCAAGCCGGTAATGGTAACATTACGATGACGCTTGCATCTGCGTACCTCCCATATGATGCACCAGAACCACCGCCGACCACTGAGATGAGGCGGATTGTGGAAGAATGCATCAGCAACAATCGCCACCTGGTTATGGGATGTGACGCCAACTCACACCACCTGGCGTGGGGTAGCAGCGACGTCAACAACCGTGGTGAGTGTCTATTGAATTTTATAGCTGAATCTAATTTAGTTATAATTAATCAAGGCCGTAAGCCAACCTTTATGCAAAGAAGAGGTGTAGGGGTAAGAGAGGAGGTCTTGGACATAACCTTGGCTAGCTGCTACACAGCTACAAAGGTTATTAACTGGAGAGTGCTAGACGATCCGTCAGCTTCGGATCACAACTACATCTCATTTAAGGTAAGTTCGTACAGCATAGATGAGACTTACAGAAACCCTAGGCGTACAGATTGGGAAAAATTCCTGTTGGAATTAGAAAACAATCTGGGTCAAACTGAATTAATACAAGGGCAAGGTACTGATATGATGGCGAATTCCACGAGGAACACCGTAATGGAAGCATATCACAAAGCCTGCCCTGAGACACGTAAAAGCTCCAGGAAGCAGGCCTGTTGGTGGTCGCAGGGTCTGGAGATCCGGAGGAAAAACATACGTAGAATGTATAATGTAAGTAAACGCACAGGTAACTGGGATAGATACTCAGCAGCATTAACAGAGTATAACAAGGAGATAAGAAAGGCCAAGAGAAACTCGTGGAGAGAGTTCTGTCAGAGTATTGATAGAGTACCTGATTGTGCAAAACTCCACAATACCTTGGCCAAGAGTCCTAACAATGTAGCGGGCACAATCCTAAAGGAAGATGGTACCCACACAAACAGTCCCGAGGAAACGCTTCAGGTATTACTGAGTACACATTTCCCGGGATCTTTTCAGCCTAACGTCACGTTGGAAGAAGAAGTCAGAAGAGAGCCGAGAGGGAGAGCGACTCGTGAGGACTGGGACTGTGCAAAGGCTGTTATTACCTATCAAGGTGTTGGTAATTCCACACCTCCTACGCCTGTTCAGATTGAGTCTGGCAACAGGAGTTATCCCTGCATCATGGAGAACCTCTAGAGTGATCTTCATTCCCAAGCCAGGTAAAGAATCCTATGATGTAGCAAAGTCTTATAGACCTATAAGTCTTACCTCCTTCTTCACTAAGACCATGGAGAAGGTATTGGATAGGCATATAAGGAACACTATCTTGGTAAACCGGCCTCTGCCTACCAAATGGGTAAATCCTGCGAAACGGCCTTGCATTGCTTGGTCAGTAGGATTGAACAAGCTATTGCGCAAAAGGAAATAGCTTTGGCAGTATTCCTGGATATAGAAGGAGCTTTTGATTACACGAGCACTGGCTCGATAGTGTCAAAGCTGGTATCAAGGAATACTGAGAGCACAATTGTAAGGTGGATCAACAATATGCTAAGTAGCAGGAGAGCAGAAGCATCCTTGTGTGGGGTTACAAGAGAGGTCAAAACCCAGCGAGGATGTCCACAGGGTGGAGTGCTGTCACCGAGTCTGTGGAACATTGTTGTGGATGATCTCCTCTGTACCCTAAACAACCAAGGCATGTATGCTCAAGGATATGCGGATGATATTGTTATTATTGTAAGAGGCAAGTACCTAAACACATGTGCTGAACTCATGCAAAGGGCTCTTACAATTGTGGAGGGATGGTGTGAGGATGAAGGGCTATCAGCAAACCCCTTGAAGACCTTAATGGTACCCTTCACAAATAAAAGAAGCCTAGAGGTGATAAGACCGATGTTATGCGGCGACCGAATACAGGTTAGCAAAGAGTTTAAGTACTTGGGAATCAAGCTTGACGACAAACTAACCTGGAATAGACACCTTGACTATATTACTAAACGCTCTCAGACCACACTAATGATGGTGAGACGCGCGGTTGGGTGTACTTGGGGTCTCCGACCAGAGATGTCAAACTGGCTATACACTAGGGTCATAAGACCGATGCTAGTGTATGGATCTATTGTGTGGTGGCCTAAGGTACAACAAAGCACAGCAGCTGCAATCTTATCAAGGGTGCAGCGAGTGGCGTGTCTGAGTACATTAGGAGCCTTTAGGGGTACATCCATGGCTGCGATGGAACCTCCCCCCCCTCGACTTGTTTGTCAAAGGGGAGGCAAGGACAGCTGCCTACAGAATGCAGTGCAGTGGGAATTGGCGTTACCATCCTGACAGTAAGCATTCTAGAATATCGAAGTCTTGAAGCTAGATATTCTAGACATGGTGCCGGATAGAATGGTAAAAACCACAGATCTCGAAAAGCCATACCATGTTAACATAGGTGGTAGAGATGTGTGGAAAGAGGGGGAACCCAACTATATGAATAACGCCCTTACCTGGTACACAGACGGGTCAAAGACCAGGAAAGGAACTGGTGCAGGTGTATTTGGCATCAGACCCAGGGTAAGCGAAAGCATAAGCCTAGGGTAAATTTGCAACCGTCTTCCAAGCTGAGGTCACTGCCCTTGCTGAATGTGCGAGGATTAATGTAAATAGAGGCTATAAGGGCAAAGTCATTTACATTAACTCGGATAGTAAGGCAGCACTGATGGCCCTGGCTAAACAGGCTTACAGTTCCAGGACTGTATGGGAGTGCCATAAGGCAATTAAGGCACTGGCAGAATCCAACAAGGTTTGCTTGAATTGGGTGCCAGGGCATAGTGGGATCAAAGGGAACGAAGAAGCAGATAGGTGTGCCAACGTAGGAGCTGACTGCATTCTCTTTGGCCCAGAACCTGCGTGCTGCATAGCATACAGCCAAGCACGTGAGTCAGTATCTCAGTGGGTTGTAGGTGAGCAACAAAGACACTGGGAAAATACTGACGGCAACATTCAGGCAAAGAGGATACTAAGGGGCTCCTCAAAGTCCCTATCAGTAGAGGCCCTACGGCTAAACAGGAAGGAACTCCGAAGAGTGGTAGGATTTATTACTGGCCATTGGTTGTTCCGTAGTCACCTACGAAGAATAGGAGTGATGGTTGACACCACCCTATGTAGGAAATGTGGAGAGGAGGAAGAAACAGCTCACCACATAATATTCGAATGTCCAGCGTTGATGCGACATCGCCTAAACTCCTTCGGGCCACAATTATGTGTAGATGAAGGAGGTCAACAGGAAAATACTGTATCCAAGATCCTAAGGTTCTCAAGAGGCCTGGGATTCGATACGGTCTAAACCTGTGAAAGAGGGTGCACAATAAGCCAACAGGCTGAGAGGCAACTACCAGGATGCATATGCACAATCCTGGCCCTCAGTAAAAAAAAAAAAAAAAAAAAAAAAAAAAAAAAACATACATTCACTGTTAAAACAAAAAGATTGATTTACGTGGATGCTCAATTAAAAAAGCCACTTACAGTTTCAGTAGGAAGTGTAAAAAATTCATTCATAGAGTAGAGAGGCCAAGCCAGAAGAAGCCTTCTGAGGCCACTTTTGAATTTTGAAAGATCTTGGTTCCTAGCAATACAGGGCAGAGCGTTAAACAGTCTAATGCAGAACATATTACAGTTCACTTGTGATTTTTTCAATCTAACAAAAGGTACATCTATTAAATGCCTGTTTCTAGTATCATAGTCATGCACATCACCCCTACACGTATAGTCAGAAGCATGCCTACTTTTAAAATTATATAATGTAATAAATATATACAAGCTGTAAACTGTCAATAACTTTTCAGAAATGAATATTGGCCGACAGTGAGCATCGTAAGCTGCTCCAGATATAAGCCTAATAGCTTTCTATTGCAGAAGAAAAACATTGTTGATGTTAGATGCATTTCCCCAAAGCCTAAGACTATAAAGTAAAGTACTCTGAAAAAAGGCCATATAGGCAGATTTTAGATGATCCTGGGGTACACTAGATTTTAGATTTCCAAGGAGGTACAAAACTCTTGATAACTTAGTGCACACAGTTTAGATTTGAGAATTCCAGGTAAGTTTTACATCCAAAGTCAATCCAAGCAGCTTGACAGTATTACAAAGGTTTGTATCAAGTGGAGGGATCTTACCAAGGAAAAAAATTAGCTTTTGAGTTTTCAAACTGAGTCACAAAAACTGAACTCCCATCCAGTGACACAGGGTCTCCCTACCGTAACTGATCTATTTTCACTAAAGAGTGGGGGGAACAGCCAAAGCCCGTAAAAAAAACTCAATAATTTACAAGGCCTCCACATTCTTCCAACCAATCAACTTACATCCCCACTCACCCCTGCTCACAAAAGTAATTACATAATCACAAAAGCACAGGTTCATTTCCCAAATGATCATCTAAATTCTCCACCAAAGCCAAAAAGGGATGGCCATGTACATCAACATAAGCATTTTTTAGACCTGTACCCGAGAAAGATATCCAAATTCAAACAAACATTCAAAACCAGGATTTTTGTAAACTCACTCCTTCCAGCAAACAATCTCACGTACAGGCACACAAGCAACTTAAAGTAACTCACCAAAACATCAATGTCCTTGTAAACAAAATTGACAGACTTTCCCACTTTCTGCACAGCACAGACACCGATATACTGATTCTAACAGAACATGGCCTAAACAAGGAAAATGTTAATTGCTGCAGGATACCAGGGTATGCTACACTGGGAGGCTTCACTACAGAACAACACAGAAAAGGTGGGGTGATAGCATACGTTAAACAAGAGCTGGAAGACCAGTTCTCTCTGGTAAAAACCTCTGACCAGATTACAGAACTTATTTGTGAAATAAGCCACTACAAACTGACAACCAATAGAGGCTGTCTTCTAATTCTTGGTGTATATAGACCACCAAGCAGCAAGTTTGATGATGCTATTGAAATATTGACAGCTTAACTAGACGAGGCACTGACATCGAACCAGGCAATCATTATCATGGGTGATATTAACGTTGACAGCCTCAGAGATGATGAGCAAAACAAGAAACTAGAAGAGGCATTGCTCGCTTACGATATAGTAAGACTGAATTTACCAGCTACAACAATTACACCAACCATCCAGACTTCCATTGACTTCATCTGCACTAATCTAAGTGAAAATGAAGTTTGCTTTAAAGTCTTGACCACGGGTCTGTCAGACCATACAGCATTGACATGAACTGTAGTATTGACATGACAATGAAATGCAATCCAATTCCTCTATCTAAACAACGTCGTATCAATTTTAGAACTCTGGACAAACTAAAAACACTACTAGCAGATCAAGACTGGACCAAAGTAATACAAAAAATTAACGTTGATGACTCTTATCACATTTTCCAAAATATCCTTCAGCAAGCCATTAACACTGCTTGTCCATATTCAGTAGGTAAACAAAAAAGACGGTCAACGAAGCTCTGGCTGGACGCCGAGAGTGAAGAACTTAAGAAAGCTTACTTGGCTACTCTAAACAAACAAATACTCACTGGTCTTCCAGCTGACAAGCAAAACACAGCAGCTAAGAAAAAAACCTATGATATTAAGCTAAAGACACTCAGGAGACAACAAAACCCGGCTTTCATTTCAGACGCGGATAATAAATCAAAAGCACTATGGGCAATCATTAATCAGGAACGGGAGAGGAAACACACGCACAATACTATAGAAACTCTTACAATCCACAATGAAAAAATAACTGACCCATATCAAATAGCTGAACATTTCAACAAGTATTTCATAACAGTAGCGGAAAAAACTCTCCGAGAGCACCAAATTAACACTCCTTTACCAGCAGTTCATGTAAACCAACCTGAGACAATAGTTACAAAACTAAAACTCACCAAAACTGACCCAAAAGAAGTCAATGCCATTATAGACTCTTTCAAGCCTAAAACTTCAGCAGGTGAGGATGAAGTATCAGCCAAACTCATCAAAGTTTGCAAAACTGAACTTATTGAACCAATAGTAGACATTATAAACAAATCCTATGAAGAAGGAACATTCACATCAGGTCTCAAAACATCAAAGGTATATCCAAAATACAAAAATGGAGAAATTACAGACATCAGTTGCTACAGGCCCATCTCACTAGTACCTACTCTCTCTAAAATCTTGGAAAAAATTGTATTAAAAAGATTACTTTATCATCTTAAAGGTAACAATCTCTTAACTCCAAGACAGCATGGATTTCTCCCAGGTAGATCAACCACCTCAGCCAGCCATCGTACAACTCGTAGAAACTGTGATCGACCACCTTGAAAACGGATCCATAGCCACCACTATACTATTGGACCTAAGCAAGGCCTTCGACTGCTTAGGGCATAGTCTGATATTGGAAAAACTACATCTCCTTGGGGTAACAGGCAAAGAGGCAAAATGGTTTAATACTTACTTAACTAACCACAAACAGCTGGTTGAACTAACCTGCAAGAGTAAAAACTCGATCATAAAAGTTAAATCTAAACCACTGGAAATGAAAAGAGGTGTACCCCAAGGGTCAGTGCTTGGGCCAATTCTCTTCATTCTGTTAACAAACGACCTTCCTGATTCCTTGCACAACTTCTGCCAAACAGTTTCATATGCAGATGACACGGCCCTCATTCTTGCCAACAGTAATAAAGACCAACTCGATATTCTCAGTTTCATTGCTTTTGAATTGACAAAGCAATACTGTGGCAGGAATGATTTAGCTTTGAATGAAAAGAAAACACAGCAATTAATTTTCACTGCAACCAGAAACAATTATGACCCTCCTCCACAGCTATCCATCACTGACTCAACAAAATATCTTGGCTTAACCATTGACAACACTCTCTCATGGACACCCCACATAGACCAACCCATTAAAAAACTGAGCAGCAGTGTATACGTCATTAGAAGAATGAACCAAATAAGTGACTCTCAAACAGCAAGGACCGCATACTTTGCCTTGTTTGAGTCGCACTTAAGGTATGGCTTAGTGGCTTGGGGTGGAACAACAGCTCAGAACTTACATAGAATGCTGGTTGTACAAAAGAGAGCGATCAGAACTCTCTCAGGTCTGAACTATCATGACAGCTGCAAAGAAGCTTTTAAAGAGCAAAAAATCTTGACAGTAGTGGCACTGTACATTCTCGAGACTATCATGCACGCTGTCACATCCAACCAAACAAGACTAGCCGACCAGCACCACTACCAAAAACAACACAACACCAGAACAGACACAACTTCCTACTGGAATCTCAGCCATTACGAGAAAAAGCCTTCATATAAAGGTGCAACGTTATTTAACTTGCTTCCTGACCACTTGAAGACTCTACCTGCAAGAAACCTGAAGACCGCCACAAAAAACTGGCTGCTGCAACACTCAATCTATTCTGTGAAAGAGTTCCTTGACTGGAATAATAACGCAGCACCAGAACATCCATAACCATTGTTTTTTATTTTTTCTTTCTGTTTGTTGATGTTGTAATAATTTGACTCTATTGCTTTTCTCCAATAAAATGTTAATAAAGAATTCTTTGATTTGATTGATTTGATGGCTTCGATGGTTAAGCTCACATTTTACATTCTCCTTATTCACTTAATCCGTAAATTGATTGGTGACTTCGGTGGTTAAGCTCACATTTACATTCTCCTTATTCACTTAATCCGTAAATTGATCGATGGCTTCGGTGGTTAAGCTCACATTTACATTCTCCTTATTCACTTAATCTGTAAATTGATCGGTGACTTCGGTGGTAAAGTTCACATTTACATTCTCCTTAATCTCTTAGTCCGTAAATTGATCGGTGGCTTCGGTGGTTAACCTCACATTTACATCCTCCTTATTCACTTAATCCGTAAATTGATCGGTGACTTCGGTGGTTAAGCTCACATTTACATTCTCCTTATTCACGTAATCCGTAAATTGATCGGTGACTTCGGTGGTTAAGCTTACTTTTACATTCTCCTTATTTAATTAATCCGTAAATTGATCGGTGACTTCGGTGGTTAAGCTCACATTTACATTCTCCTTATTCACTTAATCCGTAAATTGATCGGTGACTTCGGTGGTTAAGCTCACATTTACATTCTCCTTATTCACTTAATACGTAAATTGATCGGTGACTTCGGTGGTTAAGCTTACTTTTACATTCTCCTTATTCACTTAATCCGTAAATTGATCGGTGACTTCGGTGGTTAAGCTCACTTTTACATTCTCCTTATTCACTTAAACCGTAAATTGATCGGTGACTTCGGTGGTTAAGCTTACTTTTACATTCTCCTTATTTAATTAATCCGTAAATTGATCGGTGACTTCGGTGGTTAAGCTTACTTTTACATTCTCCTTATTCAATTAATCCGTAAATTGATCGGCGACTTCGGTGGTTAAGCTTACTTTTACATTCTCCTTATTTAATTAATCCGTAAATTGATTGGTGACTTCGGTGGTTAAGCTTACTTTTACATTCTCCTTATTTAATTAATCCGTAAATTGATCGGTGACTTCGGTGGTTAAGCTTACTTTTACATTTTCCTTATTCACTTAATCCGTAAATTGATCTGTGACTTCGGTGGTTAAGCTTTCTTTTACATTCTCCTTATTTAATTAATCCGTAAATTGATCGGTGACTTCGGTGGTTAAGCTTACTTTTACATTCTCCTTATTCACTTAATCCGTAAATTGATCGGTGACTTCGGTGGTTAAGCTTACTTTTACATTCTCCTTATTTACTTAAACCGTAAATTGATCGGTGACTTCGGTGGTTAAGCTCACATTTACATTCTCCTTATTCACTTAATCCGTAAATTGATCGGTGACTTCGGTGGTTAAGCTTACTTTTACATTCTCCTTATTTAATTAATCCGTAAATTGATCGGTGACTTCGGTGGTTAAGCTTACTTTTACATTCTCCTTATTCAATTAATCCGTAAATTGATCGGCGACTTCGGTGGTTAAGCTTACTTTTACATTCTCCTTATTTAATTAATCCGTAAATTGATTGGTGACTTCGGTGGTTAAGCTTACTTTTACATTCTCCTTATTTAATTAATCCGTAAATTGATCGGTGACTTCGGTGGTTAAGCTTACTTTTACATTTTCCTTATTCACTTAATCCGTAAATTGATCTGTGACTTCGGTGGTTAAGCTTTCTTTTACATTCTCCTTATTTAATTAATCCGTAAATTGATCGGTGACTTCGGTGGTTAAGCTTACTTTTACATTCTCCTTATTCACTTAATCCGTAAATTGATCGGTGACTTCGGTGGTTAAGCTTACTTTTACATTCTCCTTATTTAATTAATCCGTAAATTGATCGGTGGCTTTGGTATTTTAGCGCATATTTACATTCATTGGAATTTGATTTAATACGGGAAAGGGTTCATGTGTCTTACTTCACTTGTTCATTTGTCATAAAATAATGCACTATCTTAAAAAAATACAGTCTAAGGCAATACAGTTTTAAAAACTAAAGTTGTAATAAGATTCATCACACACTTTTAAAAGTCAATTGTTTAGTTGGTGCTCTAAAACATACTGTTTCTGTATATAATTTCTTGTTATTTTTGAATTAACCAAAGTACCTGCACTCACCTTGATATTGTCAGCACAACACCACTGTAATGCAGATTGCTCGACAGAAGATGAAGGGTTCTATTCTCCCCCAATCTGCCATTGACATGCAAATGCCCCACATTGTTGGTGTATCTATCTACTAGTAAGGATAACCCAGCTGAGCTGCCTCAGATTACCACTCCCTTTACTTATTACATAAGATTTATTTAATGCCATCATTTCCTGCAGTAACTCATTCTCAAAGACTGACAAATTAACATGCAACTTACTTACAATCAAACTGTAGTCGTCATATTTTTACATACGGGTGCTTATTTCAACAGTTTAAATTATAACTGATAAAAATTCAAATTTATTTTTTAATTAGTGTGTTTTACATTAAGTTTTATTATTACTATAGAAAAAATAGTATTACAGAATAAATATAAACTAAAATATGTTACGTCATTTGTAGAAAGTGATTGAACTGTTTATATCGTTTTTCAATTAAATAGAAATAAAATTGAGCGATTGGCCCTCTTAATCATGGAGGTTTGGGTATGCATTCTATAATTTCTTTTGATTAAAATGTAAACAAATATTAAATAGGAATAACCATGAAATTATGTCCCAATCAAAGCAACTTGACTAAAAATTCTTACTAAAACATTTGAGTACTTTATTCTTTATATTAAACTATTAAAAATAAACAATCTTAACTTTAGAGGAACAAATTTTCATTGTTGATTTTAGCCACGGAAAACTCTTTTTTATCGAAAAATCATAATACTAGTTTTTATGTGAAAGTATAAAAACTTTTTTAAAATTGGAATTTATCAACAATTATTTTTTATTTTACTTGCTTTTGAATGCTGAAGAATGATATACAATTGGTTTTTTAATAAAATTAATTTATCGGCCCGAAAATAAACTTTTTACTTACTTACCAAACATAACCTAATTTATCTTAATCATCTAAATACTCAACAAAAATTCGTAATTTGCATTAAATCGTCCGTCACTCCGACAAGAATAAGTGCGAATTTGTTTTTGGTGGCTAGTTACTCCTATTAACATTGTACATATGGGCACAATAGGTGATTTGCCGCGACCGAAGTTTTTACGTGATATCTCAAAATATAATTGTCGTAGACCAAAATATTGTTCAAATTAGTGTTCAGCACAAAAAAGCGTCTAATTAATAAAATATATATGAAAAAATCACGAAAAATAGAATTTAAAAAAATTTTATTTTCGTTTTTTCCGTATAAACCATTAGTTCTGAAGAATAAAAAGTGTTTTCTCATAAAATGTACACCTGATTCTACCCACTGGCTGTAAAAAAATCACGATTGGTGAGGTTTATAGGAAACGAATAAATACTCAAATAAATTTGAATTATTGGAAAATAAAGATGTACTATTGGAATGGTACATTACTGAACCAAGTCTATTTATATATTCTATACTGGCCATAAGTTTACTCTTTAAACAGCTCGATTTTATTACATGAATCCTTAATTCAACCACCTTTGGTTGTGCATTATACTGTATAATTCTTACAAAAAATATCCAATCTTTCCAAACAATGAACCTAATATTTCCATATATATTATTCATTGTTAATCATCATTAATATTAGCCATTCCTAATATTTCCTTGTTTTTTGCTTTTGATTGTAATGTAAAAGAAAATGTTACTTTATGTGGTATTTAAGTGCTTTTTAGACGCCTCACCAATCTTGACTTTTTTATCACCAGTGGGTAGAATAAGGTCTATATTTTATGAGAATATACTTTTTATTACGTAGAAATAATGTTTTATATGAACACAAAAATTAAATTTCTAAATTTTTGAAACAGTTATGTTTGGTTCGGTAAGTAAAAAGTACATTTTTCGCGTCCATAAATTAATTTTATTGAAAAAGCAATTATATATTCTTGTGCAGCATAAAAAAAACAAGTAAAATGTTGGTTTTTTCACAAACACATAAAAAACTAGTTTTTAAATTTTCCGGTAAAGAACCAGTTTTCCGTGGCTAAAATCAACCACCTCAAGAATTATAAACTCATAATTTACCACTTCTTCAACAAGAAATCGCATTTTCAGAGACGTCCAGAAAGTGCATAATTACCCTTTAGGTTGTAAAAAACTAAAGTCTATAACAGTTGGAAGTTAGGATTTTCCATAATTTATTTTTTTAAATCTAAAAAAATGCATTTTAGAATCTTTGAATTCCGTCACCCTTAAGCAGTATAGGTTGGCATCATTGCACGTTTGATGGCCGTTGTCTTCCATAGCACCACTGCTAGCAATAAACTTGACGTGTTTATAGGGCCTGACGTACACGGTGGTAAAATAGCTTTGTAAACTTTATCACAGAAACACAATCTTTTTTTACGAAAAGCTTATTGATGTACAACATAACTTTTTGAATGTTGTACTGACCTAACCAAACAAAACCTTGCAAGTACATATCATTAACTCAACCACTCATACACGAACTTTTATATTGACGAAAACAACCAACCTCCTACAGGTTTTATAACAGCGAATGGACCAGCCATCAACCAACACACGATCTGTGGTAATGACCCAACCAACCAACAACACATACGTATTTTGTGTTACTGACTCAACCAACCAACCATCCATACACGTTCTATGATAGTGACCGAACCAACCAACAACCGATACACGATCTGTGGTAATGACCCAACCAACCAACAACACATACGTATTCTTTGTTACTGACCCAACAACCAACAACACATACGTATTCTTTGTTACTGACCCAACCAACAACCATACACGATCTGTGGTAATGACCCAACCAACAACCATACACGATCTGTGGTAATGACCCAACCAACCAACAACACATACACATACTATGGCAATGACCCAACCAACCAACCAAACATCTCTGCACTAAACTCCCTACATTAAACAAAGTGTTTAGGTGTTTTAATCCAAAATAATATCAGAAATCAGAATATCTTTACTAAAAAAAAAAAAAATAAAATAAACACCAAAGTTGCACAATAGCGTCAAAACAGATAACATGCGTAACATGAAATATTTCACCTGTAAAATTTTTAAACAGTCTTTATTTGTAAATAAAAAAAAAAAAAAAAACATTACTTATGCTACTAATGACAATGACAGAAACTCCAGAACACTGTAGAAAGCGTCCCGCAACATCAGTGTTCTGAGATTTTTTTCAAATTCAACCACGCTTCCCTCAGATTTTAATGAATCCAGCAACGAGTTGAAGAGCCTGATCCCACTGAACGACATCTGTCTCTCATAGAAGCTAGTTTTATGAGGCGGTGTATCCATGTTGTAGTTGTGACTGGTACGGCTGTTAAATTGGGGGAAAATATTACTTTTACGGACAAATAAGATTGATTTGAAAATCTAGAGAGATGGAAATGTTAGGATTCTGTGCTCCTGAAAGAGTGGCTTACACGAGGTACGCAATGATTTTAAAAAATGGCCCTTATTGCTCTTTTTTGGAGTTTGAAAATAAATTTGTTTCTGAGGTTTTCGATACCCCATACCCCCACAGTATAGTTCAGGAACGAAAAAATAACTCCGTAGTAGGCAGCCAACCCAACACTAGCAGCTAAGTACGATGACAATGTTTCTGATTATAACAATTCCAGAACTTAGAAGACAACCAACTTTTGTTATGTGTTCGTTAAAACGAAGATGTCTGTCTATTTATAAACCAAGAAATTTAGTTGAAGTGGTGGTATATATTTCCGAGTTTCCAATGAAAAAGTGAGTGGGTTAGTATTTTCTTTTTATTTATTTGGAAATCTATAGTTTGAGTTTTATTCCCATTAAGGAACATTTAAAAAATCAAACCATTGAAGAGTTCAGTCAAAACCATGAAATTGTATTAACTTTTTCATGGGCCTTAAAAACAATTGTTTTTTGGTTTACAGCTAACAACGACAGTGAAGTGTCGTCAGCGAACACGCAAATATTTGTCAGCTGATCATTTACTCCTAGGGCAAGGTCATTAATTAACAGGAGAAATAAGGCAGGTTCCAGAACCGAACCATGAGGAACCCCTCTGTTATCTCTGCCGGAGAAGAGATGGCCCACTGTTCACAGTTTCCTGAATCAGCATAGGGAATCTTCACTTGTTGAGTCCTACCACTAAGATAGAAACAGATGCAAGAATGCACTATGCCCCTAATACCAAGAGAATTAAGTTTTTCTTGAAATATTTTGTGGTCTACCATTTCGCAAATCAAAAAAATATACTGACTGATGGTTTGCCGTCGGTTGCAGATATGAAGACGTTTACAGCATCAACTGTAGATTTATTTTTGCTAAAGCCATATTGATACGGATAAAGAATAATGTTGTATTCAGGGAATGATAACAACCTGGAGAGGAAGAACCACATTTTCCTCCCTTAGCCAAAGTAGAGAGGAGAGCGTTCGGGCTGTAATTGTTTTGATCCTTTTTGTCACCTTTTTTATAAACTAGTCTTACAATGGCATGCTTTAGCGCTTCAGGAAAACTGCTAGTCTCAAAGGAGAGGTTGATGATATGGGAAAGGGGTGATGATACTAGATCATATACGAGCCGTATTAGATGTGATGACACACCGTCCGCTCCTGCCGAAAACTTGGGTTTCAACGCTAGAATCTCACTAGCATAGAATCTCAATATAAAACGGTATGCTTATTAATACCAACTTTGTAAAATGCTGAACTAATTCATCTACACTATGAGACAATAAGGCCTTATTGGAATCCGGGAAAGCCATTTATCTTTGTATTACGGATTTTTCGAATCTGTTTTGTCTTATGGTATTATTTTTTGGGGTCTCACAAGTGATCATAATTTAGACATAGAGTCAATTCAAATACAGAAGAAAGCGCTGAGGATTGTCTGGGGAGTTGGTTGGGCTGATAGTTGAAGAGGTCACTTCGGGATAGATAACGTCTTAACCGTACCATCTTTAGTAATTTACTTTTCTGCCATTAATATTTTCCAAAACCAATCATCCTTAAACAAGTTTTTCATAATTGTATTGTTAGAAAAAAATCGTATTACTGACAAACAACTTTAATCTAGTAATCAAATTTTTTACCGAGTTGTACATTTATTTAATAAGTTACCAGCAGAAATAAAATCATGTTTCAATGTACAGAATTTTAAAAGAAAATTGAGACATTATTTTTTCCGGAGGGTTCTCTACAGTTTGTCTGTGCTTTACACGATATACGCCTTTAAAATATATTCATTCATTATCCATTTTATAGAACCATTTAATCATTATTTGTTATACTGCTTCGTAATCGTAACATTATGTCGCTAGTTATTTACCGTTTAATATACATTGCCATTTGTGTTTTAAATATCACAATGATGTAACATTCAATTTATTTATTCATTGTGTTTTTGACCTACATAGAATTTTATTTAATCATCTATGATGGAAATAAATTATTCCCGGCATGGTGGCTCATTGGCTAAGGCTTCAGGGTTCGGAGGGCTAGGTCCAAGGTTTGAATCTCCATTGAGCCAACGGTCGGTACTGCAGTCACTGAATGAAATTCACGCACAGGCCCGTAGGCCCATGTGAACTGGTGAGTAAAGTTAAAAATATACAAAATAAAAAAACTCATCGTTTTGACCACCAGAGGCCGCCGGTTGAAATAAATATGCAAGTGAAAAAATTAGTTTATATTTTAACTGTGGAACAATTACAAAACCATAAATGATGGAAATGATATAATAGTATAATAAAACACTGACGATGTTATTGAAAATATTAAATATTTGTGTATGAAGAGTAGTTAAGGAGTTAAGAAACGTTTAGACAATAAAATACGATTCAATAAAGAATGAGAGGCTTAGATAATTTATTTAATGTATTATTTAACTCAGTCTTGGGATATATTATGAAGTCTTCTAGTGATGTTCTTTCACTTTTAAACATAATAGAATCTTACAGAAATATACAAAATAAAATTCCCAAAAAAATTTTTGGTTAGGTTAGGTTTGGTTAGGTTAGGTTAGGTTAGGTTAGGTTAGGTTTGGTTAGGTTAGGTTAGGTTAGGTTAGGTAACGGGGTAGCGCGTGCCGGAGCTAGGTGGTTGACCGCCTCTGGTATGCGGGTGGGATATGATGCTACATAAACAAGAACTTTCCTTGTCCCGACAACTCGCATATACCTGGACTGGACTTCGCTCAGTTAAGGCACGTTTTTGGGGGTCCTTCGAGGGCTTTCGCTCAATTAAGGTAATCTTCGCTCAGTTAATGGGTGACCTTAAGATCATGTGAGAACTCATCTGGAGTATACACCTGTTCTCTGGTCACCATATTTCTAGAACCAATGTAACATTTTGGTCTGAGTGCAGTGCAGATTCATCAGGATGATTGGTGTCAGACTTGGTTTCAACTATATGGACGTTCCAGTAGATCATGTGTAAGATATTTTGGGCTTATCCACTTTTGAAGCTGGAAGAAGAGAGTTGGATGTAGCGTTTCTTTTTAAACTTATCAATGGGGCCGTTGAGTGTCCAGAACTGCTTGCTGCAATTGACATCAGAGTCCCACGGAAAACTAGATATACGAATTGTTTGGCAGAAAACTTTTCTTCACCTTTTATGGATCCTCTGGCTTCGTCGCTCGCCTGCAGAGAATTGGAAATGAAGTTTGTAGTCAAGTAGATTTCTTCAATCGATCTTTAGTGCTTTCTAGAGACAGTTACATAATTTCTTATACACTTATTGCTAATTACAGGTTTCGACTTACATTCCAGTTATTTGTGTTTTTTTTTTTTTTTTTTAATACATTCCATTTGTCTCCATTTTTATAATTTGTTTGTACTGTTTTCTATTTATAGTATATATCTCTTTTATGAGTTATTGTTGTTGTTTTTCCATATTTATCTGTTAATATCTTTGTTGTTATATAAATATTATTAATTGTTATTTGTTTTTGTTGTTTCTTATTCATAGTTCATATTATTGTTATTAGTTATTGTTGTTGTTGCCATATTTATCTATTAATGTCCATGTTGTGTCCGTTTGCAGTTTGTAATAGTTGTAAATGGCTATGTCCGTTGGAAGTAAAGATATAAAGAAATTACCTGATGTGAAAATAATACGAATTTTCATAAGCTAATATATAAAACTGCGTTTAGACGCTATTGAAGGTACATAACAGATACAAATGCAGGTCATATATACATTTAACTTATTCCTGAAGAAGTTAAAATCGTATATAGAACTTGGAATCGTGATCCGAATTTTTATATTATTAGGCTGTTTTGGGCTCTACAAAATAAAATAGTTTTCTAAAAGGTTCGTTTCGTTAAATCAATACAGTGTTTGAGTATAATCTACCCCCTTTCCATAGCTATTAACGTATTAGGTGTAACTGTGTGTTTAAGTCAGCGAAGGGAGGAACTACAAGACCCCCCCCCCCCGACGTGATAATGATGCCCGGAGGCTCTCCTCACCGATTGAGTTCCCTACAATTTCTGCTCATTACCGATGCCGTTTACAAATTATGGTTGCTTAACTGCTTCAGTATGTGACTATTTAGAATCGCCGTTTTACATTAGTTAACTTTGTCGTTATAACTTAATCCAAACGATTGAACCATTATTACTAAGCAATAGCTAGCCCATAAATTAAAAAAAAAACAAAAAAAAAAAAAAAATGAAAATATGCAAGTAAGACTTATAACGCGTTTGTCGTTTCATTTTTCCGTAACTTTTTTGATTTCTTGCTGGATTTTATGGTAAGTATTCGCCAAGCATTATCTATAGCTTATCTATAGCCCGAGCGTGGCTGTCCCTTGGAAGGATGACAGTCTGAGCGATACCGTCCTTGCACGCAGCCCACCTGGCCGGTCACTGGTGGTGCTTCGGAAGTGGAAGTCACCCTTAAGCTGTTGGTCCCCAGGTTAAGTGTTAGAGAGGGCTTCTTAGCCCTAACTTCACCTGGTTAAAAAAGACTTCCTTTAACTTTTTAGGTAAGGTGAGTTTAATGTGAGTTTCAGGAGGGCACTGCTAGCTTAATATGTCCATAGGTAAAGTGAGTGGGCACTGCTAGTTTAATCTGTCCATAGGTAAAGTGAGTGGGCACTGCTAGTTTAATCTGTCCATAGGTAAAGTGAGTGGGCACTGCTAGTTTAATCTGTCCATAGGTAAAGTGAGTGGGCACTGCTAGTTTAACGTGTCCATAGGTAAAGTGAGTGGGCACTGATAGTTTAACGTGTCCATAAGTAAAGTGAGTGGGCACTGCTAGTTTAACATGTCCATAGGTAAAGTGAGTGGGCACTGCTAGTTTAACGTGTCCATAGGTAAAGTGAGTGGGCACTGCTAGTTTAACATGTCCATAGGTAAAGTGAGTGGGCACTGCTAGTTTAACATGTCCATAGGTAAAGTGAGTGGGCACTGCTAGTTTAACGTGTCCATAAGTAAAGTGAGTGGGCACTGCTAGTTTAACGTGTCCATAAGTAAAGTGAGTGGGCACTGCTAGTTTAACATGTCCATAGGTAAAGTGAGTGGGCACTGCTAGTTTAACATGTCCATAGGTAAAGTGAGTGGGCACTGATAGTTTAACATGTCCATAGGTAAAGTGAGTGGGCACTGCTAGTTTAACGTGTCCATAAGTAAAGTGAGTGGGCACTGCTAGTTTAACGTGTCCATAAGTAAAGTGAGTGGGCACTGCTAGTTTAACATGTCCATAGGTAAAGTGAGTGGGCACTGATAGTTTAACGTGTCCATAAGTAAAGTGAGTGGGCACTGCTAGTTTAACGTGTCCATAGGTAAAGTGAGTGGGCACTGATAGTTTAACGTGTCCATAAGTAAAGTGAGTGGGCACTGATAGTTAAATGTGTCCATAGGTAAAGTGAGTGGGCACTGCTAGTTTAACGTGTCCATAGGTAAAGTGAGTGGGCACTGCTAGTTTAACGTGTCCATAAGTAAAGTGAGTGGGCACTGCTAGTTTAACGTGTCCATAAGTAAAGTGAGTGGGCACTGCTAGTTTAACGTGTCCATAAGTAAAGTGAGTGGGCACTGCTAGTTTAACGTGTCCATAGGTAAAGTGAGTGGGCACTGCTAGTTTAACGTGTCCATAAGTAAAGTGAGTGGGCACTGCTAGTTTAACGTGTCCATAGGTAAAGTGAGTGGGCACTGCTAGTTTAACATGTCCATAGGTAAAGTGAGTGGGCACTGCTAGTTTAACGTGTCCATAAGTAAAGTGAGTGGGCACTGCTAGTTTAACGTGTCCATAAGTAAAGTGAGTGGGCACTGCTAGTTTAACGTGTCCATAAGTAAAGTGAGTGGGCACTGCTAGTTTAACGTGTCCATAAGTAAAGTGAGTGGGCACTGCTAGTTTAACGTGTCCATAAGTAAAGTGAGTGGGCACTGCTAGTTTAACGTGTCCATAAGTAAAGTGAGTGGGCACTGCTAGTTTAACGTGTCCATAAGTAAAGTGAGTGGGCACTGATAGTTTAACGTGTCCATAAGTAAAGTGAGTGGGCACTGCTAGTTTAACATGTCCATAAGTAAAGTGAGTGGGCACTGCTAGTTTAACATGTCCATAGGTAAAGTGAGTGGGCACTGCTAGTTTAACGTGTCCATAAGTAAAGTGAGTGGGCACTGCTAGTTTAACGTGTCCATAAGTAAAGTGAGTGGGCACTGATAGTTTAACGTGTCCATAAGTAAAGTGAGTGGGCACTGCTAGTTTAACATGTCCATAGGTAAAGTGAGTGGGCACTGCTAGTTTAACATGTCCATAGGTAAAGTGAGTGGGCACTGCTAGTTTAACGTGTCCATAAGTAAAGTGAGTGGGCACTGCTAGTTTAACGTGTCCATAAGTAAAGTGAGTGGGCACTGCTAGTTTAACATGTCCATAGGTAAAGTGAGTGGGCACTGCTAGTTTAACATGTCCATAGGTAAAGTGAGTGGGCACTGCTAGTTTAATGTGTCCATAGGTAAAGTGAGTGGGCACTGCTAGTTTAATTTGTCCATAGGTAAAGTGAGTGGGCACTGCTAGTTTAACGTGTCCATAGGTAAAGTGAGTGGGCACTGCTAGTTTAACGTGTCCATAAGTAAAGTGAGTGGGCACTGCTAGTTTAATGTGTCCATAGGTAAAGTGAGTGGGCACTGCTAGTTTAACATGTCCATAGGTAAAGTGAGTGGGCACTGCTAGTTTAACGTGTCCATAGGTAAAGTGAGTGGGCACTGATAGTTAAATGTGTCCATAGGTAAAGTGAGTGGGCACTGCTAGTTTAATGTGTCCATAGATAAAGTGAGTGGGCACTGCTAGTTTAATGTGTCCATAGATAAAGTGAGTGGGCCCTGCTAGTTTAACGTGTCCATAGGTTAAGTGAGTGGGCACTGCTAGTTTAATCTGTCCATAGGTAAAGTGAGTAGGCACTGCTAGTTTAATTTGTCCATAGGTAAAGTGAGTGGGCACTGCTAGTTTAACGTGTCCATAGGTAAAGTGAGTGGGCACTGCTAGTTTAATCTGTCCATAGGTAAAGTGAGTGGGCACTGCTGGTTTAATTTGTACATAAGTAAAGTGAGTGGGTACTGCTAGTTTAATGTGTCCACAGGTAAAGTGAGTGGGCACCGTTAGTTATATGTGTTCCTTGGTAGGAAGGGTGGGCAGTGGGCACCATCAGTACACAACAATCCTACACATAATAGCTGTTACCTTATGACCACTGTAGGGGAGTAGGGTTGCAGGTTTCAAACTATAAAGGATTTAGTGGACGAAACTTGGGAAAGTTTCAATTATTGCTATTTTCAGTTTGGAGTTGTTATACAAACTCAACATTTCTTGTAGAGGTAAATTATATGTTTTAGTAAGGGGTAAAACATCCTTAGAGAGTTAAACACATTATTGTATTTTTGTATTATTGTATACGTGTCTATTCAACAGTTCTGAGAAAAGACACGGATACTTCTGAGAAAAGACTTTAGTGTTGTGGTGACTCGCGCCTCATCCCATAATAATACTAAGAATGCGAAGTCTACTGTTGTGAAGAATAGTATGTTTGTTATCTGGCCACATGTATTTCTACGAATTTACAAATAAGATCAGATTCAGGCCCCGATAACTTGTGTAAAGGTATACAAGTAAAGGATTACCGAAGTGCTAATATGTCATATAGAATCTGAGTTGGGCTATGTTATGCAAGTTTAAGGCCTGTTTATTTCTCCCCCCCCCCCCCCGGAGTTCGATACACCATGGCTTGATGTGAGATAAAATGTGCAACGTGGGTATGAAAGGTCTGGCGTTGGACTGGTTTTACTCCTATCACCGGGGAAGAACCCAGATAGTTGAACGTGTTTATATTAGCCGCACGGGTTGCCTTCGACGACAGTTCTCTCCTGAAGCTTTAGTTTTAATGTTGGTCCCTCAGGGTTCCATTCTGGGCCTTATTTTGGGACCCATTCCGTTAATTCACTACCACTATTTTTCCGTTACTTCACTACCACAACCTTTTATCGCAATTACAGTTAGGTTAGGTTGCTACTAAAGTTAATCACAAACTGGTAAATCCAATGATTCACTTACCACCGAATGCACTCTCCGTGTGTAAGTTGTTGGAAAGCGATAAGATAAGGCCAGTGATATCGGGTGCCTAGCGGATAAGGAATATCACAGTGGACATAAAAATAATTAGGGAAAAGTTTTTAGAGCAATAAAATATTTATAAATTGGTGGTAAACTAACGGAAAATATTCCTATTTTCGTATACTAGTTTTTAACAACCTCCATGACAGCGTTCAGTATCCAAACATTTGCAGGTATGCTGATGATACATTTTTATCAATATCTAGCCTCTGGAATATTCGAGGAGATTTTTTTCTCGAGTCAAATAGCCTATATCAGTGGTGGCTAAGGAACATTAAATTATTCTTAAGTGTACATAAATCACAGCTCATCAAGTTCTCAATATCTAAAATGAGTAGGCATGGTTCTAATTTTTCAGTCATTAAGATGACATTATTGATACCCATCTGGGCGAAAATAAATCAAAGAAATCTTTATCTATATAAGTTACATACAAAAAATAAAAATAAAAAAACCGTTCGAGTAGTTTTTTTTTTCTTTAAGACATCACCAGTCTTGTAAATATCCATCTAAATCAATAAAAATACTAAAATATATTCCACTTATATATAATGGAATTACATACCTTTGTTTTAAACATTTCTTCTCCCTGTTCACTCCATCAAAAAAACGCGTAAACCAGTCTTTTCAACCTTCAAATTTACATTTTTAACCAGTTCAAATGTAGACTGAAAATGTTCTTCTTAAAAAAACATGCATTGAACAATAGAATTTCTCTATTTAATTGCCACCCTACCTTAATGAAGCTGGAAAGTAACTCTCAAAAGTTCAGAGGCCAGCTAAGGGCCCTATTGCTCCACCTCTGCTGTTACAGTGTCCAGGAATTTAGGAAAATCCATGCTGACGATCCCACTAATACTAATTTTATTTATTTTTATAATAGCTCTTTTTGATATTATTGTTAATTATTTAGTTCATATTTTAATTTGCTGTGTTAATAAACTACATTTGATTTGTTTGTAAAATGTTTAGTTTTAGTTGACGTGGCTTATGCATTCTAAATATGTAAAATTGTGAGCACAATTAATTAATTTGAATTTAAGAGTAATGATTGAAAATACACTAGTAGTAGTAGTGTGATAAGCCCGCCTATTTTCATTTCCAGTTCATATCACAATCCATAGCTAAACCTAAAACTTAACTCTATTAGTGTTACTAATTAATGTTGTATTATGATTTTGCAGGTCTGCGTCATGAGCTAATAAGAGTTCAACATTTGGAGTTATACGATAGTAAATTTAAAAATATAATTGAAACTTCTATTTTGAAAAAAAATACTTGTTATCAGAATGTGAAAGTAGAGGAAGAGAAGTAGAGTTTAAAGAAACAAAATAGATAAAGCCACAAGAAATGTAGTGAAAACAGAATGCCCGATTTGGGTAAACTCCTGCGGGATCCATATTGTTGAAAGATGCTCAAACACTTTGAGGGAAAACAAGAAACTTTGTTATCATTTGGGAATTAAGTGTTCAGGTTTAACAACGCTACTATGCAAGCAGATTGAGCACTTTAACAAGAGCATTATCATGTGAGACTTGTAGTGTTAAAGGTACATTGCCTCTAAGGAATTAAATGAGAAATATGCTTAACATTTCCAAGTTTATACAATAGTGGAGATTAAAATGTCTGCTCTTACTTGGGATATTTAGTTTACATAACAATTCCACAATAGAATAGGCCTACAAATAGTCGATAATAATATTTAAAACTACACAATCATTCATTCACACATACAATATCTACATTCAAACACACATCAAGCCTCGTTCAACCACTGCGCTTCATTAAAAGGCTAATAGCAACATAATAATGACAACTTAACAAAAACCCATTCCATCCCGGTGTGGGTGAATCTAAATTATTGATCTCCCAATTATATAAATCAAGAATTCACACACTGTAAAATGTTTCAGCTATCAAAAGATGTTTTAGACATCCTTTAAATACCTAACCACATTCAAACTATCGTTAGGAAGACTGTTGATTAGTTAAGTAGACAACAACCTGCGAAGGAAGGTTCATGTCCGAGCTCGGGCATAGCCACCTCTAGACAAGGCTGTGCGTTCGAAGTGGGAACGGTGCAACTCCTCAACACTTAGAGGCTATTGGGACATATCATAACCACCTCTAGACCAGGCTGTGGTGCTCGAAGTGGTAACGGTGCATCTCCCCTCCACCCAGAGGCTATTAGGACATATCAGAGCCACCTCTAGACAAGGCTGTGGTGCTCGAAGTGGCAACGGCGCATCTCCCCTCCATCCAGAGGCTATTAGGACATATCATAGCCACCTCTAGACAAGGCTATAGCACTCGAAGTGCCAACGGCGCATCTCTCCTCCATCCAGGGGCTATTAGGACATATCATAGCCACCTCTAGACAAGGCCGTGGTGCTCGAAGTGGCAATGGTGTAACTCCCCTCCATCCAGAGGCTATTAGGACATATCATAATCACCTATAGACAAGGCTGTGGTGCTCGAAGTGGCAACGGCGTATCTCCCCTCCACCCAGAGGCTATTGGGATATATCATAGCCACCTCTAGACAAGGCTATGGCACTCGAAGTGGCAACGGCTCATATCTCCTCCATCCAGAGGCTATTGGGACATCAGAGCCACCTCTAGACAAGGCCATGGTGCTCGAAGTGGCAACTCCCCTCCACCCAGAGGCTATTAGGACATATCAGAGCCACCTCTAGATAAGGCTGTAGAGCTCGAAGTGGCAACGGCGCATCTACCCTCTACCCGCAGGCTGTTGGGACATATCTTAGCCCCTCTAGGTATGTCTAGGGCTATGAATGTGTATTTACATTATGTTTACCCCATGTTTACATATGTCAATTAAAAATTCAGGAGGGACAGAAATAATTTTTAACAGGTTAATAAAAAAACTTTAACGAGTTATAAAAACTATTTGCAAGATATAACTCAACGCACAACTAAATTCTCTATAGTATAAAAAAAGAATCATGTAATTAACATTATTCATCTACGTACAGTGTGTTTGTAAACTCAGGTCTGCATACTTCTGAAATGGAGATTAGTCTCATCATTACTGATGTTTATCTCTGAGAGAATGTCTGTAGTGAATGTTACCTGTTCATACCTAGCAGAATGTAATCATAATGCTCTCAGAACTCTATTTTTTTACGCTCTTCAAAAACTTGGATATTACAAACATTGTAGTTCCCCTTGACAACAGGTCTACTGTATACTGTCCAAATCAAGATTCCAAATTGTCCGTTTACAATTTACCTGTGAGTATGTATCTCATTTTAATTTGGTCATTGGTGTTCCTGATAGTTTTATTCATTGCATTAGTAGTGGAAAACAGAACGTTATATGTTTCGTTTGACAAGCAACCCTTTTTTGATCGTTTTCAATTTAGAAACTCGATTCTGTAAGCTGTTTCAAAAAGTTAGATTTTATCTTCAACATTAAATGTTTTGACTGATATTATGTCATTTGAACTATATATGAAAACTAGATGATTCAGTAGAAGCCTAGCTCGCGCGATGGAAATCCACGCATTTCCAAATTTATTATAAAAATTACGTTATTGTTAATTAGACCAAAAGACGTTATAAATGTTAAACTTATCCCGAGACATCAAAAGATTCATAACAATCCTTGCATTATATGTATCAAAAAATTTACATATTTTGTTGACTTTAGAAAGTCATACTATTCAATTGAAAACACAGAGCTGGACATTGATTCCTAGTGTTGATAAAGGAAACATTAACTGACACTAAATCAATTAAAAATGTATGGGGATATTTTCGAACCATTTGAAATCAAAATTGGAGCCAGACAAGAATAAATAAAAATTATAGACTTGCTCCCACTACTACTTACTTAGTTTAGAAAAAGTAATCCAGGTTAGCCAACATAAATCACTCAAACTAGATAAAACCGATATTAAAATTGATTGTATAGCTTTTGCAGAAATCATTGTAATTTTAATCCCCGTCAAAAATTGAAAACTGCCTTCAGACTGAAACAACACATTTTCAATGAAAAAAATCACTGCCTAAGTATGCAGAGACCAGATATTGTAACACCAAATTTAAATCAAAATGCCTCTGTAAGGATGAACCATAATAAGAAAGAATCACTAACATTAAAAAAAAATTTTAACCATAACCAGACCAAGCAAATAAGATGTCCGCAATAAAATTAGCTATTAGTAATGTAATATATAATAAATCACTTAAAATAATAAATGAGAAATTATCAAGTACTTGATATTGCTTAAGTAACTTATGGCATAGGCAATAATATTAAAACGAATTGAACCATAGCAAAGCTAATCCATGACATATAAGGTTAAAAAATGTAGCTATACTAACTTTAATAACAACAATACACAGTTTTTAGTAGAACCAGAATAAAAATAAGATAACTACAATAATTTTAGTAATTAATATTATAACAAATAGTAACAAGTGCCCCCTAACTTGTTTCCACAGTTTATAATATAAATGTTTTTTTTCAATATGCCGTTAAATTAATAATAAGCCACTCTACGACTAGTGTTTCAATAGTATTAGGGATCACTTGGGGTCCAAGATCTAGGAGTTAACTTAAAAAATTTAAACAGGGACGTAGTCATGTGATATGTAATTTTACATGGCCATTTAAAGTTGAAAACTATAGTGCAATCAGATTTTAACAAGGATGTGTCCTTCTTTAGTTTTTTTACTCTTTTGTTGTTTTATTTAAATGGCCATTGCCAATTAAATAAAATTAATATTTGTCTAATTTCCTAGTAAATGTATGAATTACGATTTAAAAATAAACCAAAACTGTGATAAAAACACAAATCTGTTTTTTTTCTTAACCATGACAAAGCATAATTAACACTAAAATCCAAGGTGTGGTTAAAAGATTTCGAAATTTACATATTAAGATAATAAGAAATTATTTTTTCTTAAAATTCTAAAAAAAATATTATACTTGTCACAAAATATGTATTCATTTTAAGTACAGTTTTATTCTTGTCCATTCAATATTTTTTCCAATATTTTATTTTAATTGCAGTGTGGACTTTTAACTCTCCCTTGGCCTTCTGTTGCCTAAATTATTGTCTTAGATATAAATTGTATATTTCTTTTTAGCGTATTTTTTGTTTCTTTCTTGTTCTTTTATGGCCACTTTATTAGACATGTTTTGCACTATATTAGACATTATGTGCATTAATGCATATTCTATTTTCATTCAAAACCACCCAAGCTGGAATGAGAAAAAAAACAAACCGAAAGCGGCTGTTTTTACAAGACCTTGGACTGCAGCTTATCAAACCTTATATTTAAGAAAGGGCATAACACATAAATGGACTCCAGAATCATGTGTTGATGGCTTTGAAAAATATTTTAATTCGAAGAATGGAAAAACCAAGAACCAATACATCTACAGAAACTAGCAAGGGCCGGTGCCACATCTGTTGCAGTCAGGCGAAATAAAAAAAAGAGAAAACAAACAAACTAGTAAATACAACAATTATATCCATTTTGTATGTGGAGGACATTCTATAAAAACAAATGTATGTTAAGAATACAATACCGAAGACTCAGAGTAATTTTTAAGTTAATTTATATCTTAAATGTACTTTACACTTAATCACATTCATATACGTATTTTTTTGTAAATGTACTTTAAAACATTCACCCTAAGTTAAATTTATGTTTTTTGTAATTACAGTTTATATGCTTTCGTACATTTTTAACCATATGAAATAAAGTAACATTGCTTTTTAATCTAGACATTTTTTAACCCCCCCCCTTGGGCTTGTACGATATCAAAAATAGCTTGGTCCATCTGGGATTAGTTAGAAAAATACGTAAGTGATGACCAAATAAATAAAATAACAAAATAATTAAAAACTAAAGAACAATGAATACTCTTAAAATTTGTATTGCTCTACCGTTTTCAGCTTGAAATGGCGGTGTTAAATGACATATCACATGATCACGCTCCAAATGTGATCTTGACTCTTAGACCTTAGATCCAAAGTGATCATCATTAAGCACTCTAAATTTATTAATTTAACAGCACATTAAAAAAAGCAAATATTTCATGAACTGTGAGAAGACTAGGAGGTAACTGACTTAAAACTCACCCTCTATAACAACAAAAAGTAAATATAAAAATTATGCTTAGTTAATACAACGTAAAAGGCATTAAATATTAAAACATATTCAAAAAGAGCAATTGAAGTTTATATTGTGATTTGAAATGCAAAATAAAAAAAATGTAAATGTAGTTGCAAATTAAAATGTAGTGCAAAATTGACGTATTTAAAACCCTAATGAACGAATTAAAAATATTCCATTAGTTTTAAAAAGAGACTTAGAAGAATTGGCTCAAGAATTATTGAATACCATCCAACTGCCATTGCTTCGCTACGGTGTGGTTCTCTACGCTTGCTCATCTTTCTCCCATGGTTCCATCAACCCGTTACATCGATATAAAAGCTCAACCTGCAGCATCACCTTGTAAAATATCACATAGTACCTGTGCTTTTATGTTTAGCTTTTGATTTCTAACAATCTCGACACATAGTGATCAGACTCAGTGGAAATAATTCTTAAAGAAGATTATTTCACGGGATTTGGCCATTTCCTATGACCAGGTTAATTGTGTATTCAAGTCAATTTTAATATTTTATGATTGTGATCATATTGTTATCCTAGATCACAAAGCTTTGTAGATTAGAAAACCCTCTAAATATACTTTAGGATCGTGTAAAGTAGGGCAGTGTCAGAGTTAGTGAACACCTAAAAAATAGCCCTGTGAAAACCTCTTACGATATCTGCCTTATTGATGATCTAAATCATAATAAGATCATCCGTGTTGAATTTCATCTTCATAGGCTCTGTCAAAATCTAAATAAAGTGATGATACAGTGAAGAAGTAAGTCATAAAGCAGATTTTGACACAGGTTATGACATCGCTTTACCATGTCCTATCAGCAGGATGTGTCTGAACACTGATGAGTTTTAGATTTTCCGGTTAACATCAATGTTTTCACCTAGATAACAAACTGTATAGTTTAGAAAATGAGTAAGTCTGTTTTTAGGGAACGCAAAGTAGGGAATTTTCGTCTGAAGTAGTGGAATGCCAGGTTTTTGGCATGTTTATCCATGTCTTATAAGCAGGCAAAATTATTTTTCCTACTTTCCGATTAAAATCAGTTTATTATCCTAAATAAAAATGTCTTTCTGTCTAATAAAAATCAGTAGGTCAGTACAAAGTAGGACAATTGTGCCTGAATTAGCGATTTCTCGTCATGTTTTACTCGTTCCTTATGAAATGAAGATTGATTTAGTTCTAGAGATTTTTTCTGCAATTTTATGTTTGTTCTATACAAGAGTTTTACTGTCAGAAAACCCCGTATAGGTTCGCTTTAGGGATGTGTACAGTAGACGTGTAAACACGTAAAAATTAAAAATCTATCTCTACATAAGAGTGCAGGGGATGAGAGAGAGCAAAAATTCATAGGAACAAAGTTGTAGATCGTCACAAATCTGCTACTACAAATGATTTTAATTGTTCAATAGGACAATTGGTTTAGCAGCTACAGGTTGCATTGAAAACACTATTTTTGTTATTTAAAAATGTCCTCACTAAAATGGCTGTCATTTCAATACTACGAAGGATTTTTCAAAATTCTTGCACGTCTAAGATACAGGAAGAATAACCTTCACATGTTTAGTTTTTGTGGTTTTTGATAAATCGTGATCAGTAAGTAAGTGGTATTTGGCTTATAAATAGTGATGACATACATCTAGATACTCCTTATTGCTCTTTTATTTCATTTCAATACATATTTATTTCTTATGTTTTCACGATCTCAAACTGATTCTCGGTGCAAAAAGAGTTCATTAATCCATAATATGTTGGGAGTAAAACACCGCCTTGGCAAAATTTGACAGAATTTTCAGCAGGAATCTTTACTCATTCAAAACAAATCAGTTTGTAGTAAACATCTGCATTTGTCGATGGTAATGGGAAGAACTTTAAAGATTGACTATTTGGTTTATCAGAGTTAAATCTAATAGATTTAATCTGATTATATTTTTAATCTGATAGAAAAGATAAATTGGTTTATTAAAATGTAAAATATTCAACGTCAGATATTTACTTGTGTTCATTTCATTTTAGAAGGTCGATAATAAAAGAAAAATGACGGGACCAAGAAGAGAGCCCTGTGTCACACTACTAGTAACGGGGATACACCATTGTTATCTGTAAAGAGGATTGATTAATCAAATATAATGTGAATTGACTAAGTTCACCCAAAGAAGTAGCACTTAAATAATGGAGAGAGATGTCTCTATCTATAACAGTGTTGAATTTTCTACAAGTTAGCTACAGGTTAGCTACAAGTTAGCTACATGTTAGCTACAAGTTAGCTACAAGTTAGCTACAGGTTAGCTACAAGTTAGCTACGCTAAACCACACAAAATGCTCGTGCCAAATCGAGAAATATCCCGAAGGTAGATAATGTATTACCTTAGTCAAGGATATAGAAAAATGAGGAAACAACGGAGTAAAAAAAATATTTTCGCTACAAATATTGCTAGTTGTTGTGACATGTATAGGTGTAGCGATTAGTTCTCATTTGGGTAATGAGGCAAAAGTTTCATGGATTGGCAAATTGATATTGGGTTACCTTTTACATGAATTGATGTACTGAAAAGGGTTGTTGAATTTATGAACGAAGATTTTAAATCTTCGTTCATAAATTCGATGTTTTATTGTATTATTGAGATGATTTTAGAAGGTGTATTCATTTGTTGAGACACTCACGTGTTTGCCTAGGCGAAGAAGGTACTTAAGGCGCCTCATCTAATAGGTTCACTTTTGAAATTATTTACAGTTTTTCTATGATGTTCTTTATACTCTTAGTGGAGTTGATTCAGGTTAAGTGGAAGAAGGGACTTTTTAGTCCCAACTTCACCTGGTTAATTAAAGACGTATTTAATTTCATTTCATTTGATAGAGTTAAATCCGTCGTCAGTGAACGTGAAGAGAGAATACTTGAATGTTTAACTCAATCCTTGGATAAAAGTATATAATTTTCTTTATTTCACCAAAGATACTACAAAATTAAACTTTAAGAAATTCTAGTGTTTGAAGGAAGATATTTTAAAGAATACTCCAATAAAGTATTATGAAAATAAGTCATTTCCTCAAGTTTTTTTTTTTGTTTCGCTTCTTTCAAAATTGATTTCTTATTGTTCTTCTTAGTTTAATTTTCTTTTCTTAAAAGTGGTGGCTCAGTGGCTAAGGCTTCGAACTGCGGAGAGCAATGTCTAAGGTTCGAATCCCCACTGAGCCAACGGTCGGTACTTCACTCGTTGAATAAAGTTTACTACAGGCCTGTGGGCCCATGTGAACTGATGAGTGAAGTTTAAAATAAAAAAAAAAATATGTATTTAAATTTAGTGGAAAAATTAATGTTATGCTCTAAAATTGTTTAATTCCATTAATCTAGGTAATTTAGTAATTTTATTATTTAACTTTTAGATTATCAATTTGAAATTCCCATTTTGTATTTTTTAGTGTAAGATATGAGTTTAAAATGTTTATTGTTATTGTTACATGTTTACGTAGCTAAGTGGTAGGACTGTATTGTCCTAACTTTGCCACTAAAATAAAGGTTTTTTCATTCATTCATTCAATAAAAATAATACTAAATGAAAAAAAGCTGATACACGAACTGTTTGCAAGAGTATAATGTGTATTTGATTCACTAAATAAGAAAAAAAAGGGTCCATTAATCTGAAATTATTGTTTAAAGACTCTAATTTCAAATACATATTCATGTAGTTAAATCAAAATATGAGTAGAAAAGCAATATTATTTTAAAAAATAGATTAATCGTTATATTTCAATGCACAGAGCAAATCTAACGTAGAATATTATGAATTCATTATAATTTTGGTGAACTGATACAATGCGCTGTGTACTCTATGGTCGGTAAACTGTCTGGCAGCCATGCTTAGCTCAGGTCTGAGTCACTCTCCAGTATCCAGCCTTCTCCTTTGCTGTTCACAGACTCTCGCCACCACTTCAACATGTCTTCCAGTAAGCTCTTATACTATTATTTTTTATAGTTATTCAGTTTATATTACTATTTTTATTAATTTTATGATTTTGATTTTATATTGCTATAGTTCAGAAGTTTTTATTTTTTTGCCTGAAATATATTTTCCTTGCTGTAATAGTTTATTTGTGTAATTTTTTGTCATATGCAACATTTATAATTTAAACTTGTATGATTGTATGAATTTATATTTTTAAAATAAATTTTTAAATATATTTAAATTTAAATTTCTCTTATCATAAAGTACCACGATAAATTGTATGGGTTTATTACTAAAAAAATGCTTAAAATACATTTAAATATTAATTTACATTTTTACCAGTCCTTATTACTTGGTTTAAAAATAAAAGTAACAGTAGTGTCAATCATAGTTCATATCTACAAGATTCAAAACTCTAATATTTAGAATTTTCATTTTCAAATAATAAACTCACGATGTTCATAATTAATTTAATACCTAAGTACTTGAAATCTATGTTATTTACAGACAATTTTTATATTTTGTCTAACGAAAAAAAAATTTAAATTTTAAACGAACCTTGCAAATAATAACTTTTAAGGTACACATTAAAATAAATAGTAACAAAATGGCAATTATTATTTATTTTATGTATTTATTTATTCAAATCAATCGATGCTAAAAAATCATCATTACAGTGTAAATAATTGTCCCTCTAACTTAGAGGTAATTGAGGGAAAATCGTAATAATACTGATATATTGTTATTAAAAAAAATATGAATAATACATTAATTCACCAGTTTAACAAAAGATGTATACATTATTTTCTACACTGATGTACATTAAATTTAAATATATATATATATATAAATTCTGTAAATATTTGATTAATAATGACAGATTTCATAAGGAAGTCAAAATATAAAAATTTAAATAAATGATAGGGTGATTTTTGTATTATTTGATGGAAGGATTATATAGTAAAATCTACATTAAGTACATTATTTACATATTTATAGGCATGGAGATATAAATATATAATAAATATAACAAATAAATATCTTAAAATTACAACAGAAGTAAATATTTCAAAATGTTTAACAAATATAGGCTATAAAAAATAAAACAACCATAAAAAATCAACATGAATCCAAATAATCAAGTGTAATAACAAAGCAAGTTAATGAATGTACATATTAAAGTAAAAAGAAACATAAATTAGATAAAAGACCATAATGGCTTGTCAATTTGACAAGTATTTGGGACCCCTCCTGTTGGACTTAGCCTCTTCACTTTCACTTACACCTCTGACATGTTTATCTAAACATAACCTGTATGTGTTTGAAAACAACCATGTAAACAAATAAAGGGTATCTAGCCTTAATTCAATTCAAAGTACTTTCTTTGAACATATTTTCATACTTTTTTTATTTTATCTTAATTTCATACAAATAAATAGTAAATATCTTTATATTGGGTTGTATTTCTTTAAATACAAACCAATAAACAAGCAAATAACCTCTAACCAACTGTTATGGTTTATTACCTATAAAATATGAGTGCTATGGATAAAATAATTGTGTATTGAACATACTTATCTCTTTATGGGGTGTATAGATAAGTATTCACCTTATGAAGGTGAATATATAATTTCTTTTTAAAAGTACAGATATTTAATTTTTATTTTAGAGATTTTTTGATTTAATGGTAAAGAGTTCAGCCATAATCTACCATAATTATTTGAATGCTTACTTACTCAATAGTTACTTTGTCTCAGAATAATCTGTGTTCTCTAATGCTCATAGCTTCATTTTTAAAATAATTGCTTCATAAATTTATAAATTTTGCCAAGGATTGAAAAGTCATTATACCTAACAAATGTATCGGTACATTATTAAATATTTTTAAAAAATTCTATTAGTTTTATTTTCTAAGCGGTGTATCACACATATAGGAGGTAAATAATAAACCGTTTTTGCATAACAAAAGTAACTTTTAATCAAATAAAAATATATAACTCTTTTCACAACTACTAGAAATAAATTATTCTTTCTTTCACAATTATACAACATATGTCTTAATTTATTACACAAAGAACTAATATGGGTTTTAAATGTCATGTCACTATCCAAGTCAAAACCCTTATTATTTTGACTGAAATTAAGAAACTCACAAATGCAGCCACTCATATCATCAAAGCATTTTTTGAGTGACAAAACAACTCGAAGTTTTGGCTAATATTCATACAAATTCTATGATTTTTAAACGTAAAAACCTCAGTTTTCTTCCCATTTACCTTAATTGTATTGTTAAAAAAATATTTTACCAGTAACTTCAAATCATTCAGTACGAACTCCAGACCCAAAGGTAGTTTCGCTGTAAGGCAAAATCTTAAAATGTCTTTGTTAAGATTCTTGTATCATCAGTAAACTGTTTTATTTTACTGTTAAACTTCATGTTCGCTAAATCATTAATATAATTGTTAAATAATGTTGGTGATAAAATACCACCTTGTACCATACCACATTGTTGTTTGTAGGGTGTACTACTCTGATGGCCTATATTTACCAATAATGTTCTAACCTTAAAATAGTTTTAAAAAATCTAAATATTTTATCTCTTATCCCCATGTTGTAATTAAAAAAAATAATTCTTTAGGTCAAAAGCCTTGCTTAAATACGTTGCAACTGTAATTACATATTTATTATCATTAAGTAATTTATTAATATCATCTGTTAATTCTTCTATCAAATTAACTGTGGATTAATTCTTTCTAAAACCATTTCATTTATTTATTTTTTTAAATTTATTTTATTTATTCATAAGAAGCCGATCGTCAAGATATGGGCAAATATGGATTTCGAATGAGTGTGTAGATGAGCGAATGTAGCCATTGTTATAAACTAAGGCCGACTATTCCTTAGAAAGTGTCCTTAATTAATAGCCCAATGACAAATGAAAAGCTGGTGGTTATCAGTTCATTCCTCTCAAAATGTATTGACTCTGATTGGGATCGAACTGAGAACCTTTAGCACATGAAGCTGGGATTGAACCAACTACGCTACCATATTGATTCTCCCTTATTGTTTCATTTGTGGTTGTATACTCATTTAAATGGCTCTTTATATACATTTCTAGAAGCTTTGTTAATGCTGATATTGACCCTATTGGTCTATAACAGTTATAGTTTTGTTTGCAACCATTCTTGAATATAGGTCTTAGGTACGTAACTTTCATTTTGATAGGTATTTCTCCGGTAATCAACATTTGGTTTACTAAATGCTTTAGTATTGATTTCAAGTAGTATATTTTGTTTGTCATCAGTTATTACGTTGGATTAATCAATGTTTAATGTCAACACCTTTCGATATTGGGAAAGTGATCAAACCTATCTCACTTAAAACAAGATTTCCTTGCTTATATGTTATAGTGGTTATACGCTGTTTAAGAAAACATTTACCTTTTATATACTTTTATTTAGGTTTTATTAATTTTTATTAATTAATTTATTTTTTATAATACTGTAAAAAATCCACAGCCAATTACATTACAGCATTGAAAGAAAACACAATTAAGTTTTTTGTATTTATTCAGCTAAATTGCCATTAGTACATGCATTGGCTAATTTGTAAGTCTTAATACAATTAGTGATCATTTAAATAAAAAAAATTATGATAAACTGATAGAGAACCTAAAATTAACATTACAAGTAAACTAACAGGGGTGGTCACCTGGAATTCCCGGACTCTGTAGCAACAAACGTCAAGCAACAGGTTGTTTAGTTGTTTTCTAAACTTCAAGTGACCAGTTTCAACTTGCAAAGAAAGTGGTAGGAACAGCGCAATACTATTATAAAGAGTGTGCTTTAAAAAAATGAAGTGGTGTTTTAAATTAAGTTAAAAGTTAAAAAATTAAGTTTGAATAACATGTAAATATAAACTGTATAAATATAAACTTTTAATTTTGAATACACGACTCAAGTCCATGCAACACTTATTGTGTATTTTCTTATCAATAAAATACATTCACCATGTAACATAAATTATTTATAATAAAATAGAGACATTAAATTACGAAAATGCAATAGAAAACCACAAAGGTCCCCGAGAAAACAGCATGAATCTTAATAAACTGATAAATACTATTCAGTGACTTAGATAATAAGATAGTAGAAACATATGAACTACCAAAGCTACTATTACAATCAATAAACAATAACAAAACCATAAAAATGCAGACTACAGTCTGTAAGGATAATTATCTAAGAATATTACATTTATAAATTAATAGCTTATTGAAAATACTTAATCACCCTGGAAATGACTATTAAAAGAGCTCAGAGATTGTAATTCAATGATGACACAATTTCTTTGTTCTTAGTGTGAGTGTTTGTATTGGAAACGCTGGTGAATGTATTGAAATTTCAATATTTTTAGTTCGTACTCTCCACTAAAAAGGACAGTACAAGTAAACGTCACACAACACAAATTTATTACAATATAAGCACAAAATGCACAAATATACTACAATACAAGCACAAAATGCACAAATATTATGGTGATCGATTTCGGTGAACCACGCTCACCTTCCTCAGACCAGAGGGATTCACAAAAGAATGAAAAACGGTGTTCAACATCTCAATTTATAGGCCTATGATCACGTGACCCCATTGGCTGGAATCGTCAAAATGGCGGCTGCTGTGATATTATTGGATAATTCCTATTGTCTGTTACTTCTCTTCTTTTATTCGCTGAAAATACATTATTAAAAACTATTTCGGAATCAAAATTAACCTGTTCATTCATTAATTTATCACGATAATGTAATAATAATAATAATAATGTATTTTCAGCGAATAAAAGAAGAGAAGTAACAGACAATAGGAATTAACCAATAATATCACAGCAGCCGCCATTTTGACGATTCCAGCCAATGGGGTCACGTGATCATAGGCCTATAAATTGAGATGTTGAACACCGTTTTTCATTCTTTTGTGAATCCCTCTGGTCTGAGGAAGGTGAGCGTGGTTCACCGAAATCGATCACCATAATATTTGTGCATTTTGTGCTTGTATTGTAGTATATTTGTGCATTTTGTGCTTATATTGTAATAAATTTGTGTTGTGTGACGTTTACTTGTACTGTATATGTACCAACACGTATTATGCTAATTAAAAAACTATTACTAAAAAGGACGCTGAAGAAGTAAATCCTCAGTTTTATAAAAAAGCTTTAGTATTTCAGCATTAAACTTTTGTTGTAAATTGTTTTAATGTAGTATAATAATAATAATAATAATTCTTTATTGCGTAAACAATCGTATAAATTACATACGTCAAAGTTACAGTATATATATACTTTATACTATAATACATTTGTGTCATAGCCTATTACGTTTATATAGACAATCAAAATAATAATAATAATAATAATTCAACAAACTTTTTTGGATATCAAAACTGGGGTATTATAATTTATTTGTTTTTAATTTTAATTTTTAATTCCAGCGGCCCATCATGATCTCATCAACAGAGTAGAACGCCTTTGGAACCAGAAAGTTTTTCAATCTAGCTTTATATTTGTCTGGATCATTAATTTCTTTAAAACATTCTGGGAGCCTATTGGTTAGTTTGACACCAACTTGAGATGGCAAGTGTTCAAATGTAGTTGTTCTGTGCCGTTGTGTGCGCAAGTTGTCCTTGCCTCTAGTCTCGTATTGGTGAACATCCCTGCCTGTAACTAATTCACACTTAAATCGACAGTACAGGGTGACCTCAAGGATATAGAGACAAGGTAAAGTCATTAATCCAAGCTCCCTGAAGGAATCTTTACACGACTCTCTGGGTTTCAGTTTTGAAAGATTTCTGACAGCTTTTTTTGAGTTATAAATACACGTTCAAATTTGTATTTAGAGCAGCTGCCCCACAATCTTAAGCCATAGGTGTGGTTGAACTAGATCAAAATATGCTATTTTGAGTACATCCAACGAGCAAAAATTAATCAGGTACTTATAAAGATTGCGCAAAATATAAGTACCTGAAGCAACTTTCAACCGTAGTAAATAGAATGTGATGTTTTGTCTTTTAAAAGGGTGAAAATATTTATTATTAATTTTTTAAGTAGTGCCACAATTAAAACGTATCTCTCTTGCACGTTCCTAAAAAATAGACGGTGCGGATCTAAATACAGCATGTTCGACAAGAAATAAGGCTTTAGTAAGGCTCCCTTTTGCACGCCATTTTATTTAGCATCTCAACAAAAACTAAAAACATACTCTAGTTAACATACTGAAACCATAACAGCCATGTGGGTGCCTATTTTACCCTTGAAAATAATTTTTATTTTTATTTTTTTGACGATTACACCGATAGAGTTTTATTTTCCAGGTCAGAATAGTCGGTATTTATGCAGTTTATTGCTATCAAACAAATTTGGGACATTTTGATTGAAATGGGTCTAGAATTGGCTGTATTTTCACGAGATATGCTTTTGTTCTGCGGAAATAACGTCACAACTTTTAGTATTTTTGTCTTATTTCCGTTAATTGAAATGGTATTTTAATATTTTTTTTTATTTTGAATTTTTTTTGCACTGAATACAAATTTGAAAACTATTTTGGTATATTACAACTGTTTCTTGAGATAGAATGGAAAAACTACTATCGCAATTAGCGGCCATTACGTGATTATTATGTACAACAACAATTAATCACAAAAACCGAATTCACCTTTATCCCCGCCGGAGTGACCAAAACACTCGAATTACGAATCGGGGCAACAAATTACGAATTTTTGTTGAGAAAATAGACAATTAGAGTTAGGTTATGTTTGGTTATGTCTGTAAAAAATGCATTTTCCAAGCTGAAACAATTTTTACTACAAAACTAATTATATATTTGTGTTCAGCATAAAAAACACGAGAAATGTGAAAAAAGTGTTCGAAAAATAACGATTTTTAAAAAAGTTGTTTTTCCACTATTTAATAAAAAACTAGTTTTTCAATTTCTCGGTAAAAAACGAGTTTTCTGCGGATGAAATCAAACTCCTCAAGAGATAATAACTAATATTTTTTTCAACTTTTTTCAACTTCAACACTTTTTCAACAAGAAATCGTATTTTCAGAGGTGGCAAGAAAGTGCATAATTACCGAATAGTCAAATGTCCTGGAAAGTAAAATTTTCTTATCCCGTCCTGCAAGTTCCTATGTTAAAATTTTCTTATCCCGTCCTGCAAGTTCCTATGTTAAAATCAAATAATTATCTAAAATGCTACTTTAAATGTTTGGAATATAAGTTTCTGAAACGTTCTGATTACTAAACATGTATTTAACTATTTGAAACGGCAGCATGGTCGAGCCGGTGACCGAGTGGTCTGAAGTTGAGTCAAAGCTATCTTAAGTTCGTATCCTCACCGTGACTGTAAGTATTTTATCAGAACTGTTCTCCTTGTACTTTTCATCGTACTATTTTTTAATAATTACTTCGCCCAGATCAATAGTCTTTGATAAAAAGTCAGAGTAAGATTTAAAGGAAATCGGTTTCAAAGATTAAGCTTAGTTAATAAATGGTTTCAAAGAATTGGCATAAACTTTCCCCCATACTAAACACTAAACAAATCAAAACTTTTAAAATTGCCAGTTTAATTACCAAATACGTTTTTTTGCCATAACTTTAAATCTAGTCAAGCTGGAGACGTGTCATTTGTACTAAAATATTTTAAACTGTAATTTACATCTTTCCTGAAAATTGAACTAAAATCGTTGGAGCCTTTTTTGAGCAAATTCCATTTTCATATGTTTTTTGCCAATAAAAAACTAAAATTACAAAGAAGTTAAAAAATAGTCTGGAGATATTGGCTAAATTCCAAATTTCATAAAACATTGAACGATCCGTTTGGTCTCCAGCGAATAGAACATACACAAAGACATACGCAAATACGGAAAGACACCAATATTTTTTGTGGAAAAAAACACTTTTTGGGTTCAGGGGCCCTAAAATGGATTTTTAGACCTATTTGCAAAAAATGTTTTTCAACGATCACAATAATTTCTCTATGCTAACGCAGATAGGAGAAAGTAAAATATGAAAGAAACAGTAAAAGAATTAAATTGCTGGGAAAATATATCGTTGTAACGTTTTTACCTCTCATGTTAAACAGGTGTGTTTTCGTGGGAATTCTTCCCCAATCTTTATACTTATGTCTAGAAACATCAATGAACATTTTGTAGGGGATACTAACTCACTCCTATTTTTTTCATTTATTTAATTCTGTGTAGTTTAACATCTTTAGTTTATTTGTGAAATTATTTTTCTTATTGAACTCCTTTATTCCTCCACTTACAGATTGTCTGTGATATGCCACAATTTGTTTGTATACCTCATACTACATAAATTATGTATTTGCCTTTTGACTGTTCACAGATAAGATAACCGACTTTCTACTGAGAATGTATGATATTTTCTGCCAACCCTACATTATCTTCTTCAGTATTGGAGCAGTATTAATCTTTCTCATAATGGAATGTGACTTGTTGGTGGCTTTGTTTGATATTTGCTGTGGAACCTACAGGAAGAAACCAAAAGTACCTCGTAAACGAGAATATGTTTCTGCTACCAGTCAGTATCCATATTTTGCTTAATTTGTATGTAAGATAAGAAAAATATTATCTTGAATTTTGACTCCTATATGATGAATTAATTGAATGCTGTTTATATTATTTTGTTGTTTGTTTGTTAGTCTATTAAATAAGAGAAACAAAGTATGAAACATACTTTCGTAAAATTGAATTAAGTTTATTTTATGTTAAAACGTGACAATCTAAAAAAAAGTGCATTAACTTTTTTGGTAAAAAAAAATTATTTCGGGGGTCTTTTATAATATGTCTGCGCATTTCAAACTTATTTTCTATAGCCACCAAAGTGTTGCTAGAATTACAAATGTATTTTCTTAAGCAAATTTAAGTTACTTTTAGCTAGGTTTAACCTCGTAACCTAACCTAACATAATGACAAATACTTTACTGTTCGTATTTAATCGATTGGAGTCACGTTCTGTAATACTGAATGATAAATAGCACTTGATGGCTATAGAAAATAAGTTTAAAATGTGGGGACATTAGAAAAGACCCCTTTCGGAACTGTATTATGTATATTCGGAACATATTTTAACACTCACTAAATGCAAAATAAATATTGAACTTTTTTCTGAGAATACATTCGGGTATGACCACTATGCTTTACTTCTTCACTTTAATATCTCTGAGATAAAATCTAGAATTTTCATTTATACCCGCTGTTACACCGAGTGTTATGGCCTCAGTTTTATTTTCACAAATATACTATCTACAGACTAGAATTACGTTTTGATTCTATTAAGTGTAAACTTAGTAAAATTTAATACAAGTCACAAATATGTATGATTATTATTGGACAAATAACTGATCCTTCATTAAACACATAATGTTAAAGTAGCCTTATTCCCAATAGAGGAAAAAGCATTACAAATGCCATAAAATAAAGCTTTGGATTATAAAATACATAAATCATAGTTAGTGTTTTATTTTTAAATGTATATATGTTTATATATGCTTTTACCCAGTAGATGTTGAACAATTTCGTCACCATACATCATCACCGTACATGTATAGGTCGGTAGGTGAGCCAATAACAAAGTATATATTTGGGGTGGGCGAGTCATCACCACCGTATTTGTATGGTGAGTGAGCCAGTCATAATAACCGTATTTGTATGGAGAATGGGTTAGTCATTACTACCGTACTTGTATGGTAAGTGGGCGCGTCATCACCACCGTATTTGTATGGTGAGTGGGTTAGTCATTACTACCGTACTTGTATGGTGAGTGGGTGAGTCATCGCCACCGTATTTGTATGGTGAGTGGGTTAGTCATTACTACCATACTTGTATGGTAAGTGGGTGAGTCATCACCACTGTATTTGTATGGTGAGTGGGTTAGTCATTACTACCGTACTTGTATGGTAAGTGGGCGCGTCATCACCACCGTATTTGTATAGTGAGTGGGTTAGTCATTACTACCGTACTTTTATGGTAGGTGGGCGAGTCATCATCATCGTATTTGTATGGTGAGTGGGTTAGTCATTACTACCATACTTGTATGGTAAGTGGGCGCGTCATCACCACCGTATTTGTATGGTGAGTGGGTTAGTCATTACTACCGTACTTGTATGGTAAGTGGGCGCGTCATCACCATCGTATTTGTATGGTGAGTGGGTTAGTCATTACTACCGTACTTTTATGGTAGGTGGGCGAGTCATCATCATCGTATTTGTATGGTGAGTGGGTTAGTCATTACTACCGTACTTGTATGGTAAGTGGGCGAGTCATCACCATCGTATTTGTATGGTGAGTGGGTTAGTCATTACTACCGTACTTGTATGGTGAGTGGGTGAGTCATCGCCACCGTATTTGTATGGTGAGTGGGTTAGTCATTACTACCGTACTTGTATGGTAAGTGGGCGCGTCATCACCACCGTATTTGTATGGTGAGTGGGTTAGTCATTACTACCGTACTTGTATGGTAAATGGGCGCATCATCATCACCGTATTTGTATGGTGAGTGGGTTAGTCATTACTACCGTAATTGTATGGTAAGTGGGCGAGTCATCACCACCGTATTTGTATGGTGAGTGGGTTAGTCATTACTACCTTACTTGTATGGTGAGTGGGTGAGTCATCACCACTGTATTTGTATGGTGAGTGGGTTAGTTATTACTACCGTACTTGTATGGTTGAGTGGGCGAGTCATTACCTCGCACGTGTACGAGCCAATAGCAACCGTATCAACGTTGCATTATCAGTAACTATATGTTACAGCTACTAATAGTCTATTGAAACTCTAAGCTCCAATCTCTTTGTAATGTAAAAAAATTTTGCTAACCCTCAAATATCATTGGGGCAGGGGATTTTTAACCCAGGCATTTCGTATTGAAATATTTGTATGGAATGTTTATCAATGGAGTTTTTATCCAATGTAATCTTTTTACCTTGTAATCAATCTACATTCCAATATGTCCCATCCAAGCGATATCTACATGTCAAGAATGAGATGGTTTGAATAGTTTCGAATACAAAAATAAGTTATATTGTATTTAATTGTCAATCCTTAATATTGCGATAAAGAATCTATAAAAGAAATTTAATAAAATTATTATATTATTATATAAGATATTCTATAAGTTGTCAGAAGCAATATCTTATAAAAAACTTCCCGGAAACAATATTGGTAATATACAAGGAAAAAATAATTTTTGGGTTTTATACTAATATATTCGTATAAGTTGTGACCAAGAAATTGCAACATTTTCCTCGCTTATTACGCAGTAAAAGTGGAGTCATACCTTATATTCCCTTTAATTACAGTTATCCTACAACTTTTTACTATACACATTTTTTATATGCTTTCAGAGTATAAACTACTCTGCCGTTTATTAGGAGATGTAGCAACAGTAGGCGTACAGCTATTTAAAATAAGATAAAATGGTAAAACTGGAAAATAATAAACGCATCGTTCTCAAAGTATTATTAGAACGCTTATTGTTCACTGTTTCTGTGTTTAGGTAAGCCTGATGTCGACCCCGTTGATGCCACCGCCAAGAACGTGGCCACCATCAGCGATAGCCGTGATTCCGGCATTTATGAAGCAGAACATCAGAGTCCTGTAGATGACCCAAATGTCACACACCACATTTAAGCCATTCACTGAATTAATGTCACTATTTATCCCTTAGTATATTTTTTGCTGGCTACATTTAATAGTTTTTCAAACAAAAATGTACGTTTTAATAGTGTTGTAAAACATGTGGTATACTACAAAATTACAACTGTAATGCCTGACCCTTAAAATAACGGCAAAACCAACTTTATAGATTTTGTAGTATCATGTTATATGTAAGTATACTATTTGCTGGTTACTGTTAGTTTTAGTGTTTTGTAGGAAAACCAGTTTATTATATTTTCTCAACAAAAATAAATTAAAAATATTAGTTTTTTGGCTGTTTGATTGAAAACCAACTATTTTTTTCCAAATAAGCACTAAATGGCATGGGTTATTCCAATATTATTTAAATCGGACACAACCATGTACAAACAGAAAGTACAATATTGCACTTACTCACATATCTTCACCGGTCATCCTCAAAATGACACAACAATTGACGGGCCAACCTACCCAACATCAAAAGCACAGGACTGTTGACGAGCCAACTCCCCCACATCACACGCACAGGACTGTTGAAGGGCCAACCCAAACACTTTAAGAACTCACGACTGTTGACGTCCAACCCACCCACATCACGATTACGTGACTATTGACGTCCATTCTACGCATGACGTACAATCCCCACCCACACATACACGTACCGTGGTACTGACCTTTTCGCCTACCCATACTTATACAGATGTACTTACCTATCCGCCAAAACATCCACATACATACTTAAAACGTACTTACCCACTCGATCAACCCTACACGTACTGATCAATACCATAATATACCATATCATGAGTACACAATTGTCTACCTCCAACCCACCCATATGATGAGCAGATGATTGTAGATGGGTCCACTTGCGTGGGGTTCAATTATTTTTGACTCAAAAACCTTCCACATATTGGCTAAGAATGGGAATTCACTGCAATATTTATTTAACAGCACATTGCCTAGTAAATTTATTTACTAACCAGGAATAAAGAAGTAAAAAGATTATTATTGATACAAAAAATAGTAATAAATTGTATATTTGACAAATACATAATACATTTGTCAAATTTTTTATGTATTTGTAATTTATCGTATTGTAATTGAATTGTATTGAATTTCAATACAATTCATGTTTTTTCAAATATAGATATAGAATTTTTACTTGAAACTATTCGTAAATAGAATAAATATTTGAACTTTTTGTTGTTTTATTTTGTGTAAAGTATGTAAAAAAAAAAAAAAATAGTTACCAAACATTCGATTTTTCAACATTATCAACTATACGTCGTAATCTTTTGAAGTGTTGTTATTTGTTTATTGCAGCTCAAACAACCTTTTTTTAAAACAATCATTGGAACGAAACGTAAGAATTACAATTTCATAACGAATAATCAATCACGGTTGATGCGTGATCATTTTCAACAGCAGCGACTAACCACTATGTACAAATTTGTGCATTTTATCACGAGAGGGGTGGCCGGTATACCAATCCGTTGTACCAATCCTAAAGATCAGAAAATGTTAGGATTCTGATTTTAATGTGAATCTCGTATTTTTGTAGAGTTGTTGAGAAGGATTTATTAATTTGCCTTTTTATGATAGTGTTTCAGTGGTAAAATAATACTTTGAAAGCAGACAGAAAATTATATTCGTGATCACAGTAAACATGTAAAAAGTAATGGACATTAAAAAATGTCAACGTTTTAGTTTTTCTATAAAGAAATTTGGCAAAAACTAGTTTTTTAAGGTTGGAAATGATGTCCCCCGATAGTATAAATCAATTTAATATAGCAAATAAAAATAATTCCATTTATTTTCTGGAAAGAAACTGGAAGCAATAATACTCGATTTCTATTACTACTCGATAGATATCCATTGATATTGCACGAAACAAAGGTTTCTGGTTGAATTGATACATGTTAAATTTGAAGGATTCTGAAATATCATTGTATAATTATATTCATGAAGACCCTTTTTTTGAGGGTGAACAGTACACCCCATGAAATCTAACCCTCTCATATAAATATAACAAAGAAATATTTTTAATAATGGTTTTACATGGTTGAATTAAAATTATAGAATGATAATTTGTTAATATTGAAAGTTTCTTCTTAAGGGTATTCGTCCGGGCACCCAGTTTAGTGCTCTAGTCTAAAGAATTTTTTTCTAGATTGTATCGCAACTGCCGATAAGAGTAGTTAAGATCCTGACTCACTAACGAACAAGTAATGTATTCCCCTCACCTCTCCTACCCGCCTGCCTCGCCCCGCAAATTTGACAATGGCCATAACTCCCACATTTATAGTAAACTCTAGTAAGGAATTTTATATATATATATATATATATATATATATATATATATATATATATATATATATATATATATATATATATATATAACTATCTACTTTTTTAGCCAAAGATGACTGTAAAATTTTCAACTCAAAATTTGAAGAAATATTATTTATAGAAAAACATTTGGTCACACTTAAAAAACAATTTTTTTATTAGATTTACAATATACTAAGTTGATTAGTACCTTTCTTCCCACTATATTCTCAAAATTGTAATAGATCATATCACACGGTTTGTTCATTAGTTTTGCATCAGAGAGGTGAAATTACACTCCAAAAACCAATTTTTTAGAATTTTTTTTCCGGTACACATTTATTACTTACACGGATACTATCAGTTTTATTCAGAACATTTTCAAAAGTAATTTTCGATCAACACCCTTAAAGTTTTGCTATGGATAGCAATAAAATTCAACCTTTTGGGAAATATTAATATTATTACTATATTTAAATTCCAGTATTTGTAATAGTTTGCCGCTTATCAATAAGTTTGCTGTTAAATAACTGCCTTGGGAATGAATTATATAAGTGGAATGACATCAATCTTCAATCTCACAACTTAACATAACGCCTAATAGAATGATAATACAAATGTAAATTTGTTTTAACTTTGTGTTTCTTTCTTTTTTGTTGTATTTTCATAAAATATTAATATTCCTTTTCTCGTGTCAGATTTCTTATATTTATTTATAAATCATACCTTTTTTCTCTATTCATTCTGACATTAAATTATAATTCAATCTAGTATAAAACACGCTGACTGATCAACTCTATAGCCTATTCACAGACGTAGGCTAGTTTCCCTTATTTTCATATTGTACATATTTTATTTCATTTATTACTTTGCTAATTACCTTTGTACTATGTTTTATGTATACTTATCCTCAAAAGGTTCACATAAGTAATGCTGGACTATACCAGAGAGGAAGTAAGAGCAGGTAACATATCACAGACTTGTATTAACCATATACAGAGAGGAAAAAAAAATATATATAAATGGAAACGCTTTTGCAAAAACGTTATTTTTTCCATATATAACTTGATAGTTTCATTTTTGTAATAATCGTGTTCCATAAATTATAATTTTTGATTAGAATAATTTATTTAAATCCGTTAAATAGTGGATAAAAATTATTGTTCAAATTAGTTACTTTGAAATTCAAATGACCGCTACTCTGGAAAGGATATTTATACTATGATATACTCTGTGCTAAAGGTTGTCAGTTCGATCCCAATCAGAGTCATAATACATTTTGAGAAGGATCAGCTGATAACCACCGGCTGTTCATGTGTCATTGGGCTATTAATTAATGACACTTTCTAAGGAATAGTCGGCCTTACTTTGTAATAATGACTACATTCGCTCATCAACACTCATCACACTCATTCGAAATCCATATTTGCCCATATCTTGACGATCGGCGTCTTATGAATAAAAAAAAAATAATAAATAAATAGATAAACCATTCGAAGTCCGGTTTGTGGAAATTAAATTTCTTGAATAGACTTTTTATGATACCAAACTCGACCTAGGCTTACACTGAAGATTTTCGATCAACTCCTCGTGGGTCGTCCCCCTGAAAAGATGGAAATGTCGCTAATAGTGTAAAAAAGTATGTTCTTTTTTACGTTTCCATATTTTTTTCACCCTGTATATATTAGGGATCTGCTAGATATTGAAGATGTAAAGGGAGGGATTGTTAAATCAAAACAATCAGACCACTCTCCAATTTGCTTAAGGTTGGTTTATGCTTTGGTATGATGTCTAATGCTAGAGTTCGAAGAGAAATTGACAAAAATAGATTAAAGGGCGTTTGTGAAACAATTAAGAAGTTTAAAATGACAATTACTGCCAACATAATGTGCTAACCACGCTTTTAAAGCTATAATAAATAAGTTTACAGCAATTTATAAAAATACAAAACTAAATTTTATATACTATGAAATATAAAAGGATAGAAAAATAATGGATGACAAGAAAATTTAAGATTATTAATTAAGGAAGGGATAGACTATTTAAAGTCTGGAAAGGGGCTCCAAATATTAATTTACATCAGCTATGTTATTTTAATTTCATAAATAAAGTAAATAAAGAAATAAAACACGACAAAAGGAGTTCTATAAACACTTATTTCCATGATCAGGAAATTATAGTAGACAAACTTTGAAGGGAATAATTAGAGAATAATTAATGAGTAGAGTTAAAAATAAGAAATTAGACAAACAGATAGTAATTTCAAAGAATGAGCCAGAGAAACACATAGCTAACGAATTAGCTAATACGTTGTCATAAATGGTAGCTGATTTAAAAATTGTTTGCAATAGAAAAAAAAGAATTGAAATATGCAACAATAATTTAGACAATTTTCATATCCCTATATCAATAGCAACTGACATAAGACATATTACAGAAAGCTTAAACACAAAAAATGTTTGTGGTACATAAGAAATAAAGATCTTAAACTTGTCTCTGAACAATTAGCTCATAGACTATCTTAAGCCATGAATTAATTTATGTTTGAGAACCGAGTCCTTTCCCGACTGTTTAAAAGTATCTGTTGTTCGCCCAATATACAAGAAAGGGTGCAGAAAAACTGTGAGAATCGCAGACCCATTTCTTTACTTCCTAGCATAGAAAAAGTATTTGAAAAATATGTATGAGAGTATTTGAATAAGTATCTCTATGAATTTAATATTATGAATAAAAATCAATATGCCTTTCAGCAAGGAAAAGAAACAAAACACATATTTGGAGAAGTAGGAAATTACATTAATGAACACATTTATAACTAAGAAATGTTTTGTCTAAGCACTTTTCATAGACCTGCCAATTGCATTCGATACAATTATTTACCATAAAGAGCTTATTGACGAAATAGAAGATTTTGGTATCACAGGTGTAGAAGTTAAATAGTTTCAATCCTATCTTAAGAATATAACATATAAAGTAAAAATTGAGCAAGTATTTAGTCAAAATAAAACTTGTTTATTTGGGTTTCCACGAGGGAGGCACCTAAGTCTAATAATATAATATATTTACATCAATACAATTTTAATTTAATAAAGGTCATTTAGATATGGGGTTATGGAGATGATTTATGGCTTTTAACTTATCATATTGATTTAAAATTGGCACAGTACTTATTGCAGACTAATTTCAATAAATGAAATAAATGGATGCATAGCATGGCATCAAGCCAAATAAAACAGTATTTATGAATACAGTGATAAGTGAACCTTAGACATAAAAATATACAGAACCTATGTTGAAATATCATAACTGCAATTGTGTAACATTTCAAACTGAGCCTAATTTATTGTAACTATTTGAAATAGAAAATGTGGATAAATGTGATTACTCATTACAATTGATTGCGGATTGTTATGGAATGAACATGTTGCACAAGTCAAAAGAAAGCCCTCTTATGGTATTGAAATGTTAAGGAATTATGGAAAATTATAGGATGTAAATCTAGGATGTGAACCGAATCTATTTATGCTAGATATCCCTCCATATAAGAGCGCAGGGGGCAACTGTAACTATGTGATATATTGTTCAGATAGACTCCCTGAAATCAACTCTTGTTGATCTAGTGTCAATCCCTATTTATAGTTTCAGTAATTACATCTGTCTACACCACTTCGGACGCTATTCAACAATGTCCACTCCATACGAGGGGGGTTCATTCCATCTACAGGTATTGACGGATTGTTAATAAGCAACTTATTTCGTCCATAAAACTGTTCTACACTATGGGCAGCTAGTATTGGTTGAGAGATTTGATCTGCTGAACTGAAGTGCAGGGCGTACAGGTGGGTTTCGAGTTATCAAGTGACCGATATGACGTGGAAGATCTTGTGTAATTGGGATGTGTTAAACATTCAGAATCTTACTGAATTCTTTAAGTTGTTGAGACCTGAGTAATAGACTAGCAAATTAAAAATTGAATATCTTTTTCAGTGGTGTAAGGCTGAAACGCAATAAGCATCCAGAGTACTTGGGAGTTAGTTTGACTCTTCCTTTTAAAACTAAAGGGGTAAACCTTTCCTCTAAAGGGGTAATCACTCTTCCTTTTAAAACTCACCTACAGAAAAAAGCATCTAGAGATAATCAGAACCAACATTGTACACAAGCGGACTGCGTACAAGGACGGAATCGCACAGACGGTCAACCATCCAAGGGACAGCCACGCTCGATGCTGCTTGACACCGTTACCTTGATAACGTCAGAACCCTCGGGTCAAGGCCATTCATGGGGTAGGTGTTTGTACAGGATTACCTGACAGTGAGGCCACAAATGACGCTTTAGGCTTTCTTTAATAAGCAATTCACGCCTAATATAAGAATTGTATTTCATAAACTTGACATTTATATAAACTATATACAAAATCTAAGGTGGAGTAGACGAGAAGATTTAATTGTCAACGTTCCATTGAATAACTCTGCAAGAGCAAAAATTTAAAAATCCTGTAATTTTTAACCTAGTCTTGCCGTTTTATTTTGAAGCTATTATTTCGTACGTAATACCAATTATTATATACACCTGCAATATATATTCCATATAAAAGGAATATTTGAAATTAGGTTAGTTAATAAGGCCTGCAACCAGAGCTGTTTTAAACTGCATTACATTTTCATGGAACTACACTAGCGCTCCACAATGAACCACAAAACACTGATATTTTCAGACTAAAATTTTAATATTGGATGGGAAATCTATTTGTTTATAAAATCAATGGTAATAAAAAAAGGTAACATTCGTCTAAGAAGTAAATAAAATAAAAGAAGTAAGTAAAAAAAAAAATACATATTTGTCATTTTAATATATATGTCAATTAGTATTGATAGGTGCAATGTTTCATACTCTGTGGTGTGCAAATTTTGCAACAGCCATTTTGATCACTGCTAGCATTACCGACTCACTCACTTGCTCACTGCCGACTAATTCACAGCTTGTGTTCAGACCTCTTCGTCACTACTAAAACGCTCGTCTAGTGCGGTTCCAGTGTCAGAGACTTGCAGTGCCACTGATCAGTCAATATGAAAAGTAAGTTTTTCAAACTTTTTTATTTATATTATTGGGTATTTTATATTGAAATTTTTGTATTGTTAAAAGATAAAGTGGATTTTAAACTTTAGATAATGTTTGTTCTAAAGATTATACATCACCAGAAATTGTAAATATTCACTAAACAAAAATTATATTTTAGGGAAATATAGTTTTTATTCCACAAAAAAACATAGTTTCGTAATAAAAATTGAGAAGATATACGTTTTGCCAAATTTCTTTTTTATTAAACTATTTCTGTTCCTTAGATTGATAGCCCGACATATTTAGTTATTTTTTAGTTCGATATTGTGCTGAAAATGAATTTGAAACTGTTTTGGTCTATATGAACTAACATAGCTAACCAACAATAAACTTTATTAAAATATAGTATTTTATTTTGATTTAACTTTTTTTAGTGTGTTCCTTCTATTATCATAAGAAGTAACCGTTTATGGAAATAAAATTATTATTATATAATACAAAGAATTGAATCATGAACAATGTTTTGATATCCAAACTAAAAAATTTTCCAAAATAAATTTTTTAATAGACGATTTTTAGGGAAATTTCTTTCAACTTGCTTTAGTCTTCAAAATTATTTATCACATTATAAATACATCGGTAAGATTTTTGTGTAACACCCAACATGGGCCATCCTCATACAAAAATAAATGCTGCACTATTACTAAGTCAACTTAAAATTGTGTCATATCTTTATATGATGATGTGGTAGTCCTTACTTAGTTAGAAAAATGAAAATCTAGTGTTGTCGTTCATGTTGCAAAGCGATAAAAAGGTTTAAAGTCCACGCCCTATCACTGACATTTCGGAGACATCGCGCCGCGGCAGTTATGGTTAGGTTAGGTTATTATATTGTATAATGAACCTGTAATAACGTATTTTCACTGTTGCAAACCAATTTTCAGTCAGCATAATTTGTAAAAAACACATTATAAAATAGGCTATGATAACCTAACCTAACCATAACTGCCGCGGCGCGATGTGTATGGACAGCCTTGGTTTACACTAATGTTACACTAATGATACTCTATGGTTCCGATACCTAATTTTTATTAAATTTTAATATATAGCTTGCCAAAAATGTAATATCAAAGTATGAACAGATTTGATGTTGGCTAAGTAATAGTGCTGAATTACCCACTGTAAACTATAGACTAAAACTATAGCTAATAAAGATTGCATGAGATGCCAAAGAAATGAGTTTGTATATTTGCTATTTGTAATGCACTTTCTATACCCCCTAACATTTTGAAATTGTTCACCAGTTTATACAATCTGGTATATATTTTAGGGAAATATAGTTTTTATTCCACAAAACCCCTAGTTTCGTAATCAAAATTGAGAAGACTTACTTTTTACCAAGTATCTTTTCTATTAAATCATTTCAATTCCTTAGATTGATATCCAGATATATTTAGTTATTTTTTAGTTGGATATTACGCTGAAAATTAATTAAAAAACTTTTTGGTCTACGGCAGTTTTATTATTTGGGATAAAATATAAAAAACTACTTTCATGACTAATGACGTATAGCGAACATATGCGTACATCTAATCACAATTATAATTTCATTTAAGTAATAAATAATTAAATAACAATAAAGTGTTCATTGGATTACTGAAAAGTGTGTTTTTTTTTCTCCTAAAAAAATGGGATAGACTTCATTTTATCACAAAACAAATTATAAAGTATCTTCTTTAAAAGATGTTCAAGTAAAATAAATTACTTTAAAAATACCGGTGTTTAAAATAATAGATTTTTAAAAATTGTCTGTTAAAATAAGTATTCGTGATTCAACAAACCTCCACTACAAATAAGCTGCTTTTGTACAGCTTAAAACAATTTTTTATTTCAGAGGGGCCTAGAAATTGAATAATTACAAGTTAATCTTAATTGTTGACTGTGAACATACAAACATACAGTGTTATGATATAACAATTGCTCTGGCTTTGTTAATTTTAGTAAATTGATATTTTTATATTTATATTATCTATGGAACATAGTAATTCTTCGAACTATACTAATTCTCATACTGATAGGTGAGCATCAACCACTCATGCATTTCCCCCTGTTTTTCTTGACTTAAAATTTCGGTATTATTACAAACCTGCTCGATTTGCTGTACAAACCGACTCAATCACTGGCTACTCTAGTTTGGCTGATCACCTTAGATGTCCGCGCCTGGAAACTTTGCCTCAAATCAATTGTGGATCTCAGCCTGTGGCCTCGTGCGGAAGCTCGGACTAATTCCTCACCAAGAAACTCTACTACAGCACCATTTGCAGATCCTACACTGTGGCTTCATCGGGAAGCACGGCCCATAGCATCGTTAGAACACTCATTCGTGTATCCCCATTTTTGTATCTTAGCTTGCTTCATCATGAGGAAGCTAACATACGGCCTCGCCTCGAAACACCATTTTTAGCACAATTAATTGCTAACTGAGCCTGCATACTGGTAGAGGAGCTCAGCCTACGGCCTTGCTAAGAAACCGCTAAAGCTCCATTTGTAAATCTGGGCTTGAAGGCTAGATAAGAAACTTTGACACGAAGGATCTCGATTAGTGATAAGTCTGAATTTTCGGTGTTATAGTTCAGTATTCAAGTTTATTTGTTTTTTGGAACATTATTTTGGTTTTGAAGGCAGTGGAGGCTATAAATATGTCTTTGGCAAATTTAAATATTATATTAGGTACTAAGAAAAGAACGCCTATAATTTAATATCTCACTTGGGTGTGCAATTCTAATGTAACGCATATTTTGGTTTTGGGAATATTTTTGTTTTTATTTTTGTTTTCGAGAGGTATAGCCCATAACCCCTCCATATCCATCCCCCCATATCCACCAAAATAAAATAATTTATTCGGAATCAAGAGGGAAATAAAATTCTGTAGTTTAATACTACCTTGTGTGGTGTATTTCAGTTTCATTAAAATTTAATTTTAAAATCATTTATTATTTTGAAGCAGTTACTTTATAATGATTAAATTTTTCAAAATATAATTGTATATTATGATAAAGGAATAAAATACCCTTTACAGCGAATTATATGATTCTTAAAAAACCATTCAGCTTTGGTAAATTGTATGTTTTTGGGATTCAAAAACCAAAAAAAACTGTCCTTATCTTATCGCTTTTCAAGAACTTACACACAGAGAGTGAATTTTGCGGTAAGTCAATCATTGGATTTACCATTTTGTGATCAAATTCAGTAGCATCCTAACCTAACCCGACCTACTCTAACCAGACCGTAACTGCGATAAAAAAAAAGTAGTGGTAATGCAGTAGTGGAAAAAGTAATGGTAGTGAATTAACGGAAAAGGCCCCAATACCAATATGAATAAATATAACACAAGGATGGCCTTTGTGGGATATATTTTGTAGTGCATGTTCTTAATTTCCACTGTTTGGGCGTTTTTTTATGATTGGAGAAGGTTATTGGGAAATGTAAAATTTCAGGAGATTCCTTATAATCACCTACGAATGTTCTTTTTGAGTATGTTTATTATGTTTTTAATTTATTTTATGCTTCATGATACGAACAAGATTAAAGTGTTGACTGTACTTCATAATTCAAAACTATCAGCTCAAAAATATCAACAATAATGTCATGATCACCAGAAATTTACCAAGCCTAACATGTTTTTAATATTGCACACCATAAATAAATAAATAAAGCAATGCAAGATCTTTTCATGTTGACTCCTTTTTAGGTAGCGCAGTTTCTCTTATCACAAATGGAATATGATAATATGATACTATGATTAACGTATGGTAATGACGACCCTCCCACCCACCCATAAATATACTGAAGTGATTAGGGCATCTTCCTTGCATAGTGAATAGATTTTCAGACATCAATGTAAAGCCACAGGTTCAAATGACTGTACTTAATATAGCTTGATTAGTTTTGAAATTGATTCGTAACAGCGTTTTGTGTATATATATATATATATATCGTATGGTTTGTTGTCAGCTACCATTTGTCAATTATAAAGCTGCAATGTATATTTGGATAAATATCCAAAAGTCATGATTATATATTCATTGATTATAAAATGTAAAGTGATCTCCTGTCACAAAGCTAAGTATAATCCATGAAGCCATCTAACACCTGCCTCACTGATTCTGTGTATCCTGGCTAATCCCTCCACAAAAGAGCGCAGGAGGCACTAATTAACTATGTGATCCATTGTTTGGATAGTCTCCTTGCAATCATATGACTGATCAGTGTCAATCCCCATTTATACTTCCAGTAATTTCATCTGCCAACGCCAGTTCGAAACCGATTCAAGAGTGTCCATTCCCTACGAGGGAGGTTCATCCCACCTACAGGTTTAAGGGTGGGTGGGAGGGTCGTCATTACCATACGTTAATCATACTATCGTATTACCATATTCCATTTGTGATAAGAGAAACGGCTTTTCCTAAAAAGGAGTCAACATGAAACGATCTTGCAATGTTGGCAGGTTTATTTAATTATGGTGTGCCATACCATTGGGGTGTGATGTTGTTCACGTCCACAGCAATTCTTTAAAGCTGTACGTACTCCCTGGGTAGTTCTAAACGAGCAACAAATATGGTAGCTGGACTGTTATGGTTTTGTAATTTCCCAGCGCTGGCAGCTACCACAAAAATAGCAGAGTTAAAATAAAAGTGATAAAAATGCCAAAGTGTAAGAAGGAAAAAGAAATAAACGCTGGAAGGGGGGAGGTCATTCTAATTTTTTGTGTGTGTTACGAAATGTTCATATCTATTAAGACCACCAGGTTTACAATTTCAGACTGAACATATTTAGTATCATTTTACAATGTATGTAGGTAATATTTGAAACCTACATGTTTATTATTCATCCTTTGCATGTATGTATCGATGTATACAGGGTGGAAAAATATGGGAAAGCTTTCAAAACTTTTGTATGACTTCACTTGTAAAAGTAAAAGATTTGATTTTTACAAGTCATCATGGTTACAAAGAAAATGCGTTTTGACCCCATTAGCGACATTTTATCTTTTCAGGGGGACGGCCTACGAGGAGTTGACTGAAAATCTTCAACGTAAGCCTAGGTCAAATTTGGTATCAAATGAGGTCTATTCAAGAGAAATTAATGGCCGCAAACCAGACTTCGAAAGGTTAATCCTTTCCAGAAAAGCGATCATTTGAATTTAAAAGTAACTAATTTGAACAATGTTATTTCTCCGCTATTTAACGGTTTTAAGTAAGTTATTCTGATAAAAAATTATACTTTTAGAAAACAATTATTAAAAACATTATAAAATTATCTCTGTAAATAACGTTGTTTTGAAAGCATTTCCATATTTGTTTAACCCTGTATATGAAGATTTTGAAAATAAATGTAAATTATTCAAAAACGTGATACATTTTTAAAGAAACCATAAAAAGAACATTGTTTTTTACATCCAGAATAACGTATTTCCCAGAAATACACGTCACATCCTGACATGTGGCCGTTGATGTACCGACATGGAGTCAGCACTTCCTATTTAGACAGGTGCAGGTGGTCATTTTCTGTCTGTTATATTTTCTTTAAAATGCCAGTATGGTTATTTGTTCCACAGAGAAGAAGGAACAGAGGTCATATCCAAATTATTTACTTTTTGTAAAATTAAACCATGTGGCTTCTGTCATGTCGAAATCATTTTATTTTTTTATCAATATGACTATCTGGGTGAAAAAATTCCAAAACAGACATTAGGTTTGGAGTAACCAGGCGTGTATATTTTTTTATCTAACGTACTTTCATTCTAAAATAAAAATAATTAAATACCACGCAAATTTAAAAGTAAAATGTATTTAAAAGTGTACAAATACTATTTCCATATTCGTTCCAAATTTATTTTGTAAAAACTTACATTTCATACAAAAAAACTTGCAGAAAATAAAACCACTCATTTGTAATTTTTATCCTTTTGGTTTTGAATATTACATAAAGATCCCGAAAAATCTAAGTATATATAGACAGTGACGTGAAAACAACTGATTTTCAAGTTCTGTAACATTTTTAATTAGTATATTTGTTCCAGGAGGGGGCAGGTACAAATAAAACACAGAAAAAATTTAATTAAAAGGGGGTTTTAAGCATTACTTTACATATTAAATTAAAATATTGATGCATTAAATATGTGCCGTATAATTTTTTATAATGTTCACTTATTTTGTGCGTTCACTTTTCAAAGAAATTTTTCAATTCAATTTTTTGCTGAGTTTAGTTTCGGGATTTCCAACAGCCCTCTGCCAAATCAAAAGACATAAAGGCGTACAACTGACAATATTTTATGATCCATTGTCACACTGGCTTAGTGGAGACTATTTTTCGAAGAGTTCTTGCATTTACGCTCTACTCAAGAGGTCGTACAGACTGTAGAGTATGTGACAAGTTGAAAGAAGCTTATTGATAGATTAGTCTATTTCAAAGTAGATATTTTGTTAAGTGATTGTGCTAATTTCACAAGAAGCTCTTTTGAAAACCCAAACCTATTTGAAATTTACTTTTTTATACTTAAAATAAATATATCTTTGTTAAGAATCAAGAAAAAAAAATATTTGGGCTGGAGTACACATTACAATGAATAATAGGAAATACTGCAAAAAATCAAAATAAAGTAATTTTTATGTGACGGAATTCAATATTAATTATTTATGTGTCAACCATATAAACGAAAATTCCATATAATTTATACATTGTTTTCGTTTTCCTAAATATTTCATATTTAAGTTAAACAGCAAAATAACCAAAAGTAGTAAAGGTCTTTTATATATTAAAGGTGAAAAAAACTGGTGGGAGTAAAATAATTGATCGTCCTTTTCTTTTCCGTAGTTCTTCTTTTATTCTCGACTTATTGTAAACCTTTGATATCAAACTATTCCCAAATATGACTCAAACACTGATTTATAGCGGGTTTTCAGATTAGAATCCTTAGGGATTACACATAAGAGGCACTTGTTGTTATTGTAAATCTAAACTTATGTCGTATACATTTTACTAAAAACTAAAGATTTTGGTGACGGCCACGTCAAGTCTACAATATTTACATAACCAGACGTTTCGTCCGTGGTGTAATGTGGCATCCTTATTGGTATCTCTAGAAGTCTCAGAGATACATCTCGTAAAAAGTGTAAATAACAGCTTGACGGAAGCTTTAGTTTTTAGAAATGACACTTGCCACTTAAGCCTACAAGTAAGATTATTTATTTTTTTACACATCATCGGATAGCAAGATTTATTTGATCACAACTGAGGGTTTGTTGGTAATTATTTATGAGATAGTTAATATTAAATAATGTATTATAAATAAATAGTTAACTAAGATTACATCCCACTCAAGGATATTTTTATTTAAAATGACTATTGAAAATGTATTCTTTTAAACCATTGGGATATTGTAACATATTTTTCTATACTTTTTATAGAAATAACATTTACTTGTCTATCAACACTAAAAACTGAAACCACGTGACAACAGGTTGACTGTACACTTATGTTTTACAGATATAACGCAGACAGAGGAGCCTGCGGCACCCCCAAATGTCTACGCTGTATTCTTTACTTTATTCTTCATTTGCTTGATCATTATGTACTGCGTCGTCCAGTTTCACAGCAACCGTCAACGTGCTAAACTCAACGCATTGCGCTACGAATGTCAGTATCTACAATTTCGTCAAAATGCAGCAGTGTCCGCCAACAGGCAAGGTTCGTAACTATTTCACATCATCTCCTGTGTTGCATGTTGTTCCTTGTACAGAGTTGTGTTGTAAGTCATAGGTTTTGAGTTGTTAATTATAGAGTTTAGATCTAACTTAAGTGCCTGTAAGTTGCTTAGTATAGAGTGTAGAACTGAATTGTAACTTAAGGTCTAAGTGTATAGTCACGAAGTATTTTTTGTAATTTTCGACAATTTACGAAAAAATTAAAAATGTCATCAAATCATTATAGCATAGGATTATATTAAGTTAATGAAAATTGTCTTTGTTAGGTGTAGTTGAACTTCAAGGTCTTCTCTGCTACTCAGCTGGTACCGAGATCACATTTCGATTGGAGAAATTTTAAAACATTCATTAACAAGTCTCGTAAATATTTAATATAAGCTGAATTGGACTTAACCTACAGAAAAAAATCAGCAACTAATGCAAATTTTCCTTGTTTCGTTTTCTAAAAGGATAGTAACAATTACCTTATAAAATGATTTGACTAAAAATATACGACACATGTAGGTAATATCACCATTTTAAAATTGTACACATCAGACTAAATTGGGCTTAATATTTCTAAACATATAAATATGTACCAAATGATAAAACTTCACGCCAGTCTATTGAAAGTGACAAATAGATATAATATTATGTATGAGAACTAACAACTGCATACTTAAAACCATATGGATAGTTATTCCACCTGCATATTTAAACTCTTCCTAAAAAATCGTATCTTTCATGGAAATACTAGCGTATTTGCAATGATACAGTGTTTCAAAAATAATATTTAGGGCAAATAAACTTGCAAACAAGAATAGATATGGCAGTAATAATGGTTAGTGTGAACATTGTTGCACATGCTTGTGAGTTCCTTAGTACAGAGTTAAGTTGTAAGAATAGCTTTTGAGCTGTTAAGTATAGAGTTTAGTTCTAACTAAAGTGCCTGTAAGTTGCTTAGTATGGAGTAAATAGTTCGGTTATAATATAATCCATTACGAGTTGCTGAGTACAGGGTATACAGTTGAGTTATAAATTATGACTTTGTGAGAGTTTTGTATAGAGTTGAGTTCTCACTTAACCCTTGCGAGTTACTCAATATAGAGTTTAGTTCTAACTAAAGTGCCTGTAAGTTGCTTAGTATGGAGTAAATAGTTCGGTTATAATATAATCTATTACGAGTTGCTGAGTACAGGGTATACAGTTGAGTTATAAATTATGACTTTGTGAGAGTTTCGTATAGAGTTGAGTTCTCACTTAACCCTTGCGAGTTACTCAATATAGAGTTTAGTTTTAATGTTAATGCACATGAGTTGCTTGATATAAACATTAGAGTTGAGTCAGCTAACATAAAAAAAACAAATAAATATGCTTCGTGTTTTTCGAATGTGCTGTAACTTATATTAACTTTACGAATCTGACTCGAAATTATCGTCATAATTGAGCAATTACAAATTATAAATTTACAGAGGAAAAGAGGACTATAAGAAATGCTCTCTTGAATATATTATTTCAAGACCAAATATTTGATAGAGTATTTATCTAGGGTTGCATATTTTTCTTTAATCATGGAGAAATTGAGTCTATTTGTATGTCTGTTTTAAGTTAAACATATTTAATATACCTACTAGTACGAAGATTAGATGCTTTTTGCGTAACATCAAGTGGGATCTGTTCAGAGGCGAAAGTATTGACCGCGAGAGTTAAGAGATCCCTGAGAAATTGCGTATTACGTGTAGGGATGGCAACGATATATCTGAAATATCGATATATTAGTCTCGAAATTTCTTTTGCTAATATCGGCCATATTGATATTTTGTTCCGATATATCATATCACTAAATATTGACGTTATTGTCTCACCTCAAAACCATCACGATTCGAAAAAAAAATTTAAATTGCCATTTAAATGTTTTATGCGTACAAAACATGCATTGAAAAAATAAAGTAAATTTATTTAGTACTTTTACGTTAGGTTGACGCTCTAAAATGTAGTTTAATTGATTTTTTTTATTTTTAGTGTTCATAAGAACCCTAGTGTAATTTTTAAATATTGAAAACAAAAAGAACAACGTCATTACATTATTCTTTTATAATTACCATGATGATTAAAGGTATAATTATTTTGAATCTTTTTAATTTAACTCCACAAACCAAAACTTGTTTCATGGAGATAAATTTATTTAATTTTTACATTCAGTCTGCTATTCTAAATAGTGACAGCAAAACATAATGTATTTTTGGTCATGACATAAGAAGTTTTAAACGCATGAATCATAGGGTAACCGATATATAGATTTTTTCTTTCGATATTATCGTTAGGTCGATATTTGGTTTGCGATACATCGATAATTCGATATGTTGAAAAAATTTGCCATCCCTAATTACGTGTTTGCAGCCGCTGGAATGGATCTGTGTCAAAGCAAACGTATCGCCTTTTTATATTTTTTTATACCTCTCAGACCAAATAAATTTTATCAGAATATTATTTTAATCTCATACGACACATTATTGCCCAACCAGTAATATTTAAATATCACTAAACCAACTAGGGCAGTAATACAGGATTTCTTTTTTAATCCATCTATGTCAATTTAAAATTAAATAATTTAAATAGAAACGGCTTAACCTACAAGCAAATAAGTAAATTTTGCATGCCATTATTATTCTTGTTGTCGTGCAGTATGTGTCCATGATATAAAATAACAATTACAGTTGGAACACAAGCCAAACATTTTTGATGATACTCTACAACCCACTTGAGGGATTTGTTAACTGTCGTGGCCTATTTATCCAAGACTATCGTGGAATAAACTTCAATGCAGAGCACTATGGGTTAGATAAGCAGATTTAGATTTGGATTTTGGTGTAGTTATAATACTGTGCTCTCTAAATAATACGATTTTGTTAATTTCTTATTGCATGCGTAGTCGTTAGTTTGTAGAATAAATAAAAACAGATAAATCGTATTTTACATTACCGTCCTAAGATAGGCTCGGTTGAAATTGATGATTTTGGTCCTACATCATAATTAAAAATGTGCTTTTAAAAAATAAATAGTATTCTTTTGTCTAGATTTAAATGTTTTGTTAGTTTGTTCAGATAGGAATAATTACTTTGATTTCCTACCACTAACATTTTATCTCACCCATCATCAGGTGATAAATGAAGTCTATAAATATATTATAGTTCATATTTTACCAAAAAAATCACATGCCGAGGTCCACAAATGTGCAGAGTGTCTTGGCGAGGCCATAAGCTGAGCTTCCCACGTGGTCACAGGTATCAATGATATAAATATACAGGGTGTTAAAGAAATGTGGGGAAATATTTTGAGATACGTTATAACAAGTAAAAATAAACATAAAAGTTCCTCCAACACTATTGTCTATCTCGCTTCGTTAAGCGTCTGTCAGTCTGTTTGTGTGTGTGTGTGTGTGTGTGTGTGTGTGTGTGTGTGTGTGTGTTTTGTATGTTAAAAATCATAACTCAAATGCTGTTTTAGCTACAGCATTGTAATTTTACATAGTTATATGTTTAATCAAAACCTAAATTTCAGTTCAAATAAAATAATTAATATCACCATTATTTTCAAAATGGTGGCCTATTAATAATTTAAAGCGAAATGTCATGGAAACTAGCCAGAGGAGAAAAGATATAACATAAATTAAAAATAGCTCATGAAAAAAAAAATTTTAATATCTTATTTGTTACAAGCGGATAGTAAATAATGGAATCAATACACTTTTCTAGTCAAGATTAAGACTTAAAATTAGTAGAAAAAACATGACTCTAGTAAATATTTATTGATTCCATTATTTATTATCCGTTTGTAACAAATAAGGTATTAAAAATTTTGCCTTTTCATGAGCTGTTTTTAATGTACCTTAAAACTTTTTTCTCCTCTGGTCGGTTTCCATGACATACCACTTTAAAATATAAGGAAGGTCACCATTTTGAAAATAATGGTGATATTCATTTTTTACTTCATCAGAAAGTTAGGTTTTGAATAAAACATATAACTATGTAAAAAAAGCAAACAAAAAAAACATGAACAGACAGACAGACGCTTAACGAAGTGAGATAGACAATAGGGTTAGAGGAACTTTTATGTTTATTGTTACTTCTTATACCATATCCCAAAATATTGCCTCACATTTTTTGAACACCCTGTATAATATTGTTATGAACAAACAAAATATATAGATAGTACAAACCTTTCACAAATCAACGAAGCCATTCTTTAATGAACAAAACAGATATAAATAAATGCTTATCGGCGTATTTTGCAATCATTGTACAAAGATTTCAGTTACACTTTCACTATATTGTACAACATGTGATAAACTAATCTCAGAATCTAGGTCCTATAGTTCCAGAGATGTAGTGAAGTATAAATAGTTCATGATTTATTGAAAAAGTAGTTGTTTAATCATTTAGTCTATTGATAAGAAATAAGAAAATATTTATTTTCAATAAAAAATCAATTACAAAAATAGCAATTCTCAAACTTCAAATAACTTGCTATCGTGTCAAGTAGAGATGACAAGCACGAAATAAATAAACATAGAAACTTACACTAGACAGTATAAAATTAGCTAATAAAACTTAGCGGCCCACTGTAGTGTCATTACATTAAAGGGGCCTACTAAAAAAAGAGGAGAAACAGGAATTAAATTTACTTTAAGATTAGAAAAAAAATGATAAAGAGAAAAGTTTCAAATTTAAATACTGTACAAATAAGACTTATAGAACAAATTAAAATTTATATTAACATATTAAAATATTAACATAGAGGCAGATTTATTATAACTATAAATCAAATTATTAGATTTATAAATATACAAATAAATGTATCGTAGTATCATAAGTAAATCGTCAATATCATCTTTATTAAGAAGTTTTAATTTTATTTGAAATAAGTTGACATTTTTGGCATGCATTAGCTATTCTGGTAATTTATTAAATATATGTTGACCTAGAATTAATAATGTTTTTCGATAAATTATTTTTTTACCTTTGGTTTGATTGAAGTAAACTTTGAAGCAGCTCGGGTGTAAAATTGAAATTACTTTGTTTCGTCATTTCCACTTCGAATGAAAAATGTTTTAAGAACTGTAAAAATGAAAGTGTATTTTGACGGAAGTATTTTGAAAAAAAAAATGAAAGAGTCTGTTCGTAGTCATTTATTTCATTGAAAAGAAAAGTACAACTCAAATAAGTTGAAAACTGCTTATTTTGTAAATAGAAACGTAGAAAGATGAAGAAATTAATTTACATCGGATTATAAATAATTTAATCAACAAGTAAAATAACCTGTACACAGTTAGGTTTTTTGTAGCTAAAAAGTTTATTGTTTCTAGATTTGGTGGGATCCAGCGCCTTCAACATAGAAGACAGTATGAGTTACAACAAAGATGATCACTCGACTTTGTAGACACACCAACTGTGACGTATCTAAATGCATTCTATAGTCAATCATATATTATTATATTTACTAATCTATTATACAAGCAAGATGTAGGATTTTTTCATGTACTATGCCCATTTCAAATCAAATATTTTTTGTAAAGCATATTGGCATTGAAGTTGCAGCGACAAATTTCTAACCATTCAGCAATATCAAGCCTTTAGTGCTTGATTTTGTAACTAATTATGCACTCATATATGGCTTCTAGGGATTTTTGTGTACTTTATTTAAATGTTCACGTATAATTAAATATATATTCATGGAAGATGGAAAAAAAAACAAATGGTGACCATTCAGTACTCTCTAATCTTTAAGTGCTCAATTCTGTAATCAACAAATTATATATGGCTTCTAAGTTTAATTGTGTACTCTATTTGGTTTTTTGTGTAATGATATATTCATGGAATATGACAGAAAACAAATGGTGACCTTTTAGTACTTTCAAGTATTTAAGTGCTCAATTCTGTAACCAACATATTATAACTGGCTTTTAAGTTTTTTTTGAGTAATTCATTTAGTTTTTCTAGTATAATTAAAGATATATTTATGGAGAATGAGAGAAAACAAATGGTGACCATTGAGTAGTCTCAAGTCCTTAAGTGCTTAATCCTGTAACCAATAAATTACATATGGCTTATACATTTTTTTAAGTACTTTATTTAGTTTTACGGGTAAAATTAAATATATATTCATTAAAGATGGCAAAAAACAAGACGTAAACATTCATAATCTCAAGCCCTAAAGTGCTCAATTCTGTAACCAATAAATGATACAAAATTCTAAGGTTTTTGTGTACTTTATTTGATAAATTATATTCATAGTGTCTGTCATCCTAATGGTGCTTACTAGATAATATATATCATGCTCTTATGTGCTTTATTATATAACCCATCAATTATAGTAGTGGTGTATAGGTGTTCGGTTCTTTTAATGTACATTTCTATTTTATTTTATGTTTTTGTAAATATATATTTGTTGAAGATGGCAGCAAAAAAGTGCTGACCATTTAATAAACGTCTTGCCCCATGATATATTTATTCTATAAACAGTAAGTTATATGTTGGTGTTGGATTATTTTTACACACTTAATTTAATTTTGCGTATATTTAAAGAAATACTAATTGAAAATAACCAAAAACCAAGTCCGGACTATTTAATTAATCTGACTCACTTGATTGCTTTATTTTAGAAGAAACTAATGTTATGTGAGTGTCACTTTATTTTATATCCTTCATCGTTTTTCTTTTGTTAATTTTTCGAATACATATTTATTGGAGATGTCGTCAAATTATTGATGACTACTCCGTAAATATCATGCCCCGTTGTGCTTTATTCTATATAGCTATGTTATGCTGTGTAAAGTTATAGTTATGGTGTTGGGTTCATATCATGTACTTTATTCTATATAGTTATGTTATGCTGTGTAAGTTATAGTTATGGTGTTGGGTTCATATCATGTACTTTATTCTGTATAGTTATGTTATGCTGTGTAAGTTATAGTTATGGTGTTGGGTTCATATCATGTACTTTATTCAATATAGTTATGTTATGCTGTGTAAGTTATAGTTATGGTGTTGGGTTCATATCATGTACTTTATTCTATATAGTTATGTTATGCTGTGTAAGTTATAGTTATGGTGTTGGGTTCCTATCATGTGCTTTATTCTGTATAGTTATGTTATGCTGTGTAAAGTTATAGTTATGGTGTTAGGTTCATATCATGTGCTTTATTCAATATAGTTATGTTATGCTGTGTAAGTTATAGTTATGGTGTTGGATTCATATCATGTCCTTTATTCTTAATAGTTATGTTATGCTGTGTAAGTTATAGTTATGGTGTTGGGTTCATATCATGTGCTTTATTCTGTATAGTTACGTTATGCTATGTAAGTTATAGTTATGGTATTGGGTTCCTATCATGTGCTTTATTCTATATAGTTATGTTATGCTGTGTAAATTATAGTTATGGTGTTGGGTTCATATCATGTGCTTTGTTCTATATAGTTATGTTATGCTGTGTAAGTTATAGTTATGGTGTTGGGTTCATATCATGTGCTTTATTCTATATAGATATGTTATGCTGTGTAAGTTATAGTTATGGTGTTGGGTTCATATCATGTGCTTTATTCTATATAGTTATGTTATGCTGTGTAAGTTATAGTTATGGTGTTGGGTTCATATCATGTGCTTTATTCTATATAGTTATGTTATGCTGTGTAAGTTATAGTTATGGTGTTGGGTTCATATCATGTGCTTTATTCTATATAGTTATGTTATGCTGTGTAAGTTATAGTTATGGTGTTGGGTTCATATCATGTGCTTTATTCTATATAGTTATGTTATGCTGTGTAAGTTATAGTTATGGTGTTGGGTTCATATCATGTACTTTATTCTATATAGTTATGTTATGCTGTGTAAGTTATAGTTATGGTGTTGGGTTCATATGATGTGCTTTATTCTATATAATTATGTTATGCTGTGTAAATTATAGTTATGGTGTTGGGTTCATATCATGTACTTTATTCTGTATAGTTATGTTATGCTGTGTAAGTTATAGTTATGATGTTGGGTTCATATCATGTGCTTTATTCTATATAGTTATGTTATGCTGTGTAAGTTATAGTTATGGTGTTGGGTTCCTATCATGTACTTTATTCTATATAGTTACGTTATGCTGTGTAAGTTATAGTTATGGTGCTGGGTTCATATCATGTACTTTATTCTACATAGTTATGTTATGCTGTGTAAGTTATAGTTAAGGTGTTGGGTTCATATCATGTACTTTATTCTATATAGTTATGTTATGCTGTGTAAGTTATAGTTATGGTGTTGGGTTCATATCATGTACTTTATTCTATATAGTTATGTTATGCTGTATAAGTTATAGTTATGTTGTTGGGTTCATATCATGTACTTTATTCAATATAGTTATGTTATGCTGTGTAAGTTATAGTTATGGTGTTGGGTTCATATCATGTACTTTATTCTGTATAGTTATGTTATGCTGTGTAAGTTATAGTTATGGTGTTGGGTTCATATCATGTACTTTATTCAATATAGTTATGTTATGCTGTGTAAGTTATAGTTATGGTGTTGGGTTCATATCATGTACTTTATCCTGTATAGTTATGTTATGCTGTGTAAAGTTATAGTTATGGTGTTGGGTTTATATCATGTACTTTATTCTACATAGTTATGTTATGCTGTGTAAGTTATAGTTATGGTGTTGGGTTCATATCATGTACTTTATTCAATATAGTTATGTTATGCTGTGTAAGTTATAGTTATGGTGTTGGGTTCATATCATGTACTTTATTCAATATAGTTATGTTATGCTGTGTAAGTTATAGTTATGGTGTTGGGTTCATATCATGTACTTTATTCTGTATAGTTACGTTATGCTATGTAAGTTATAGTTATGGTGTTGGGTTCATATCATGTACTTTATTCTGTATAGTTATGTTATGCTGTGTAAAGTTATAGTTATGGTGTTGGGTTTATATCATGTACTTTATTCTACATAGTTATGTTATGCTGTGTAAGTTATAGTTATGGTGTTGGGTTCATATCATGTGCTTTATTCTATATAGTTATGGTGTTGGGTTCATATCATGTGCTTTATTCTATATAGTTATGTTATGCTGTGTAAATTATAGTTATGGTGTTGGGTTCATATCATGTACTTTATTCAATATAGTTATGTTATGCTGTGTAAGTTATAGTTATGGTGTTGGGTTCATATCATGTGCTTTATTCTATATAGTTATGTTATGCTGTGTAAGTTATAGTTATGGTGTTGGGTTCCTATCATGTGCTTTATTCTATATAGTTATGTTATGCTGTGTAAGTTATAGTTGTGGTGTTGGGTTCATATTATGTACTTTATCCACTTTGTATTGTGTATGTTTGTAAATATATATTCGTTGTAGATGACAGCCAATCAGTGCTGAGCAATTATTAAATGTTTTGCCTAATAGTGCTTTAGTGATTCAAGTGATTTTCAACCTGCTGTCCATAGCAAGTTCATCTATAAGCCGCTCTAAATAAATAAATGATTCAATTACAAAATGTTTAATTAATAAACAAAATGATAGTCTAATGTTCATTGTATATTTCACTGATTCTAACATTTTTTTGAGAGAGTTACTCTAGCATAAATGAAATTAATTGTTTAGTGTAATAAGAGTCAATGTGCTTCAAGACTGTATAACCCTGTCAAAATTCTGTTGGCCGTTGTTCTCAATCTTTATTCTAACACGAGTAAGATCGGTAACATTTTTGATACATCATTTTGACTTTTTTAAAGCCAATTATAGGAATAGAAATTAAAAGTGAAGAGCAAAACCAAGTAAGCCAATTAAAGATTGAGCGTTACAATATAGGCCTTTTATTATGTTTGGACGATTTTTCAATTTTACTGCCCAGTTTATCATGATACAATACCTACTTATCGTATCAAGTTTTCTGTTTTCAATTCATGGAAGCATAAATACAAGCAACTATAAAATATATAATTTTGTTTCTTTCCTTTTTAATTGATTTACCTTAAATACTGCGTGGTCCGCCTTCAGTTTTTTTAAGTGCCTAGCTGTCTATGGAGGTAAAAGTTTGGGAATCGCTGCTTCATTTTATCTAATCAATTATATATAGGTGTTGGGTTATTTTTATGTACTTATGTATGTTAGCAAATATATATTCGAAGATTTAAAATACCTTATTTACTTTATTTTTGTACAATTTTAAAGACACCTTAATTGGAAATGACAAACAATAAAGTCCTGATCTTTCAATAAATCTGACGATTTCTCTGCGCAGAAGTTATTTGCACCCGAAGTTTGAAGGTTGTTTTATAATGAACTAAGAGGCTCACCACAATTATAATCAACTACTGTTATACTCGTTTAAATGTACGTTATAGGAAATGCATTTTTAAATTCTTTCACAAGTTTGAATAATTGTTATCTTAGTTCAAATAAAAAAATATTGGAATTTCGACTGTTTCAATGTGTAACATTTCCACAAGTATTACCAAAAAAAATCGTTAATGTATTGCAATTATATTTTAATGCGTGGTTGACAGGAGTGTTTCCTGAAAGTTTTATAAATTTAACAATTTTACCTTTTCCAGAAAAAAAGTTCTTATCCCTAAAACATTGTTTTCTTGGCTTCTAGAGGCCGTAGTATAAATTACTTGGTCTTGTTGTAATTCTTATGACATGTATAGTTACGACACATAACTTTCATGTGTCTAAGTAGCCTAGAACTCGTGATTTTGAATCGATTTCAAATAACATTGAATTTATTTAAATCGATATAGAATCACTGCATTTACTTATATGCATGAAAGTAATAAAAGAAACAAAAAAACAAGTAATTTATTTTATGACCTCTAGAAGCAATGAAAAAATATTTTAGGGAACTGATAAGAACTTTTTTCTCTCTCGAAAAGTTAAAGTCTAAAATTTATAAAACTTATAGAAAACATTCCCATAAAATATAGCATTTTCTTTAGTAATAACGGTGTAAATTTAATAAACAGTGCAAATTCTTTCCAGTACTTTTTGTTCCAACTACGATAACAAATACCAAATCTTCTAATAAAATTTAAAAATTCATATTTTTAACGTACATTTAAGCGAGGAAAACAAAGGTGTGATTAGATTTTTCTTATACCTCTGAGTTTCTTAGCAAACAACGTTAAAACTAGGCTGCACATAATTTATGCACCGATACTAAATGCCTTTTTAAAAACAAAAACAATTATTTGTTGGTGTTGGGTTATTTTTAAATAACTAATCTCGTTTCTTTTTATATCTTTATAAATTTAATTTTTAATTTATATATTAATTATTGCAAATTATAGCAAATTATTCCTGACTATTCAGTAAAATTCATGACCCGTAAATGCTTTATTTTATAACTATTAAATTGTACGTTGGTGTTGAGTTCCTAATATGTATTTAGTCTAGTTTCTACTGTGAATGTTTGTAAATGTTCATCCATTGGGGTTGAGAGCTGAATACCCTTAACTGCATAGTTCTATATTCAACAAATTACATATGGCTTCTGAGATTTTTTATAAACTTAATCCAGTTTCTTTAGGGAATGTTTGTAAATATATTATATTCATAGGGGTTATCAATAATAGTGAGACAATGTCTATCATGTCCTTATGTGCTGTATTATATAACCAAGCAATTATAGTACATATATTGGTGTATTGGTGTTAGATTCTTGTAATATACATCTGTATTTTATTTTTTACTTTTGTAAATATATATTCATTGAAGATGGCAGCAAAAAAATGCTGACCATTTAGTAAATGTCTTGCCCCATGATAGCTTTAATATATAAACAGTCAGTTATATATTTTGTGTTGGATTATTTTTAGATACTTAATTTAGTTTGTTTTTGTATATTTGTAACCATTTATTGAGGATGATGGACAATAAGTGCTGAACATTCAATACATCTGACTGACTTAAGGGCCTTATTTTATAACAAATCAATTATTTGTGGGTAATGGGTTCTTTTTATATACTTAATCTAGTTTATTTTTGTTTTTTTAATAAATATATATTCATTGTAAAGGACAGCAAAATATTGGTAAATGATCAATAAATATTAAGCACTTAAGGACCTTATCATTTAACCAATCATTTATAAATGTGTTTTGGGTTATTTTTATGCACTTCACATAATTTGGTATGATTATTGTAGATGACAGTGAAGTATTGCTGACCAATCCCTAAGCCTGTAGCACTTTAGATCCAAACTATATATCTAGTTAGTTATAATATAGGATTTGTGGTATTTTATTATATCATTCTATTTCATTTTTTATAACTTTGTAAAACTACTGAATATAATAAACATTATAAAAATAATATGGTAAGTTATTTTGATTAGTTACCTTGTATTTATATTTTCCCCGGATTACCTGTAAAATATTTTAGAAACTTTCTAAGATAAAAATAACTAAAATTAGTATCGTGAAAATATTTTTAGTAGTCCGTGGAAGTGTAATATTTTATTATGTTCATTACGCTTAAAAACTGTTTTACATTGTCGTTTGATATTTTAACCAATAATAAATAAAATGTATTCGTTAACAAATTAAAGTCTTATATTTTATTATGTCCGTTACTCATCAAAACTGCTGTACACAGTCGTTTGATATTTTAACCAATAATAAATAAAATGTATTCGTTAACAAATTAAAGTCTTATATTTTATTATGTCCGTTACTCATCAAAACTGCTTTACACTGTCGTTTGATATTTTAACCAATAATAAATAAAATGTATTCGTTAACAAATTAAAGTCTAATATTTTATTATGTCCGTTACGAATAAAAACTGCTTTACACTGTCGTTTGATATTTTAACCAATAATAAATAAAATGTATTCGTTAACAAATTAAAGTCTTATATTTTATTATGTCCGTTACTCATCAAAACTGCTTTACACTGTCGTTTGATATTTTAACCAATAATAAATAAAATGTATTCGTTAACAAATTAAAGTCTAATATTTTATTATGTCCGTTACGAATAAAAACTGCTTTACACAGTCGTTTGATATTTTAACCAATAATAAATAAAATGTATTCGTTAACAAATTAAAGTCTTATATTTTATTATGTCCGTTACTCATCAAAACTGCTTTACACAGTCGTTTGATATTTTAACCAATAATAAATAAAATGTATTCGTTAACAAATTAAAGTCTTATATTTTATTATGTCCGTTACTCATCAAAACTGCTTTACACTGTCGTTTGATATTTTAACCAATAATAAATAAAATGTATTCGTTAACAAATTAAAGTCTAATATTTTATTATGTCCGTTACGAATAAAAACTGCTTTACACTGTCGTTTGATATTTTAACCAATAATAAATAAAATGTATTCGTTAACAAATTAAAGTCTTATATTTTATTATGTCCGTTACTCATCAAAACTGCTTTACACTGTCGTTTGATATTTTAACCAATAATAAATAAAATGTATTCGTTAACAAATTAAAGTCTTATATTTTATTATGTCCGTTACTCATCAAAACTGCTTTACACTGTCGTTTGATATTTTAACCAATAATAAATAAAATGTATTCGTTAACAAATTAATGTCTTATATTTTATTATGTCCGTTACTCATCAAAACTGCTTTACACTGTCGTTTGATATTTTAACCAATAATAAATAAAATGTATTCGTTAACAAATTAAAGTCTAATATTTTATTATGTCCGTTACGAATAAAAACTGCTTTACACTGTCGTTTGATATTTTAACCAATAATAAATAAAATGTATATGTTAACAAATTAAAGTCTAATATTTTATTATGTCCGTTATGAATAAAAACTGCTTTACACTGTCGTTTGATATTTTAACCAATAATAAATAAAATGTATTCGTTAACAAATTAAAGTCTAATATTTTATTATGTCCGTTATGAATAAAAACTGCTTTACACTGTCGTTTGATATTTTAACCAATAATAAATAAAATGTATTCGTTAACAAATTAATGTCTTATATTTTATTATGTCCGTTACGCATCAAAACTGCTTTACACTGTCGTTTGATATTTTAACCAATAATAAATAAAATGTATTCGTTAACAAATTAAAGTCTAATATTTTATTATGTCCGTTATGAATAAAAACTGCTTTACACTGTCGTTTGATATTTTAACCAATAATAAATAAAATGTATTCGTTAACAAATTAAAGTCTAATATTTTATTATGTCCGTTACTCATCAAAACTGCTTTACACTGTCGTTTGATATTTTAACGAATAATAAATACAATTTATTCGTTAACAAATTAAAGTCTTATATTTTATTATGTCCGTTACTCATCAAAACTGCTTTACACTGTCGTTTGATATTTTAATGAAAAATAAATAATGCAGAACCGTAATGTAAATCACTTAATATTAGAGTAAACTACGATTCTACAACACTTATAGATTGCAATTGTAAATTGCTAAAATGTAAATTGTAGAATTCTTCATACCAAAAAGCAAATTACATAACGTAGTGATCACATAATTTGTTTCTCACAACTGATTAAAATAGCAAACATGTGAACCTGAAGGTAATTAATCTGTGAAAAATTTAGGCAAAAAGTATCTAAGACATGATAAATTGTTTAATTTAGTGGTTAATAATTTGAAAAATTTAATTTAACATTAAAAAACTGATATTTTACTGGTAAACCTTTATAGGAAGTCTTAATAAAACAAATACTTATTTCATAAAAATACAAAAAATTCAAGACTGCCTAACTACAAGGGAATGTCTGCGCGAAAGACCCTTAATTAGATTTTTGTAATGATTGTCACCAAGTGATAATCATTTGGATAAATAAATATTCTAAAGTGTGTCTCTTTTAGGGTAATGCATAACCACAGTATGCTAATAAAGTTTGTAATTTGAACTAAAGTGCAGTATTTGGAAAATGTTGGGGTCCGTAAAAAAAATATAAATAAATAAAAAAAAAAAAGGAAAATTCAATACTGGCTTGGTATTGTAAATATACTAATCAAATGACAAAGGTAACACTGCTTTCAGTCACAAAAATAATTGTTCTCTATTATTTACCAACCGTTATTTGTAATTGTCATACCGTTAAATTTTGCATAAAGAAGGCCTAGTCTATAAATATTGTGTCGAAATTGTTGGCTAAAATATGTAGTTTTTTTTTTATATTTGACTTTGACATATTTAGACAGCTGCCTTTTTACCATTTTGAAACTGATAATCTTAGAAATTCAGCCTTTTTACATGAAATGTGTCTCTTTAAGACCAAATTTCATACGAAAATTTAATATTGTATGTCAAACAGCTGTAGGCATATATTATGTATCGATAACTACGATTCAATATACTCTCTAGATTAATAATGACAATATATCGTAACATTTTATAAGTATAATATTATAATTGGTTGCTTATTATATACATTTAAAAAACATAATACTATTACTTATGGGATTTGTTTTATGAAAGTGACATAGCTATTCAACTAAGTAAATTGTTGAATACCTTTAAAGGAAATCAGACAGTAATTGATATAAGCCAGGATCGTGCTAAAGAGGTATATTTGAAACATGATAATTTATTTTTCAGTTATTTAGTAATATATACAGGGTGTCTGAAAAGTTAAGTGCCAAACTTCCTGAAATAATTATATAGGTCAAAATAAAGAGAACTTAAAAATATGTTTTTTCAAAAACACTTTGTTACCAGATTTCCGCCATTTTGTTTTTTTTCACAAAAGAATTTTTATCTCCGATTTGGCTCAACAGATCTTTTTGAAACTCGCTATGCATGTTAAAATAATAGAGACCTATTCTGGGAAAAAAATTAGCTTGATCCAATTTAAAATTTCACAATGGCGGCTATTTTAAACGTTTAACTGAAATAACAGAAAAACGGTAAAAATACAAAAAAGTACCAAGAAAACTTTTTTTAGATAGTTTTACTATCAATATGTCGGTATAAAAAGTTAGAATTGATAAAAAATAACCAAGACACGTTGACATTTTGTATTGAGAGGTAGCAAAGAAGCCATTTTGTTTTTAGCTTTATTGCTGCATCTCAACATAAATATCATTGTGTCTCGGTTAATTTTTGTCCGATTTTAACTGTTTTTATACTGATATATTGGTAATAAAATCATTTAAAAAATGTGTTCTTAGTAATTTGTTGTATTTTTGCCATTTTTCCTTAATTTCCGTTTAATAATTAAAAATTGTCACCATTTTGAAATTTTAAATTGGAACAAGTTGATTTTATTTTCTAGAATAGATATATATATAATCTTAACATCAATAGTGAGTTTCATAAGAATCGGTGGAGCTAACTTGCAAATAAAAATTCTTTTGTGAAAGAAATGGCGGATATCTGGTAAACGAAGCGTTTTTGGAAAAACGTTTACTCTTAATTTTCTCTTTATTTTTACCTATATAACCGTTTCCGGAAGTTTGGCACTTTACTTTTGGGACACTCTGTACATAACGATGGTATACACTTCATGTTTTAAATAAGTAACTCAATGAATAACATTTGTATGATTCATAGATTTCACTTTACGGTTGGTTTATTGAGCCTTGTTGACAAATTGTTGTGAGATTGCTCTAGTTGAGACTGAGATTGATCTAAGTGAGACTGAGATCACTCTAGTTGATGAGATTGCTCTAGTTGAGACTGAGATTGCTCTAGTTGAGCCTGAGATTGCTCTAGTTGAGCCTGAGATTGCTCTAGTTGAGTCTGAGATTGCTCTAGTGTAGGCTGAGATTGCTCTAGTTGAGCCTGAGATTGCTCTAGTTGAGACTGAGATTGCTCTAGTTGAGACTGAGATTGCTCTAGTTGAGCCTGAGATTGCTCTAGTTGAGACTGAGATTGCTCTAGTTGAGACTGAGATTGCTCTAGTTGAGATTGAGGTTGTTCTAGTTTATTTATCTGAGATTGCTCTAGTTGAGAGGACCATAAAGACAACTATGTCTATGCAATTACTATACAATTACTCGGGGTCAAGATACAGTGTAGTAAGAGGTAGACCATCTCTAGTGAAGTATTGATCTTTAGGAGCTGCAATCATTCTGCCCCACGTCACTTCAAGAACACTACAAAAAGGTAAGTTTTTTTCAATTTAACTGGTAGACCTTCCAATAGTAAAACTGACATCTGTTGATAAAAATTATTATGAATTGGTAAATTGAAGGGTGAATGAAGATAAACACAATTTTATACTTTATTAGGGAGGCCAATCTCCTTCTCAGAGTTACTCTATTCATTCCTAAAGACTAATGATATGTGCGGAGAACTTGTTCAGACAGAGTAAAGGGGATAACCAGTACAGTACAAGGATACTTCTAGCCCGGATTCGAGCCTGAAACATCTCTAACCCAGGCTTAAAGTCTAGCATCTTAGACCACTCGGTTGTATAACCTAACCTAACCTAACCAAACGGCATTTAAACAGCATGTTTTAATGGTATATTGTGAAGTGAATGTTAAAACTTTAGCATTGATATACATGAATATTGCAATGCAGTAAATTTAAAATTGTTCTTGCACTAATGTTTCATTACGATCTCATGGTAAGTATGAGATCACGCCCAGGGATGCCTCCAGCGTATTTCTACTGGTCCAGGATTGGAGTCTGTCTCTCACACGTATACCCATCTATTCTAACGTATATATCCTAGTTATTTTCCGTTTAATCTGGCTTCAGAGTTAGAAAACATGAAACTGAAACAAATATAGTTCAGGCATGTTTTAAAGGTTAGAGTCATACAAAGTGACTGTTACGGAAACAAGGAATGATATGGTGCTTAAAAACACAATTCACAGTTAAATATGAATAGCTGGAAAATATTAACTCCCTCCCTTTATCCAAATGAGTATTAAAGAAGTTCCCTTATCGTCCCTTACGTACTAGAGCAGTAACTTGTATGTAAGGGAGTAATGAGTATACTTCGGCTCATTAGTGAAACCTAATTCATAATTCACCTTTATTAGTTTACATATACATAAATCTGTTATAAACACGATCTGTTATAAACAGTAGAAAATAATAAAATATTGTACTAAACTGACATATGATTGAAACTCACAACATTTAACCTTAATTGTAACAACATTTATCAAGGAAATGTTCTTTTATTTATTTGTTTTTATATACCGAGAACTTTTCCTCAACCTTTGTTTTATGGGACAGTTAATTTTAAATGCTAATGCACACATGACGTGGGCCCTTCCCAACATAGATGTGGAATACCCCAAAACTGGAGATTTAGTTTGAAAATGTGCCATTTGTGATAAAGTTCCAACATATAGGTGCCATTTGTGATAAAGTTCCAAAATAGATGTGCCATTTGTGATAAAGTTCCAACATAGATATGCCATTTGTGATAAAGTTCCAACATAGATGTGCCATTTGTGATAAAGTTCCAACATAAATGTGCCATTTGTGATAAAGTTCCAACATAGATGTGCCATTTGTGATAAAGTTATAAGAATGTTGCCTTACAAAGATAAGTGCCTAATAACCAACCATACCAGCCAATTTCAAAACTCCCAACTCCCTAAAAAGTGATCTGCAGAACTCGAATCTTCCCCTCCCAGAAATAATTTTCAAATACCATTCCTGGAGAATGACAACTCTGTAGAAATGTGTCACACTTAAAAAGCCCCAAAATGGATTGTGAAGAGTCACAAAATCGATTCTGAATGTGAAAAATATACAGTACGTCGGACCATTGACTGTGTAATTTAGCCAGCCGGGTAAGAGCAAAATAATGTCTTCGGAGTCTCTTGCAAACGTCATCGACATGTTCATTTCAGTTGAGATTTAGATCTATATATGAACACCAATAAATTTGATGGATTATTTTTGTATTGCATTATCATTTCCTGATATAATTTTACCATGGTCCTGAGACTTTTTGGAGTGACCCAGATGAAAGTCAAAGAGAGGTTGTGATAGGTTAATATAAATTAATGGAATTTCCAAATGATCTCTAGGTAGAGAAGAATATGGCGTTTTGAATATAGAAGAAGAGTCACCTAACTGAACTTTCGTTCTTCTTTGAAAGTTCACAATATATCTTCCGGTGCTTTCACGACCGTAAATTTTCTCATAAAACTCATTACAATATTTATCTTCTCGTAACATGTCCTTTTAGAGGGTGGATTTACAAACAGAAAATAGATAAGTAATCGACCAGAACGCTTAGACACTATTCCTAAAGATCATATAGAAGCTCCATTATGTCTTCGGAGTCTCTTGCAAACGTCATCGACATGTTCATTTCAGTTGAGATTTAGATCTATATATGAACACCAATAAATTTGATATGTACATACATTAACTATGTTAATGTACATATCAAATTTATTGGTTATTAACTATGTTAATGTATGTACATATACATCCATACAAGCTATGTTAATATGTACATACATTAACTTACCACAACATATCTTCAATGTATTAGGCTTACATTGGAACCCAAACTCTGACATTTTTTGTTTTAACATCAAATTAAACCCTCTAGTAAAAGAAAGTTGTATAAAACGCTTAACTTTTGCCAAATTGTATGATTCTAGTGCATTCCATTCGCTTATAATATGTTGGGTTAAATCATTTATTAAATTCATTTGGACTAAAGGCTTGCATTGGGATGAACCTTTATCTCCTTCATTGCAGTATAAGTTGTGTATCTCTCTGAATTACCTCAAATTGAAAACCTCTCCACTGTTCGACCATTATTTACTGACACTGCCTCTTCACTTCTGCTTCGTGGATTCCGTGATGCCTCAGAACTGGATTTTACTGCTTGTGTTTATATGCGTATTTAAACTCTGATGATAATACTGTTAAATTCACTCTTTTATTTGCTAAATCCAAAGTAGCTCCACTGAAAAGGATATCATTGCCAGATCTAGAACTCAGTGGTGCTCATTTAATAGCTCAAATAATACACTACCACTCAAACTCTCTTTCTCACCGCATGAAAATAGACTTCGTTTATGCTTGGTGAGATTCTATGATTACTATTGCTCGAATCAAGACTCCACCTAATAAACTTCGAACTTATCGCAAACCATGTTGCTCAAATTCAAGAGTAGATGCTTTCCTACACTTGGCCTCATATCAAATCAGGAGAGAACCCTCATGATTGTGCCTCGATAAATCCTATATCAAATACATTTATTCACCATCCTTTATGGTGGTCAGGTCCCTTTTGGCCGTCTCTACGGAGTAGTAAATAGCCTAAACCAACTAAAACTAACTACTAGACTCGGAAACTCATCCTGAACTTAAACCATCGTCTGCAGATGCGTCACTAACCATATCATGCAACTCCATAATTCAAATTGATCTTCTTTCTCGGTTTTCAAGTTGGCACACACTTAATAATACTGTAACCTGGATGAACCCTACCCTTGTTGTTCTTCGTAAAAACAAGGCTAAGATAGTTATTGTATATTGCTGTCCCCTCGCGATGAACCCCTTGGCCAAGAAAAACCGATAAAAATGTGTCGAAACGTTTGGTATAGGTATTTTTCGCACATGACCATCAATTAACAATTAACAAACGAAAGTATTTACTATAAATAATTTAATTATAAAATATCACTCATAAAACAAATCATCTACATGTATACTTTAGCTGAAATACAAACGTATAATAATAACGTATATAATAAGAACCCACCATGCACGTACAGTGTTGACCCACCCACCAATCCATACACGTACATTGGCATTTAAGATACACGTACATTATCATTGGTGTATCTTACAATCATTGGTGTACATTATCATTGGTGTATCTTACAATCATTGGTGTACATTATCATTGGTGAAATGGACAATTCTTTTGACATTGTTGGGTTCATTAAGAATTGTCGAAAATGTAACAAATCCACAGGTAAAATCACTATTATTGAGCTAGAAAATTGAACCCACACTATTTGCCATCTAGTCCAGCAAGAAGAGTTTTCTAATGATTTTAATTTACACAAAATTGGTTAAACCTTGCAGTGGCCATTTACGCCTTACTCCCTTCATAGATCAAGATGGTCTGATTCGAGTAGGTGGGAGACTCAGAAAGTCAATTCTTAGTACGGACGCTAAACATCCTATTCTTTTACCAAAGACGCATTATGTTACAACTCTACTAATTGATCATTTTCACTTCAAAAATCTTCATTCTGGTTCGCAGCTCCTCCAGTCCCTCCCTCATTTCACAACATTACTGGATATTATTAGCTCGAAATAGTATACGCTCTGTTTCATCTGGCTATTCATTCGTGTACCCAGTTTAGGTTCCAAGAAATTTAGTTTTACATTTGATGCCAATTGCCACTAGGCGTAGTAAAGATCTTGACTCACTAACGAAAAAGCAAGATTATATTAGTTTTTTTTTTGCCATCTCGAGTACCTTCACTCTTACAGCAACACTCCAAGTGGACTCATAAAGAACCAGTCTTTCTTACCTGGGGATGTGGTCATCATCACAGAACCTGAAAACCTCCACTTAGATGGTACTCCCTGGACAAGACAAAATTGTTCGTGTCGTTGACGTGAAGACCTCCAGAGGAGTGCTACGGCGGCCGGCCTTCCAGATCCTTAAATTACCTTCGGATTATTCCTAATTAAAAAAAAAATAAATAAGTTAGGTTTTTATTTTTTATTTAACCTTTAAATGAGATTATTTTATTTACATTGTTGAACTATTAGTTCAAGGCGGCCGTAATGTTCAGTAAATCAATTTTATTAACCAGTCTTAACAATAACCAGCTGTTAGGAAAAGCGACGCAGTTCACCAACCATTTCATGACGGCCATCTCGGTCACCCTCGTTCACTTTATCTCTAATGATACTCCAGACTGTCTCGTCTGAAAGCTTCTCTCTCTCTCTCGGCCGTCATTGCTCAATATTTTATTAAACTCAGTTGTTTTATTCATAATTATGAAGTGTTTTTTTTAATTTTATTTTGAGTGACTTACACAGAAGTAGAATATAAATAAGAAACAATTCAGTCCCTACTACTACGACAGGAAGACAGTGGCCAGGCCTGGCTCCGAAATCTGTGCTCCCCACAGAAAGCATAGTCAAGGTACTGTGAATCTGGACTCTTTAATACTGTACTTTAACAAATTGAAAATGGAAAGTCTGAATATCCGAAGGAATGTTAATCGCCTCAAATTGAGGTGATCGGTTCGTTCGTAAAATATTACCGCCTCAGAATGAGGCGATGTGCGCGCACTCGATTACAGCCGCTTACAGTTGAAATAAAACATCAAAGCCATTTCAAGTACATACCATTTAAAAGGCCGTGAACCAGTGTTTGTTTACGTGTCTTTGAATTTTCTCTACGATTTCCTACGTGGAACAGAGGCTTGTTGATTTCGTTTGTTTAGGCCTACTTCGTCTAACGTGCCATATGAACGAGTCCCGTTCGCCATTACCAAGCCGGTAGTTGTTTATGTTTATTGTTGTGCTTTTATGCGACTTTTAGTGTTTGTGTATTATTTAACTAGTTATTATTGTTATTTGTGCTAATAGGTGATCCTTGTCATTGGGGTGACACTCGAGGTATACTTGAACGACTAGATTCATATTCGTTGCTAGGCAACATATTATATAGTTATTATTTCTTATCTAATTTTGTGTAAATATTAGACAATATGATATTTTTTAGAATATAATTATTATTATGTATTATTTAGCTTGTTTTTGTTGTTATTTATAGTTTATAGGTGATTCGTGACATTCGAGATATATGTCTACAGTACTTGAATGAACTTATTGCCATATTCATTGCTAGGCAACACATTTAGAGTAATATTTACTTCTAATCTAATTATGTATAAATATTGGACAATATAATGATTTATATTTGTTCAGCACTAAATTATGCACAACTTGTGTATCTCAGTTTTCTTCTAATATAGTAATTTTACATACATAAATGACCTATAAACTTTTTGTAACATTTTTTATAAATTATTTATAACTAACTTTATTTTTATAAAAGTCTTAATTTTAATAATTTTTTCCCCCATTATAAATATTTTAAATGTATTTCTTTCTGATAAAAAATGAAGTCAGTTTCATTCTTGAAATGCTATTAATAAATGTATAGTAAATTTTTAAAAATAGTCTTACAAATAACTAAAAATAATGCGACATTTGGGGGGTATTAGCATTGACAATCCTTGGGATATACAGTCAACTAACCACAGGGTTACTTTGCCTCACAGGTCACGTCTAGTAAAAAACCGTTGGTCACGAAAATGTGAATTTTTGTAAGAAGATCAAAGACAATTTTAGAGAAAGTTTACATGAGTCAGCGATGCATTGACTACATAGGATGAGACGTTACAAACCGACAGCTCTCAAAGTAATATTGATCAATGTTTTAGGCTGTAAATATTGATCCGTGAAGGAAATAGTTGATAAAAGTACATGGTTGAGAAAGAGAATAAAATCTGCACAAACAAATAAAAGGAAATTAAAAATATGTGAATACAATTGAATATTTGTAATCTTGTAAAAGAAAAATTCTAAAATAGATAAAACAAGCATCAAGGAAGATGTGCAATGCTAATTGTAGAATTTCTAAAGTTATGCTACCCATAAACGTTGTATCCTTTGACTTCTATATTTAATTTATGCTTTGGAAGTGGCATATTTACGTACAAACTGAAGTAGAATAATCAAATATTTTCTAGAAAAGGGTGACCATATGCATATAAGAAACTTATACCCAATTTCCCTAGTTTCAGTGTTGTGAAAGGTGTTTGAAAAAATATATCTTTTTCGAATTATAGATTTTCTTTGTAAATTTAATTTATTAACTAGCTCACAGCATGATTTCCATTAAGGAAAATGCACTGCCCGCACCCAACGCACAAATACAGTTTTAGATGCGTTGGGTGGGTCGCAGCTGGCAATTAGCCTGCGAACTAACTAGACGTTTTGACTGTGTAAAAAATCCACTGATTTTCTCAAAACTGAATCATTATTGAGTTTGATGAGTGCAATTAGCTGGATTCAATCGCTCCTTGAACGCCGAAAGCAGATAAGTAATAATAGTAAGTATTACACCCACACAAAGTCCACTGTTCCTTTCTTGAACCAAGAATTGGAGTACCCCAAGGATGCATTTTTTGCCCTTTTTTTTGTTATACATCAATGACCTAAATTGTAGCAATATTAATACCTAACTTGTTATGTGTATGCGGATGATGTAACAATTTTAATCAAAGGTGAAGACAGAGATACTGTAGTTTCGAGCCTGCTTGCATCTTTGAAGGAATATAACTCGTGGTTCAGAGCAAATGGTCTTCTGCTGAATTCTAGCAACATCCTAGCAATAAATGTTCTCACATCATCTCGCACCCAGAGAGTAGATAGTAAAATTTCAATGGCTTCGGAAACAACATTTTTAAGTATGACATATATTATTAACGAGATTATGTCATGGAAAAGCATACACAGCAGCTTTTGAATAAATTAAGCTCGTCATAATTTTCAATCAATCTCTTGAAAGAAACGTGTAGTTAAAAAGTTCTGCTTGTATAAGGGTTGTTTTGAAAGCTTGATAAGATATGGAATAGTTTTTCGGAGATCTTCAACATAACATATACAGATAAAATTTTCAATTCACATAAAATCATCATAAGGATAAATTATGGTTTACCTTTAAATTAGTGTATTCATGAAAACATTTTTTAACTCGATATAAAATATTCATAGTTCCTTGCGTTTATATTTATACAGTACTAACACTTACATTTGAAAATCTTATAACACTAAAAAAAAAAAAATTAAATAAAAACAGTCACAAAGACAGAAGACACTACATTGTTGTTTTATCCCGCTCATAAACATGTAAAATACGAGAAAGAGAATAAAGTTGTATAGTAAATTACCTTAACATATAACACTTTGTAGCACCGAAAGACATTTAAACATGAATTAGAGAAATTCTTAGAAGAGCGCGTTTTTTACTATGTGAAATACTATCTGGAATTACTTAATTAGGGCTTTCAAACTACTGTAATCACTTCTATATGATACTTGCTATAGTAACAGTGAAATAATAATATGTGCTTTAGTTTTATATGTTAATACTGTTTAATATATATTTATATTCTTTCTGCCTGACAACACACACAATTTCCGATTGTGCTTAATTGATTTATTAAGCATATTGAAATCATTTGTAATATAGTGTACTTTAGGTGGAATATAACTAGGAAGTAAGAAAACCCTATTGAAAATTTTATTTAAATGAAAAATGTCCAGGATTTGTGGATATGAACATTTAAGTTTTAAAATGTTAGTCCTCTTTTATATCCCCATTATAAATTATTTATTCATTAATTTAATTTTTTTACCTAAAAAAAGTTGGATCATTTTCAAAAAATCTTTGTTCAGTATAAAACACAATAACATCTTACGTAATGAATGTTTAGTTTTACTTGTAAAATTACGTTGGTTTAACATAATTTACTACATTATTTGTTCTGACAACTCTAGGGACTTTATTCTACTTTTCTATGTATGGAAGGGCGTTGACTGCCATCCTCCTTTAACTTGCTTAAGCCGTCATTGGTTTGCTGGAGCTGACGGTGTGAAGATCGTCTGTGATTACAGCCTTCCACAAACTCATCATGTCTGCCTGTAAGTGTAATTTCATTTTGGTTCTATATCAAACTAAACCATCTCTTTTCGTTTAATATTTACTATGAATTTCAGATTGTTCTTATGTTATGTTATTGTAAATGTTAACATTAAACTGTTCATCTTTAAGCTTTTTGTTATATTTTGGGTAGTTATGTACTATTTGTTTTCTAAAACTATTTCATCAAAAAAGATCAGAAAATGAGCTCTTACCTTTTAGTTTTTATCCACGGAAACTTCGTTTTCTTTGAAGAATCTGAATCATTTTTAAACAGATAATTTTAAATAACTATTAATCAACACAGTTTTTCACTTCAAGTGTTTCATAGAAAATGCTGTAATACTTTGATAAATCGATTGTTTTTTTTTTTTTTTTTTTATTTTGTCACCCCAAAATACAATTTTCACTTGCCCTGTTTGTATTAGATTCATACAAAACATAACCTACCAACCCTCAATTTCCTAAATATTTCGTTGATATCTGATTTCTGATCCATGAGACTGCTTTCCGGCCGTCCATAAGGCAGAAAATGTATACAATATTTTCTTTTGTTTTAGTTTTTTTCTTGTATGGTTTTCGGGTAAATGGCCACATTACACATACATTACGAAAAAAGCTAATACGTAATATTTCCATACATAATAGTCAGTAACCAAAATAGTTGTTTTAAAACCAAGTCCAAATGAATACACGTACAAATAAAATATAAAATGGACCTATCAATAGAGAATATAAACAATATTGGTAGAACTCACAGTGGTACGATTTAAGTGTATTGTATAAATAACGAGCTGCGAAAAGCTAACTCACTCAATTCTACGATACAAACAAAGATAAAGTTGTAATGACACATTGTTCAGTGGGACACCAAGTAATATTGTGGACAGAGACTGTACCTGGGGACACAAGTAACTAAAGGACACTTTATATAAATCTAATTAAAAAATATTACTGATTCACAAATGGGTTGTTTTCAGACCTGGCACGTGATGACAGTGTGGATGGCCATCTTCCTCCGGACAGTGTAGAGTCTTTGTTGCTCTATTTTTTCATGATGAGTACATTCTTCTACATCCTGTTACGTGCTTTTATCTTCTTGAGGATAGGTGAGTTAAACTGCTTCCTTTAAAGGGGGGTGGCAGAGATACTTATGGACAAAAGTAATGGAACAAAGTTGACACAGAATATATAACATTTTCAGATTATTTATTTATTTTTTTTTTTTATTTTTGACTCGACGTTACTTCAGGTCGTTAATCATGACGAATAAATCATGTAATACGAGTAAACCAATGTAAGTTTAAAGCAGCATTCAAAGTTTTATGTTGACAGTGTATAATTTTGACAGTGTATGATTTTGACAGTGTATGATTTTGACAGTGTATGATTTTGAAGAATTCTAAAATTATTATATACTTTTCTATTATTAGTATTATTACATAAAAGCTTGTTGTGGATTTATTTTATGCTATTTTAATATTATACTTATTACTCATTTTATTAGTTTAGTAATAACCCGGGGGGTTTTTGACAGTGGAACTAACATCCCTGCACAAACTAAGTCAAATTGAAGATAAACGAAAAGAACACACTTGGTTCAAGAAAAAAGTAGCATTCGTGATAACTTATACCAATAAAATAGAATGTTTATTTTATTGGTATAAAATAAATAACGATTTTATCTTATCTTATTTTATCTTACAAATAACGATAAAGATTCATGAATTAGCTTAAACTAATATTTTTAGTTTCTAATGATTCTGTTTCTAGAGACTGGAACTGTTAATGGAATTATGTTACAAAATGAATGTATGTATGTGTATCGTAAGGTTTTTGACAGCAATTATAAAACCAAATGATGAAAAAAATGATAACACTAAAAAAGCACTATTCGTGTCAACTATTAAGACTATAAACTATATAAAATGAAACTAAACTAAGACAAAAATAAGACTACAAGTAAAAAGATCTCCCTTCACAAAGCTAAATCCAAACACCTCAACCAGTCTACAGAGTCCACACTGGCTTCATAAAAACCCACTAACCCTCCCAAGAAAACGTGCTGAAGGCAGTGATTCACTATGTTGATCATTGTTTGGAAATCGGCCCCACAGTCACAGGATTGCTCGTTGACCTGTCCCTACATGGCTTTCCAGTAATTGCTTGTACTCACGTCAGTTCTAAATCGATTCAGTGCCACCCATTCTCTCCTGGAAAGATCCATACCACCTAATGGGGTAGTTGGATCAGACACTGAGGTGCAATTACGTCCTTTAAAATTTCCCCAAGATTCAATCCAAGATGTTGTGGTTGAGAAATTGCTATGATGTAGGGTACGAGGCAGCTGCAGAAGAGGTTTTCGAGATCGTTGACTACTTTGCACTGGGAATAGATCCTGCAGGATGGGTAAACTGCTGGCTGACATGATCTTCTTATACTCCTTTAACAGATCATCTCTACGACAAATCTCAGGAGGGTGCTCAGTACTGGGAGCCATGGAAGTGGAGTAGCCATGAGAGTGCCACTAATTGTTCTCATGACCCTGTTCAACTGCGTTTCATCATCGCTAACATGAGCCCTGTTAAGCCATACAGAAGCTCAATATTCAGCAGTCGAAAATACCAAGGACAAAGTTGAAATACGCAGAACGTTTGCGTTGGCTCCCCAAGATGTTCCGAATAAATATCGCACTAAGTTTGCTCTGGTTCTAACCTTCACTGCAGTCTTTTTGAGATAACTTTTAAGTGTCAAGGAGCGATCAAGCGTTACTCCAAAGTACAGTGGGCGTTCATTATGTTGGAGTAGGTGGCCATTAATACTAATATTCTGCGTGTAGATGTCGTGTTTGTTGTTAAGCTGGAAGCAGACAACCTCGGTCTTTGTAGAGTTTGGTCTCAGCTTCCATACTCTGAAGGTAACTAGGTCGCTTGTAGTAAGAGTGTCTTCTGTTGTCTTTAGATCTTTGTGCTGAGTATCAAGAGCAATATCGTCATAAATAAACTTTCTTGATTCAGTCAAGGGAATGTCGGTGGTATAAATGTTGATAAGTAGAGGTGCCAGCACAGAACCCTGAGGGAGGCCGTAGTTAAGGTGCTTGAAAGAACTTTCCTTACGTCCAAGGTAGACTTTGATCATCCAATTGTTTAGCATGATGTCTAGATGATGTAGGAGGGATCGGCAAGGAAGTAGGCTGTAGAACTTAAACAATGTGATAGTCCTCCACACACTGTCATAAGCTGCAGAGAGAGAGACCATTAAATGCTGCGGACGTTTTCAGTTGTTAGTCGAACCCTTTCTTTATAAAAGATGTAAGAGAAATCACCTGATCTCAGCTTCGAACAGGCCTAAAGCCAGCATGTTCTGTAATTTATTGAGAATAGGGGATATTCTATTTCATATTAACTTCTCTAGCAGGTTATAACATACACTCATAAGGGCTATCGGCCGTTTACTTTCCGCTTGTTCTGATTCTTTTTCCGGCTTTTATACTTCAAAGATTTTTTATCTTTTAAACACAACGGGAAGATTACCACTGGATAGTATGATGTTGTAGAGGTTGGGAAGCCTCCTACGAACACTACAACCAGTGTGTTTTATGAACTCGGGGAATATCTCAACCAAACTGACTACTTTACCAGTTTTCAAAACGGAAATAGTCACATCCAGTTCCTCTGGCGTACAGGGTTAGTCATGATACCTCTAGCGATGCCTGATGACTATTTTTCATTTCCTTGACCTTATACTTAACGTTCTTGTCAGAGGGTTGACGATATGCCTTAGATAGGCCAACTATTTCCTTGCTATTTCATGGGAGTACAAATGGGTGACGGTTCTTTCGTTTATGAGCTTAACAGATGATATTTTTCTGAGGAGGGACCAAGCTTTCCGCCTGCTACGGGTGGAGTTGAGCTCTTCGACGGTCTTGACCCATTTCTTTTGTCTACCTTTATCGAGGGATTGAAGTAAGTGGTCAGCTACGTCAGTGTCCCCGGTGTCAGCAAAGTTTGTATACAAGTCATCGCAATCTTTGCTCCATCCCGTTATATTCTCCTTTATGAACCCCAGTGGTATCCACTTCTTCAAGCCTGTAGCAGACGACAGCATCACCTTTGTGAATTTGTCAAAGTTACATTCGGTTTGAGAAATGAACCTGACGCATATTTCATGATTAGTCTGTTTTTTTGTCATGATTAGTCATGCTTCCCAGTCTGCTTTTTGACAATCCCATTTTGCCTGGGTAAAAGATGTTAATAAGAGAATACTAATTCCTAAGAATATAAAGACAGACCTATGTTGGGAATAGGAAAGTGCACCAAGAATCTATCTCCCCACCGGCAATGGACGAGATGATTGGTCACAGGAATTGAAACATAAGTCAGAGTTATAGCCCTGGTGCCAGCAAGTCGAGAAAAATGTACTTTGGCATGAGAGACTAGAGAAGGTTTGTTATGTTCAGCCATTTCTGTCGTTGGACGAGTATTAACGTTGCTACTATTAAAATCCACAGCAATCAGGACGGGTTGTTTGAATGATGGTAGTGAAGGGTCCGGCCAATGGATGTTCGAAGGCTTGTGTATATTTACTATCGTAGTTCCGAACACCTTTACTTCCAGAATAACGATGTTGCCAGCACAGCTTTTGTTTGTTACTTTTACAACTACAATGTATGTCGCCATCCCGTAGACTCTGTGACCTATAGCGGTATAAGGCCTCTCGTGCTGTTGTCGATGTCATCCGCACGTGTCACTTGTAGTGAAATCACATTGACGCGATTACTTTGGAGGGCTTTGCCAATGCACTCCCCTTTACCTTGACTCAAACCTTCGGCGTTAAAATTACGAATACTTAAAATAGTGCCTATATTTCTAAAATAATTACTACGATGGCCCCTTAAAGGACCGTTTGAACTATTGGTAGCTGCCATACCTAGGAGGTTACAGGCTTGATAGTCCAGCTACCAATAGTACGTGCAGCCTTAAGGACCTTTTATGGTGGACGCGAACAGACCACTATCTGGTTACAAAATGATATTTTGGGACACAGATGGGTGGATTTGTATGAACTTTTGTTAAAATATCACAAATTCGATGTTTTTATTATTTAAGCTATTCAAAAACCGTATGGAAACTACAATGAAATACATATATAGAAAATATATGGTAAAATTCCATTATTATAGATATTGATACTTTCATCAGCCATTATAGATAATTCTGAAATAGTTTTTTACTAGGAAACTAGCATTAGTATACTTATAATAATTTATTCGATTGAAATATTTTATTTAAACTTGGGAGATATAATGTCGTTTTATCTGTCCAGGTTAGATACAGGACTTGCTCTATCAGCCCTTGGATATGGAATACAATGAAGCAGATGGGATAGAAGATACCACTGATTACGTGCCTTAAACTAAAAATGTTAACTTCAACGAAACCATTTAACTGTACAAGTGTAACCAAAAATAAAGAACATGAAACATAAATATTATACTTATTCTCATTAATTATTTGTAGTGCCACTTAAATGTTATAGAATTATCAACTATACAAAAAATTAAAATGTTAAAAGTCAATGTTTTCTCAAAGCAAAGTTCTGCAAAAGAAATATGGTCGTTATACTTTTGAAAGTTTGTTACTTGTTTTTATTAAATATATTTTAAAAAAAGATATACAAATATTTTTTGGATGGGACATGGATTACAAGGGGTGCGACTTTTATTTTTCTTCTCTGTAATATTGTTAATTTTTTCATCAGACTGACCATATTACGTAATATCAAACACAATTATTTCCCCAACTTGTTTACTTTAATATTTTTCATATCATTATATAATTTTATTTTTTATTTCTATTTCATTGCTTTGTTATAAATATTTGTTACTATACAAGGTGTAATGTACACAGAAAGTTTTAGTAAGAGCTTTAACTATCATAGAGATTTTAAGGAGTATTTAAGGTGTAATGTACAAAGAGAGGTTGAATGCGAGACCAGGTTTAACATACACAGGGATTTAACCTGAAAACACAAACAAATACACAAATGAAAATCAGTCAATATTAACCATCACAAACTAAATATATATATTTAAAAAAAATGGTTACGACACAGTGTTGAAAACTGTGTTAAAACAGTCAAGATCAATCTGCATCATGATCATAAGTTGATTATGGTTTAATTTAGATATAATACTTGAAAAACACTTAGATTTTACGAAGTCCTGACATCGTGTAGGATTTCTTCACGAAATGATGTAAAATGTCTAACAAGCCTTGTCTACCCTATCAAATCCTCCATCAATATATATTTTTAAATAAAGCCAACTAACTATAATTAAATATTTTATTATTATATACAAATAATATTATTAATGGTTATATGTCAAAATAAGCGGTGGTCACTAAAAATCAAACCTAAGTGGTTTTAAATGGAATTCTTAATTTTTTTAATTATCAGCTTCATTTTTTTAACTACATCAGGTCCTCCATGGAAAGCTGGCCTTCAGTGTTCCTCTCTGCACACTTCTCAGTACTTAGTTGGCTGTGATTGACAGTAGACACTCTGGCTGCTAGGAAGTGACAGTTGAATCATGTATTTTCAAAACGTTGTAAGTGTCAAAACACTCGAAATCAAGAATCAAGAATCAAGAATCAAGAACTTTATTGCCAGAGATCATAGTAACATGAATTAGGCATAGTCAATTTTTATATTAAAACTAAGAGAGTTACATGCATAATATGTTATATTAAGTTAAGTACATATTAGATAGGGTTAAAACTACAAGTAAATAATTAAAAAATATAAATAACATACCAAAATAAGTAGTCATGAACAATTCGGTCTTTCACTAGCCTAATGATTACTTAAATTCTATATTCACAGGGGTTTCCAAAAATTCCCTAATGCTATAGAAAGGGTTATTGATAAGCCAATTGAAAATAGAAATTCTAAAACTAAATGCTTTTTATTGCAGAAGAAAAAGAAATTCTAAATGCTTTTTATTTCAGAAGACGTTGTAAATGCCATCATTTTGACTGACACAAAGCAGTTTAATGATATCATCATTCCTAGTGGGATAAAATGGGAACAAAACAACTGTGCAAGTCAAAACGTTGTAAGTTCCAGCCACTAGGCTACACGTTTATTCGTCTGCTATCTTGTCACAGGCGAATAAGCTACCACTAACCGCAGCTACTGTATTGGAAGTGGAAGCGTCTGGAAACGAATCCCAATCTCAGAAGTTGGCTACACTGAGGTTGAAGGGAAAAGGAAGACATTTGCTGAAACTGTACTAAATAATGATGGAGTAAATAACAGGTGGATGAAAGTTACTAGCAGAAAGGTTAAGTCTACTAATCCTAAGCCTTTTACTGGTACAAACGTTGTGAAAACTGGTCTTATATGTGAACACCAATTGGTTGATGAAATTCAATATTATCAAAACATTGGTTGTTGGAGATTAATGAGTAGTTTCTGTAGAAATACAGCAATAGAAGGTGTTGATGTATAGTGTATATTTTAATATTACATAAATTTTTCCTTCAAACTTCTGGATTTGAGTGCCTATTGCATAAAGAAGGAGGTTGAGTTTGCTGCATTTGTTATCACAGAACTGTCGCTGGTGGTAGTAGCGATGTATCGCTCTATAAGTGGGACAATCGCCAATATTTTTAAACTTTTGAATTATGCTTGGGCTATATCTTTACCTTGGGTCTATTTACTGTGATTAGGACTAATCACAATGTCAACCCTCTTTACTCTCCAACTGATACCAGGGATTTTGAGAACGTTTTCAGAAGTTTTAACCTTTTTTGGCACAGTATCCGATACCCCAAGAGGAGAAACTCCCTTAGACAATATTCTTACAAACTAGGACAGAAATGACTTCAAAGCTAGTGTCAGCAGAGATCAAGTAGCGGACCATAAGTATGTATTGTTATTAATTAATTGTAAACATGTAATTAGTTTTAAGCAACCTAGTATAGATAAGATCATTCATTTTAGAAATTTTAATGAAGCCGTAACGGACTCTAACACGATTTGGCTTTAGGATAAAAAACCCGCGGTCTTAGATTCTTTAGTTAAGGCCATTCTCAACTCGTTTGATCAAAATAGTCGACTCACGTGATAATTTGTGGCATAGCCAAACAAACATACTATGTTTTTTTTACTGAATCCTAGCCTTTGGTTCTAGACTTTGGGGTCACGTCTCAAGTGTTCAGAGTTTTTTTTGGAACACTGTAAACCAATATTTATACAGAATTCTATCTTGACTGTTTTCAATAAATACATTTTTTAGTGTCTCGTGGTTATGAAGGCCAGACATGAATCCTTCCCATTGAATAATAATGTACATGATTACAATACTAGGTACAATTTAGACTAATTTATTTTTTGAAATAGGTTACATAAAACAAATAACTGCTTTCCTGTTTCAGGTATTAGGTTTTATCATAGATTACCAATTTCCATCAGAAACTTACCTCCTCCGAAATTCCCCAAAGTTATAAAAAATTGGCTTATTACAAACCCTTACTATACTATCAATGAATATTATGATTGCTTCTTGTAGGTCTTGTAGCCTACATGTAGAAGTCCACTACTAACACTAGAATTAAATAGCGTATGCTAAGACAAGCCTACTAACACAAGTATGTCCATCTGAATTACTGTTATATATAAATTTATAAAAATATATATTTGTATTAATTTTAATTTTTTATGCATGTATTTCTTATTGCTTGATTTCATGGAGTGACTTTTATTTTCTGATCTTTTGAGTGTTTTGCTCGTGCATGTTATTTTAGTTATTTGAATTGTAAAATTGGTGTAGCCTATTGTTCAACTTTGTATCGAATGGCCAATAAAGACTTACTGACTGCAGCTGTCAACAGCTGGCCTATAATGTTGGTTGCTGGTGGTTGGTTTTGGTTGCTTTCATTAGTTTAAAACCACTGTGTGATGCATATATCTGTTTTATGTAAGTATCATGAGGTGTTGAAGTAATTTGTCTCAATTCTTCATTTACGATCTTAAAACTGTCATGTATTTTAACTGTTAAATTTTGAACATTCTGAGTAAAATTATTCAAGTTTCTATACTATTCGTAAACTGAACCAATAATGTCATTAGTGTGTTGTTCTAACGTTTTTTGATTGTTACAAATCCCTGACATTTTATTTTCGTTTGCCGAATTAGAACACCATCGGGAAAATTCGCAATATGAATTATAATACTCTTTTACTTCTTGCATTTCTACCAGTTAGCATATAGTCTGTTTGTGGGATATTTATTTGTGTTAAGATTTCCTTTTCCAATTCTTTCAAATTATCGTGCATTTTACAATATTGCTTAACATAAATTAGGTAATCCAGACTGTATTTCATTGTATTCACTGTTCTTACGATTGGGTTTTGTACATTAGATGTTTTGTTGTATACAACAATGGTATGACGGACACATAGGCTTTTATATGGTTCCTTGTTTCTAAATGCAACCCAATCTGTATGCTGTATTCTGTTTCCTGCGTTATAAACAGGATACAGAATATAATCCAGAATATATCCACTTTATAAACAGTAAGATAATAAATAATTAATTCTTATTACATCCTAATTATCCTGCTGGACATTTTTCGATCATCTTCCTCTTCTTGTCTCTGCTATGGTCGGGTCCTTCATCCAATCTGACCTGTCCCAAACCAAAACTACAGACTTATAATTTCCCTTAAAATACTTAATTTACCAATTTTTTTATTTATATAAATATTCTAATACTAATTATTGTTTTTTTTTCATTATTTTGCTTTGTTAACATTTCAGGTTAATTGTTTAAAAAGCTGGACCCTAGATTCCCAAACCATAAAGTGAAATTTAATATTGAGATCTAAGTGATCCTTGGCTTCGCATACCAACGTGTCATCAGTCAGGCGCGTTATCTCCTTCTCTTCTTGGTAACTGTCGTTGCGCAGCAACCTTTCTGCTTACCTCATGCTTCCATGTAGTTTGTGTTCAAGCTTGTATTCATGCTTTGTGAACCACCTCCTTTTGTCACAGTCAGCTAGCTTCACATGACTTCCCGTATTCCTTCAGTCTCGTGGAATTATGTTGGAATTTGCCATCTATGTGGCAGTTGATTTTTAATCTCAGTCGAGCTCGTGTCTGCCTCTGCCTGTGTAGTGACGTGAGTGCTATCTCGCTAGGGTTGCCATACGTCTGTATTTTGTACGAATGGTTTTTATTTTACATTCCGTTACCGTGTCCGTACCATACAAAGAAAAAACCAGGTAGTTTTCCATATGTTTCGTTCTTTTAATATAAAAATATATTTAGAAATACACATATACATATTTTTAAAAATTTTAAACTTCACTCGCCAGTTCACATGGGCTTTGAAAGCCTGTGTATGAATTTTATTCAACTAGTGAAGTGCCGAACGTTGGCTCAGTTGGGAATCGAACCTTGGAACAAGCCCTCCGCAATCCTAGGCATTAGCTACTGAGCCACCACGCCGGCCGTGCAAAAGGAAATATTTAATAGTGTAAAGGGACAAACATGTATTACTGTTACTTTGGACAATTAATTGTCAATCGACAATCGTGAGAGGTTGTGTGCTGTATGATGACTCCTATACTATGCACTATTATACTTACATACACCTTTCTCCCCATTAAAAATAAGTTAATTTTTTTTTCAAATATTAAACTTGGCCAAAAATAAGTGTGAATATTTTTAAAGAGTGTTGAAGTTTTTTCTATCTCCACCTGGTACTTCGGCACCAGTTGAACGAGTTATTCCACTAAAGAAAAGTTTCTTGGCTCCTGATAGCAATAGACAGTGGATAGATAAGGTTGAAGCTATTCTGAGCATCAAAGTTAACAGTGACATGTCATGTACTGAATTGTTTGAAACCACTAAAAACAAAGATTCTTTACTTAAAAAAGTAATCTCTTCAGCCTTCAGCCGTACAACTAGTACAAGTGATGCCTGAATATTTTCAAGGAGATTTATGACAATTTATTAAGTTCGGTCAACTTCACTTAAACTTTATGAACTACTTTTTAAAGTATACAAAATATTTTGTTAATATTTTATAATTCTGAAATCTTAAAGCAAAATATAGCTGTAATATTAATATTAAATATCAGTCTCGTTATAATAATTATCCCAATTTAACAATCCAAATTGCACATTATAAAATTCACAAAAGACCGTTTACAAACTAACCCCCCCCCCCTCTTTCTTCCCAAACCCCAAGTAACTGGTGTCTGTATTTTACTATGAAAATTTATGGCAATCCTATATCTCACTCTATCCCCCTCGACACCTGTGATCGTCGTTCTCATATCGCGGATGGGTCAGCGTGTGTCCAGTGAAGGTGATAATAGTGAAGTGATAGTGGCAGTGATAGTGAGTTTAGTGCTCTAGTGAGAGACTATTTCCTTTTGGATTTTTCTCTAAAACTCTCTTTCCATTGTCTAAAGATTTCTTTCCACCTCTTTTTTCCAATTTTAATAAAATAGTTATTTTCGATGTCTTAACTTATTCTCTATTTTACAGTAATTTTATATAATCTATTATCTCTTTACCTCATATAAAAAGGTTTCATGTCACTCACATGTACGACTTCTTCACTCATTTTTAAATTTTTTATACAAATTTATCAAATCAAATCAAAAACTCCTTTATTGCCTTTAGACTTAAAGTAAGCATTGGCATGGGTCAATACAATAAAATTATAATTACAACTTGTAGTTTAAAAACTATATACTAGTTTTAGAAAACTAACCAATTAAACTATTTACATTACTGCTTATCATTTAAGTAGCTATGAACACTGTAGTAGGCTTTAAAAACAAACATGTATTACTGTTACTTTAGACAATTAATTGTCATAACAACAATAATCCCAATTGCCATAGTGTTTACATCGGATCTTCTATTGTGTTGTTTAATCAATTGAGTTATAATGAGGTATTCTTAATGGTTTAAATGATAAAATAGTTGCCAGTTTCACCAACATAATTAAATTTGTTCTAACCATAGTTAAAATATTTTACCATAATTAATCGATTATGTTTTGTACGGAACTCTATCTTGCAGCTCACTGCCGCTGAAGGGGAACTATGATAGGAGAAGTAAACATTATCTTCCCTCTACACGCAATTTAGTTTGTGTTTATGAATATATTTGAAAGGTACATTGTGAAAAATGGTTTCATATTTCAGGGATAAGATGTGGCCGATCCATATAGCTCTTACATACACTGGCCAATGACCAGTGAGTTGAAGTGCTCAAAACAGCCTTCAGGCCCCAACATACAACACTGGAGAAATGGGGCTAAACTGGTTGTGTGAGTTTGGTATAGTAATGGCTTTATTATACAAAAGCTTTTTATACAATACAAATGGTGGACTTAGGACTAATAAGTCCTCTCATACAGTTAACCCATATCCTGAAGGCTGTAAATTGAACAAAGAGTAATTTACAGAAACAAGGAAATACATTACTAAACTAAAGAAAAATACTACCAATTAAATTAAAAAGAAGCATACAATACAAATTAAGTCAACTGCTAAAATATCTTCAATTTGTCCATTCTCTCACTCATACACTCGACCCTATTCCGAGACCCCATCCCCCATCATCCGCTCAAAAAGAAAGACTTTCAACGATGCTGTGAACCAATCCTGATTGTCATAACTCTTTAAAATTTATGCTTTCAACATCCTTAGAAACCTGTTATAATCGTTATCAAAAAACCTATTCACCTACAGTGGCAATCTGTATACAAAACTGTACGTGGTGATTATATGTAATACAAACAGGAAGATAATCCCTAACTGGGTATACAAAGGACACCGCCAAATTGACTGTTACACAACAGTTTATGGATGACAACCAATTATTATAATCAATCAAAAAAATACATTTTTTACTACACTTAGGGAAAGAGATATGATTTTAGTTACATTGAAGGTATTTGAAATGTACACGTTCACTTTGAAGCCTACGACTTCAATGGTGTACTCGTACAACAATGCTACAAGCTGATTCTAACAATGTTATAAGCTGTATAAATATAGAAATTATTTCAGCTGATATGCTTTAAATCAATATCCAAACAAAGTGAGAGGAAGGTTGCATCAGAGTTGGAGGGCTCATCAAAACAAGTCAAATAGTTGGGAGGGCTAATCAAGACGTACGCTGGTCAGGTGGGAGACTCATTAAGTTCAGTAGTTTGAAGAGCTCATGAAGATTCACACTGGTTAATTGGAGGGCTCATCAATACTTATATTGACAAGTTGGGTTGTAGGATGTTGGTACGCTGTTCGGGTGGGAGGCTCGTTAAGTCCAGTAGTTGGAAGAGCTCATGATCACACTGGTTAATGGGAGGCCCATCAATACTTATATTGACAAGTTGGGTTGTAGGGTGTTGGTACGCTGTTCGGGTGGGAGGCTCGTTAAGTCCAGTAGTTGGAAGAGCTCATGATCACACTGGTTAATGGGAGGCCCATCAATACTTTAGGGTGTTGGTACGCTGTTCGGGTGGCAGGCTCGTTAAGTCCAGTAGTTGGAAGAACTCATGATCACACTGGTTAATGGGAGGCCCATCAATACTTATATTGACAAGTTGGGTTGTAGGGTGTTGGTACGCTGTTCGGGTGGGAGGCTCCTTAAGTCCAGTAGTTGGAAGAGATCATGATGACTCACACTGGTTAATGGAAATGCTCATCAATATATAGATTGAAAGGTTTGGAGAGCTTATCAAGACGTACGCTGGTTGGGTGGAATAGTCAAGAACTAGGTCAAGGGATTGGGAGTGCTTATAATGACATACGTAACTTGGTTGGATGGACGGACTCGTTAAGAACTAGGCCATATTGTAGCCAGGGCACATAATCATGAATGTACACTGACTGGGTAGGAGGGCTCATCAAGGCCTAGGTTGTCTAGTTTGGAGGGCTCATCATTATTACATAGGGTAGTTGGGTGGGAGGCTCATTATGACTTAAAGATTCTAGTTATGAAAAGTCATCTATACTTAGAGTTATTAGTGGGAAGGACTCACCAAGACCATGCATGTCTAGTTCGGAGGACTCATCAATAAGTATCTCTCTATCTCTAACCTAAGCTCTAAGTCCTGACGCCTTAGACCGCTCGTCCACCAGCTCGCCCTTACTTGGTATACTTGGTGATAAGGACAGTTCGTCAAGATTTACTTCACCTGAACCTGTGATGCTATTAAGACAAACTCGGGGTCAGTGGTCGTCATAAATAATTGGCAAATGGATCAACATATTTTAAATTCAATTCTAGCCAGATTTATTAAACTTTTACAATATTTCTAATGAAAAATTATTTTTCAAAACATTGTTATATGTTGATTACTTGTCACAGACAATCCAACTATATGAATTTGGACACACAGTAATAACGCACCAAGTGTGTGGAATTAAACCGGCAGCAAGTTCGTAGAATACTGGAACATAATCGTTTCCAGGTAGCTGATACTGTGCTCACCAGTTTGTTATCAGCAGTAGCTGCATGGCGTTATTGTGCCCTGAAGGTTAAATGAAGGATAGAACGAACTAACTCAAGGTCAATATAGTTATCAATAGTTCCAAGTTATCAATCTTCTGAAAGTCACTTTATCCATCTAAGAAGTGATTTATTATTTTGTCAATTCTAGTAACAATTGGTTTCTTACTTAAAATATCACGTGTTGGTAGAAATACAAAACAAGTGAACGTTACACAACAGATATTTATTACAATATAAGTAAGGTATGTAGACTATAAATACAAAACAAGTGAACGTTACACAACAGATATTTATTACAATATAAGTAAGGTATGTAGACTATAAATACAAAACAAGTGAACGTTACACAACAGATATTTATTACAATATAAGTAAGGTATGTAGACTATAAATACAAAACAAGTGAACGTTACACAACAGATATTTATTACAATATAAGTAAGGTATGTAGACTATAAATACAAAACAAGTGAACGTTACACAACAGATATTTATTACAATATAAGTAAGGTATGTAGACTATAAATACAAAACAAGTGAACGTTACACAACAGATATTTATTACAATATAAGTAAGGTATGTAGACTATAAATACAAAACAAGTGAACGTTACACAACAGATATTTATTACAATATAAGTAAGGTATGTAGACTATAAATACAAAACAAGTGAACGTTACACAACAGATATTTATTACAATATAAGTAAGGTATGTAGACTATAAATACAAAACAAGTGAACGTTACACAACAGATATTTATTACAATATAAGTAAGGTATGTAGACTATAAATACAAAACAAGTGAACGTTACACAACAGATATTTATTACAATATAAGTAAGGTATGTAGACTATAAATACAAAACAAGTGAACGTTACACAACAGATATTTATTACAATATAAGTAAGGTATGTAGACTATAAATACAAAACAAGTGAACGTTACACAACAGATATTTATTACAATATAAGTAAGGTATGTAGACTATAAATACAAAACAAGTGAACGTTACACAACAGACATTTATTACAATATAAGTAAGGTATGTAGACTATAAATACAAAACAAGTGAACGTTACACAACAGATATTTATTACAATATAAGTAAGGTATGTGGACTATAAATACAAAACAAGTGAACGTTACACAACAGATATTTATTACAATATAAGTAAGGTATGTGGACTATAAATACAAAACAAGTGAACGTTACACAACAGATATTTATTACAATATAAGTAAGGTATGTAGACTATAAATACAAAACAAGTGAACGTTACACAACAGATATTTATTACAATATAAGTAAGGTATGTAGACTATAAATACAAAACAAGTGAACGTTACACAACAGATATTTATTACAATATAAGTAAGGTATGTAGACTATAAATACAAAACAAGTGAACGTTACACAACAGATATTTATTACAATATAAGTAAGGTATGTAGACTATAAATACAAAACAAGTGAACGTTACACAACAGATATTTATTACAATATAAGTAAGGTATGTAGACTATAAATACAAAAGTGATCGATTTCTGTAAACCACGTCTACCTCCCTCAGACCAGAGTGATTGACAACGGAATGGATATGTCCGTATAGTGACACATACGGACTGCAGTGTTCTCTTGCAAAAATAAGGATGATACAGGATTCGGTCTTGAGCCTAAAATGATGTATCGATGAAATTAAGATTGTTTTTTTTTTTTTTTTTTTTTTTTTTTAACTTGTCTTTCATCTTTGGTGGTCGCGTTAGCCCGCCACACACTATCGAGCCGAGGGCCGAACCGTAACAGACTTTGACATGTTGCAGTAGTGTGTGGTAGATCCGAGCGCCGAACCGAGCGTCGTGGCGAGTATCTGGGCGAGCAGAGCCCCGAACCATCAGTTGTCGGCTTTTCCCCGACACATCAAAGGGATGTTACGGCTAGGCTTGGGGTTTGTAGTGTGTGGCAGTTTCGTAACATCGCACCGTAACTTCCTTCCCTAACATATACATCTAGCACTGATGGTTTACTGTATGTGTTGTTTATTAGTCAATTTTTATTAGTGGTAGTTAGTTAAGTGTAGTTTTAATAGGCTTACAGTAATTGTAATAAGCTCATGAATGCAATGCAGTGAATTTATTTCACATAGTATCTATCGAGAGTTTCCAAAGCCGCTCTCTTGTGGGATTTAGATCTCTTTTGGTGAGATGCGGGTAAACTTATTGTATGTACCGCTTACATACTGAAACTGCAGTGCAGTGAATTTATTTCACATATTATCTATCGAGAGTTTCCAAAGCCGCTCTCTTGTGGGGTTTAGATCTCTTTTGGTGAGATGCGGGTAAACTTATTGTATGTACCGCTTACATACTGAAACTTCAGTCATCGTAATACTGAACCACCATTTCTTCTTTGCAGACATTTTTCTTGCCAACAACATCTCTCATTCCTTTCGTTTTCATAATTGTTGCTAAATGAAGATAGATGCATGCAGCCACTGCTATTTTCTGTGAACTATCCATGAATAAATTGTGAAACTGTAGAACATCTATACTAAATACAATACAACAACACATAACTTGAAATTGAATTAAAGCACGTGATCTGTCGTCAATGTACTTAACCATAGTTGTGGTTTGGCCAAAATGTTACGTGGCAATGCTCGTTAGCCGCTCGGCTCAGGGTAATAAAGTTGTGACAAAATTGCCCCAAAATGGTTATAATTTTAAAGGTAAAAAAGGTTTGTATTTGTGGAATACTGGCCTGAAGCCCGTGTGAAAACGCGAGTGAAGTTAAAATATTAAAAACAAGCGCACATTTGAGAAATCAAAAACACTAAAAAATATATATTACATCATGCTATTGTATATCTTCTGGAAATTGATAAAATCAAGTTAATTGAGTAATAATGGACATGTGAAAACAATGCAATTAAGAATACCTTGCATTAATATTCTGGTTGTATTAATATTTTTCAAAATATTTAATTTCTTTCCTTGATAAAAAAAAACAAAATTGAGAATATTTTAAGAAATGGGATAAGATAAAGAGATACACGGACATCATACAACCTTATACAGACCTCCAATGGCAGAGTGGGTCTAAGAAAAGATACACTGGAAGTTTTCTGGAGGCCCTTAAATGATATAAATTTTTTAAATCGGGATTAACACTAAGTGACAATGTGTCATTGAGCTTTGTGCATGCACCCAAAAAATTCACTAGATACGGTCTCATGTTGATTGAAGTTGGATTTGTAGACTAATGCCAAATATAATGTAAAAGTACCATTTTCATTGGGTTGTAACACTTAATGCATAAGAAATTAGTTAGAAAAAGAATATATTGATAGACGTAAATATTATTTGAAATGTTTAAAATGCATGTACTTTCATTAGCAACGAACAATTTTCAAAGTAACTAAAGTCTAACAGAACAAATGGAGAACAAACCATTTATCCTTGGTAAGTTTCATTGTAAGGTGTCACATGTTTTATAAACACATGATATGAGAAGAATGTGACTCAGCTGGCTTGACGTCAGTTGGCCAGGTACTGTCGTCAATCGTTCTGTAAACAACAATGGACTGCTGATTAGAACTATACGGTAATTAGTTAAAATATGTCGCAATATAAATAATATTTCAATATCAATAAAATAATATTTTAATCATAATAATATTCATTAAATTAAAAATAATAGATGTATGTAACGCATATTCTTTTGATTTTGTACATGTTACCATATGGATCAGCAGGTCTAAGATTGATAGTGGGCTTGTCATGAATTGGACCGGGACCGGTTGCATGGCAAACCATGACGTGGAAGTTAAGGTAGAGCCTCGGCTTGTTATTGTATAAACCTAATACAATGTGTACATACATCCAGTAATGCTCAATATGAATGGATAGTAAATAGAGCCTTCCCTTGTCAGTTTGTAAACCTAACTAATTTGTGCCTAACTCCAGTAAGGTAACCCTAATTGTAATGTGTGCATAACTGCAGTAATGTTCTATATTAATGAATAGTAAATAGAGCCTTCCCTTGTCAGTTTGTAAACCTAACTAATTTGTGCCTAACTCCAGTAAGGTAACCCTAATTGTAATGTGTGCATAACTGCAGTAATGTTCTATATTAATGGATAGTAAATGGAGCCTTCCTTTGTCAGTTTGTAAACCTAACTAATTTGTGCTTAACCCCAGTAATGTTCAACTTGAATGAATGGTAAGTAATGCTTCCCCTTGTTACTATTACGATGCAATCATCCACTTAGTGGAAATGATTGTGAGCGACCAGGATATCCACAATACGACATTAAGTGTCTTCCTTGATTTATCTAAGGCTTTTGATTGTGTGGAACACAATATCCTTCTTGACAGACTGTGGAATTCTTGAGTTCGTGGCTTTCCACACAGTTGGTTGAGGTCGTATCTCTCCGGAAGGTCACAACACGTTCAAGTCAATGGAGTGATTTCACATACAGCCAAATTGAGATATGGAGTCCCTCAGGGATCGATTCTCGGCCCCCTCTTATTCTTGGTGTATGTGAATGATCTGAATTCTTTCATTCGAAATGGGCAAATTGTCCAGTACGCGGACGACACGACTCTCTGTTTCAGTTCAAACAAAATTGAGCAAATTGAAATTTCTTCTTTTGAAGGAATAAATTCTTGCATTCAATACTTTGAACACAAAAACCTCAAAGTAAATCCTTCAAAATCAAACTGCATGATTTTCGGAGGCAGCACTGCTCTGAATTCATACCTCCCGACTGCAATGATAGATGATACTACCATTGAAGAAGTCGATCATGTTAAATTCCTCGATCATGTTGATGATGAGCTGACGTGGAATGATCATGTCGACAGTGTCTGTAAAAAAGTCTCATCAGGAATATACCTGCTCAGAAGACTTTCAGAGCACTGTCCTAAGGAGTTATTGCTTATGGCTTATTACGGTCTGATTCAATGTCACTTGCAACATGGTATTGCTCTGTGGGGGGGGGGGGGGGTTGCTCACAGAACAATCTCAAACGTATCTTCGTCCTTCAGAAAAAAGCCATACGAATAATAGCAAAACTCATATTTAGAGAGTCGTGCCGAGATGCATTCCGGGAACTTGGTCTTCTGACACTGGCTGAGCTGTACATTCTGGAAACTGCACTCTTTTGCAAGTTCAAGAGCCACCCAGTTCAGGGTAGGGATGTTCACAGTTACAACACAAGATCCAGAAGTGTGTACAGGGCAGCGCAGCACAGATTGGTAAAAATGGCTCGCCTACCCTCTCAGATGGGAGTTTCCATTCTGAACAAAGTCCCGGAAGATATTCGATTGGAAAATTGTGAACCAAAATTTAAATCGAAATTAAGACGCTTTTTAGTGTCGAACGTGTTCTACTCGGTGGACGAGTTCATGGACAACATATAGGGGGTATCATCGGCTTGAGATCAAATTTATTTTTGAGATCAAATTTATTTTCGCGATTACAAATCTTGTTGTATGGCTGAAGTGTCCACAACACAATGTTTTTTCTGTTTTATTTTGTAAATCCTTTTGACGCATGCTACGTAATATTTGCATTGTCCTACAGCAATAAAGAAGTTTATTATTATTATTACTATGCAACCCTAACTTTAATTCGCCCATAAACGCATTAGTATTGAATATGACAGGTTGGTACCTAATGCCTGCCCGTGATAGTGTGTTATCCTAACAGTAATCTGTGCATAACCTGGACCCTAGAAATTTGTGCTCTCCTGTTAGTTAGACATGGCAAGGAATCTGGGATGTATGATAGGTAAGTAAGTAAGACGAGTAAATGGGATTTACTGACACATTACCCTCATTAATGTGTAAGGCTATCTGTTATCGGTCGTAGTGTAATGGAGTCACGTCCTTCGTTTCACACTGTCTTAGATATTACCTGAACTTGCCCATGCCCTTGGGTCAGCCTTAGAATAGGGGCTAGGGCGCTGGCATGCTACACAGTCTCTCCAGGTTCAATTCACGAAGTTACTAATAATAGTTTTTGCCCTGCCCTGTATGTCACATTGTTTTAGATAATTCCTGAACTTTTACCTACCCTCCTGGCAAGATAATATATAGGAGATGAAGACCAGTAAATGGGACTTGCAGATATATTACTCTCCTTAATGTGTAACCCTATCTGTCATTGATCGTAGTGTAATGGAGTCACGCCCTTCGTGTCATACTGTCTTAGACATAACCTGGTCTTCCACCTCTCCTCTTGGCAAGGAAACGTGTAAGTGATGAAGACCCGTAAATTAGATTTGCAGACATATTACCCTCCTTAATGTGTAACCCTATATGTCATTGCTCGTAGTGTAATGGAGTCACGTCCTTCGTGTCACACTGTCTTAGATATTACCTGAACTTCCACCTACTTTTATATACACATTATTTGCAATAACTTATTAACATATTAAGATATGTAAGTGTAAAAGGTTTATTGATCTTAAAACAATGGTTTTGTAATATTTGTCTATTAAATACATAAACATTTCTATATGTTTATAAATTGATAGTAAACATATTCCAACAATGTCTGATTATTTTTAAGCTAATAATATTGATATCAGTGTTCTGTTGGTTAAATCTACTAATTTAAGATGCACATCCTAAATATAGTTAAATTATAAAAATAAATATTGACTATTTGTTTATTTGATAAATTTTGTGTTTCCCTTTACACCATTTATGGTGTATAGTTCCGTTTCAAGAATCCATATTCTTGAAACCACTCTTTAAATTTAAAATACGATCAAATTCAATAGTAAATGATTCAAACATTAAGTTCGCTGCTACTATTAACTAAGAAATATTGCAATATTTTGTTCACCAAAATAATCCCGAAAAGAACTCAAGAATGTATTAGCTTCTTGCAAATATTATTTGGTTTACGAAAACGAAGAAAAATACTCAATCCGACGTCTTATAAATAATTCCTGGTGGGTCCGAGTGACTCAGATTTCCCTGAGGTAGGAGCTACATGTGTTGTAACTGTGAGTAGTCGTGTACCTCACTCCGACTTGTGGTGTCTCTTGCTGATACAAAAAACTTCATCGCTTCACCACAAGGTAACCCTTTTTGCAACACATAAATATTCTTCCTTGACAATGGGTAAAACATTTTACGAATTTTGTATTTCCTAATCTAAAACTGAGTTTTCATTTTGTGATTAAAAATACTTCAAATACTTCTATGAGCTTTGAAACATATGTTTCCTAATGCCAGTAGTGTTTAACAAATCCAAATAAAAAATCCTGCCAAATAAAACCAGATATAAATATTTAAAAAGGCAAGTCCTGACTCACTGACTGACTCAACATCGTTCAGCAAAAATCATAAAAGATATGAAATTTAGTATATATGTTTATCTTATTACTTAGAGGCACACTAAGGAGGGATTTTTCGAAATGCTATTCATAAGAGGTGCAAACAGCCTTCTTTTTTCCATTAGAATAACATTGGGTTGATTTTACTAAATTAATAACAGCTGTTTTGTAAATAAATAAGCATGTTTATTTTGTATGTTTGACATTATAATATTGATGCATTTATAGTTTAATCTTCAACTGTTAAACATAAACAAATGAAATGAACACTTCATTTAAATTTCTTTATTCATAAATGAAATAGGTTAGTTAATACCATTGGGTATTTATACTAATAAATAGGTAGCAACGCAAGAAATGAGAGTAAAATACTGTAAATAAATTGAATATTATCATTTTACATTATACAGTTAATCTACTATTATTTTTAGTCAAAAGTCACAGGCCGAGGCCGAAGGCTGAGGTGTATCGAGCGCAGCGAGAGTCGGGGTTGGCACGCGAAGCGTGCAGGGGTGTCCCCTAGTGCGATATACTTTTCGAGCACAGAATATACATTTTTATATGGAATTTTATTTTTCCGAAAAACGATCAAAGATTATAGGCTCAAGATGTTTTTAAAATAAATAAAATTATATTTTCGGAATTGGCATTAAACCTATTACGATAGCTCACAGCACATTACAAGAAACAGTTAAGACATTTTGCAGTTCTTTACAGTAATTATCTATTTATTCATCGTATTTGGTCTGGGTTTGATTTTATTAAATATGTTGTAAAGACTGTTTTAAATAAACTTCAGTTTTAGTATTTTTCGAAGTAGCATTTTATTTGCAACAACACAAAAATACCTTTAGCTTAAATATAGGAACTAAATCTCGTATAGTGAACAGAATTCAACTAGATAAAGATGAAAACCGTACAAATGGAAATAACTAAATTATTATTTTCATGTTACAGTCTTACTGATGTCCTGAAATGTTGAGGTTGAGCGGATAATAATTGGGACCTCCCCTTGTTTGGGTTTAACCCTAACTGTAATTCCTCACCATGTAATTAAGGCACGTCCTCCGTGTTACAGTCTTACTGATGTCCTGAAATGTTGAGGTTGAACGGATAATAATTGGGACCTCCCCTTGTTTGGGTTTAACCCTAACTGTAATTCCTCACCATGTAATGAAGGCACGTCCTCCGTGTTACAGTCTTACTGATGTCCTGAAATGTTGAGGTTGAACGGATAATAATTGGGACCTCCCCTTGTTTGGGTTTAACCCTAACTGTAATTCCTCACCATGTAATGAAGGCACGTCTTCCGTGTTACAGTCTTACTGATGTCCTGAAATGTTGAGGTTGAACGGATAATAATTGGGACCTCCCCTTGTTTGGGTGTAACCCTAACTGTAATTCCTCACGTGTAATAAAATCACGTCTCCATGTTACACTGTCTTACAGAATTCCTCACGTGTAATAAAATCACGTCTCCATGTTACACTGTCTTACAGACGTCCTGAAATGTTCAAAATGAAAGGATAATTAATGGAGCCTCCCTTGTTAGTGTGTAACCCTAACTGTAATTCCTCACCGTGTAATGAAATCACGTCTCCATGTTACACTGTCTTACAGACGTCCTGAAATGTTCAAAATGAAAGGATAATTAATGGAGCCTCCCTTGTTAGTGTGTAACCCTAACTGTAATTCCTCACCGTGTAATAAAATTACGTCTCCATGTTACACTGTCTTACAGACGTCCTGAAATGTTCAAAATGAAAGGATAATTAATGGAGCCTCCCTTGTTAGTGTGTAACCCTAACTGTAAATCCACCGTGTAATGAAATCATGCCCTCCATTTTACATTGCCTTGGAGATGTCCCGAAATGTTCTTATTTAGGCCATGGCTTGTTAGATTGAAGATAAGTTCTGAAGGCGAGGTAAATGAATCTACATTAATATTTGCTTAAGTCTACAACACGCGGCGTTTCAACCGGCATCAGGTCTCATCAGTGGGCTCTGCCTTAAGCCCATGCCGGAGACCTGATGCCGGTTGAAACGCCACGTGTTGTAGACTTAACACATAGTCTGTCCGTCACACTAAGCTAAACTTAACGTGAATATTTGCTTATTTACAATATGTTTTCCCAGATTCTTAGTTGAAAGATTTTGGGGAATACAATTTTCGTTAATCAGGCTCACTAAATTAGAATTATCTCTCGATTTTTGTATCTTATTCGTACAACTGCTTGCAATTTTTGATTAAAGAAGTAACAAGTATTTCATAAATTAAAATGTCTTCAAGGGAGTATCTTACAAGATATACAAGTCAGTTTGATGAAACTCAATATCGGGCTTTAATCGATAGTTTAAAATAATTATTGTTATTGATTTATATAATAATGAACATTTATTTAATAATGAAGTATTAAATAAATATTAATTAACCACCTACTTAAACTATCCTCAATAATTATAAGAGCTAACATGAGCTTTGCATTGGCTGGTTTTATACTGCGCGTTTCTCTATGCATTGCAGACGCATAAATAACTGAAACTCACTCTCGCACCTGAACTAAGTTCTTCGGAGGGTTAGAGAAAATATACTAAGACACATAGAACAAACAAAAGAAGACACACGCACTATATAACATAGAACGAGGTGAAAGGCGGTGATCTAAGAAACGAGCCGAAACGTGCTATGGCATACGTCGGGCGCGCCAACGTCCATACTCTGGAACACGTGTCGCCAAATGTGGTGTATAAAACCAGCCTTACTTCTTTACGAATGTAACACTAGTTTAAATTTAATCAATATAAACCCTTTTTTGGTGTAAGAGATTGTTACGTACGATCTTATCTAGAACACTAACTTGAAAGGTGCAGGTAAATGATGAAGACGAGTAAATAGATCTGGAGACATATTGCCCTTGTTAGTGCGTAACTCTAACTGAATACTGTTCATTATGTAAATAAACCTATGCAACACACTATGCAAACATTACGTACGATCTTATCTGTATCTGTTACTGAATATAATTCACTATGTAAGGAATACACTATGCACAAATCACTCCAGGTAAGGACATATTTAAGTGATGAAGTCGAGTAAATGAAATTAGTAACCATACCCTCCCTCTCTGTCATTGCTCGTAGTGTAATGCAATCACGTCCTTCGTGCCAGACTGTTTTAGATATTACCTAAATTTCCACGTACCCTCCTGGCAAGGAAGCACGTAAGCGATGAAGACTATGCAGACATATTACCCTCTTTATTGTGTAACCCTATCTATCATCACTCGTAGTGTAATGGAGTCACGTCCTTCATGTCATACTGTTTTAGATATTATCTGAACTTCCACGTACCCTCCTGGCAAGGAAACACGTAAGTGATGAAGACTATGCAGACATATTACCCTCTTTATTGTGTAACCCTATCTATCATCACTCGTAGTGTAATGGAGTCACGTCCTTCATGTCATACTGTTTTAGATATTATCTGAACTTCCACGTACCCTCCTGGCAAGGAAACACGTAAGTGATGAAGACTATGCAGACATATTACCCTCTTTATTGTGTAACCCTATCTATCATCACTCGTAGTGTAATGGAGTCACGTCCTTCATGTCATACTGTTTTAGATATTATCTGAACTTCCACGTACCCTCCTGGCAAGGAAACACGTAAGTGATGAAGACTATGCAGACATATTACCCTCTTTATTGTGTAACCCTATCTATCATCACTCGTAGTGTAATGGAGTCACGTCCTTCATGTCATACTGTTTTAGATATTATCTGAACTTCCACGTACCCTCCTGGCAAGGAAACACGTAAGTGATGAAGACTATGCAGACATATTACCCTCTTTATTGTGTAACCCTATCTATCATCACTCGTAGTGAAATGGAATCACGTCCTTAATGTCAGACTGTCTAAGATATTTTCTGAACTTCCACGTACCCTCCTGGCAAGGAAGCACGTAAGTGATGAAGACTATGCAGACATATTACCCTCTTTATTGTGTAACCCTATCTATCGTCACTCGTAGTGTAATGGAATCACGTCCTTCGTGTCACACTGTTTTAGATACTACCTGAACTTCCATGTACCCTCCTGGCTAGAAAGCATGTAAGTGATGAAGACCAGTAAATGGGATTTGCAGATATATTACCCTCCTTAAATTATAACCTTATCTGTCATCACTCGTAGTGTAATGGAGTCACGTCCTACTTGTCAGGCTGTCCAAGATATCACCTTAACTTCCACCTATCCTTATGACAAGGAACCGTAAGAGTAAGGTGAAGTGAAAACTCTAGCTTGTCAAGCTATTTGTATTGCCATGCAAGAACGAAAATTTTCATTTTTCTACATATTCAAGGTGAATATTAATGAGGAATTATATAATGTGTGTTTGATTAAATATAAAAACATTCTAATATTTCCATAATGTAGTGAAACTATGTCTAAGAAACCTCAAGAGATCAAAGAGATGGTGTTTTTCACTGAACTTAAAATTGCTGAAGTTTATATTGATTCATGAAAGTTTTCTTACAAACAAGATTTCGTTGGTGGTTTCTTTACGTTTACCTTCCATCAGATGCACCTGTACTCAGCCAACTTGCTTTATGGTAGGCTTACGGCCAAGTACGAGTAAATTTAATTTAACAAACTCCTGATTACGCTTTTGCAAGCTACAACAAGATTTTTACAAATTTATTCATCGGCTCTCAGTCATAAATTTATTGAGGAATTATTATATTTCTTTATGATGAACGTAAACCGTTTATACCTCTTTATAACGTATTTAATCTAAGAAATACCCAATTATATGTAGCCAAATACAAATATCACGTAACAATTATATATAGCCAAATACAAATATCACGTAACAATTCTCAATTTTGTTTAAAAAAATAAACAATTTCATGTTTTGTTTGCTTTACATATTAAAGGAATTAGGAAGAAGTAGTGGTGAACCACTAGTACGAAATACCGTACTTTTATAAATGTTTTGAAGTATATAGAATGGTAGAATAGAATAGAATAGAATAGAATTTTTTTATTGCATAGACAATTTTAACATTGAATTGTATCGCAATCGTCAAAGGAAAAAAAAATATGTTCATTCATTCTACAAATTCAACATTCATACATACAATTATTTTATTCAATCTTACATTCATTCTAGAAGGCAAGCCTATCCAGCACTGGTTTCTTGCCAATTATTGGTCTCCCAGTTTTGTGCCAAGAACTCGCCTACACTATACAATGTTCGACTTGTATACAATGGTTTATTTAATAAAAAGTAAATTATAATCACTAAAGTAATATTCCATGAAATCTAAGAGAAAAACAACTAACTACTAAAAGAAGACTTCTAATCAAAATTAAATTACAAAATGGAATTAAGTAACTATAAATTAATTAACATCAATGGTCAATATCATTTATGAACAGATATTTTTATGTTTTGGCCATTAAAAAGGACACTACCTACAGTTCTGATTGTAAAATAATTTTAGATTTTTAGTACCTTTTTGGAAAGGAAAGTGAATTAGGATTCAAAGTTTTATGTTGTCTGATACTTTTTCGACGCTCTTTACGAATATTCAACAAATCCAAAATAATTATGGTTGGGTAGTGATACAGGAACAATACTTTTTTAAGTGTTATAGAAGTATTTTTGAAAATGACTGAATTAAAATCATATAAGCTGTTTGTTCAGTTGTTTTAATATGGTTTCGATTTATATTAAAAAGTGAAAGTTCATTCAACAAACGTACGGCTGAGCACGTGATAGGGGCAATATATTTTAAGTGACTGACGGTGGTAAACTTTGAAGAAAGCAAACCCATTTTCTCTCTGCTTTTAAGTTTTCCGATTCAACTTGTTAATCGTCTGAACCAACATGACATTGCTGGCTGAAATACAATATTAATTTTTATTTAATTGATCAGTACATTTTATTCATAGCTCTTATGTGAGTTTTTTTGTAAGAAATGATGAAATGGATATAATTTACAACACTTTCGAACTTCAACGTTTTACTCATTCTCAACATCTCAACATCAAGAGTTATTATAGTTTATCAATGATTGTTCCAATGTTTTAGGCATTCTCAACATCAACAACCCCTTAAGATGTATCACATTTCACGTAAATTTAAATGTTATTATAGTTTAATAGCGATTGTTCCAATGTTATAGGTATTATTAACATCAACAAACCCTTAAGTTGTATCACATTCACGTAAATTTAAGTGTTATTATAGTTTAACAACGATTGTTCCAATTTTATAGGCATTATTAACATCAACAAACCCTTAAGTTGTATCACAATTCAACTTCATTATAATCGTATATGTATAGGTGCGTCCACAGGACAGTTGTGTATTAGTACAAATAGCAGCAATACATTTGTTGTATCAAAACACATTTGTAAAGTCTCAGCGAGGAAGAGAGAAACTCCACTTATTATGTTCTCTGATTAGAAAAGTTTTAACATCCACAATATCAATGTTTTTGAAAGAGTAAGTTTAAGTGTTATTATAGTTTAACAACGATTTTTCCAATGTTATAGGCATTATTAACATCAACAACCCCATAAGTTGTATCACGATTCACGTAAATTTAAGTGTTATTATAGTTTATCAACGATTGTTGTTGACTAAATATTGACGTTATTCTTTCTCCTGAAAACCATCACGATTCGAATAAAACATTTAAATTGCCTCTTATGCGTACAGAACTTGCATTGAAATTAAGAAAATAACTTTACTTTATTAAGTTTTTTATGTGAGGTTAATGCACTAAAATGTACACTATATAGTAGGTTATTTACCTTTGTGATCCGTCGAGTAATCCAACATAAAATGTAGTTAATTTTAGACCAGTGGGTGGAAGTTTGGTGTTTATAAGAAGCCTAAAGGCATTTTTAAATGTAAAAACAAAAATAACAATGATATTGGATTGTTATTTTATAATTAGCACAGTAATTAATGATATAATTATTCTTATTTTGAATTTCTTTCACTCAACCCCACAGACCACAACTTGTTTAGGGAAGATAAATCGATTTAATATTTACTTTCTGTAGGCTGTTCTAAAACAGTGACAGAAAAACTACAGTGTATTTTTGGTCATGACGTAGTTTAAACAAGTGAATGGTTTTAAACAGATAAATAATTTACAATTCGATATATCGGTTACTCGATAACTCGATATTTTTCTTTCGATTATATCGTTAGATCGATATTTGGTTTGCGATATATCGATATGCTTAAAATATATCCTATCCCTACGATGCACATGGCTGAGATAGAACCTTGTCAGCCCCTCCATTGATGCCCCCAAACCCTCAAGGATAAACGTAGTAATTATTGCAACATATGTATAAAGATGTAAATTAGTTGAATTATATTTATACCTGACACTGAGGCGTTTGCTGTGGTCATAAGAAGCTGACCTCTGTTACTTTCTCCCCTGTGATTAGTTCCCAAATTATGTTGTTGGGAGTTTGCAACTCATGTTAGCGTAAGATGATAAACAGCGTTGTTGTAGAACTTCAAATTAACTAAATATTGGCAATAGGAAATACTGTAAATGTAATAAGTATACAGTTGGATGATTTTGCTGTATAACTATATATTAAAAATGAACATATTGTACATAATATACTACATACAGGGTGTCCTAAAAGTCTTAGAACCTCGTTATAATTTATTTATTAGTAAATATTTCATTGTTACCAAAGTTTATAAGTTATGACATATTTTCGGTCATTTCGCCTAACGGGGGGACGTCCCGTGGAGGAAGTCGTGACAAGTTTAAATGTAGGCCTAGGTCAATTAGCACCTCATTTTAAAGGTCTTTTGTTTTATAATACAATGCGACAAATGCAACTTCAAAAGGTTCACTCGGACAAATATGGCAGCATTTCAAGTTTTAAATTTTGTTAATGGTTTTACTTGGGATAATTTTGCGTGTCGTAGCAGGTGTCTGAAAGTCTTACTAATTAAAAAAACACTTTTTATTACTTCGACATGTTAATTTTATTCCTTGAAGCAAAAAAGAATATACTCGTTACAGTCTTAATGTTTAGCTTTCATGAAACAACATTTAAAAGGGCTGCCGTTTTTGACTTAGTGAACCTTTTGAAGTCGAATTTGCGGGATTGTATTTTAAACCAAAGAACTTTAAAATGAGGTGCTACTTGACCTAGGCTTACATTTAAACTTGTCACGACTTCCTTCAAGAGACGCCCCCCCCCCCATTAGGCGAAATGACTGAAAAATGCGTCATAACGTAGGAAACAATACCAATGACGAAACGCTAAAATTCCATAGTTCTACATTTAGTAATAACGAAGCTATAACGAAGTTCTAAGACTTTTGGGAAACTCGGTATAAGACATCCTATGAGTCAATTAAATGTTGAAAGTTAGTAAAATAATATTTACTTTTTTTATTTTTCGAACGAAAACTCACAAAGTATAACAGCAGCATGTATTAAACAATTATATTAAAATTTATATTTTAAAGCACCAATTTTATTTTTTTTTTCGGGTAGTTAATAAGTTATATTAGGAAACTTACGTTGGAGGAAAATCGGGCTTTCTTTCTTGAAAATTTACCAACAGTTACTAGACATATCACTTATCACGATTTAGCAGAAGATATATTCCATTGGATTTTGTTTACTTTTTGTATGGACTGGAATAATAATAAAATTGTTCTAAAACATGGATTATTGTTGTATTATTTATTAGTGCCTTTGTTCTTCTGATTCCATCAATGTTTAAACAAAACTATGATAAGAGCTTAGTCTTTTTGTGAACAAAATTGAACTTTGTTTCGTGGTAATTTATTTAATTGAACGGTAAGTTAAATCTGTTAGTATAAAGTTTCGACAGCGTTCATCATACTCCTACAAATCTAAAAATATCTTTTGAAAATGGACAATTAGGAAGGTAGTTGCTCAAAGTTGTTTATCGAGTTAATGAGTTTGTCAAGATTTTAATTTATTTACTTATACATTGTTATTACAATACAAATATTAGGGGATTTGGTAGGTAACGATAGATTTACGAGTGGTTGGGAGTCAGTTATACTATTACTAACCATATAAAATTAGGAGATTTAGGTCAATGTTTTAGATCTAGTTAAAATATCACCTAATATTTGGCTCTTGGAATGTATTGGAAACACGTTTATAAAATGTTTAGCTTATCCAGGCTTCAAAAATATATTTTCTGAGCCACAAAAGTCGGACAAAATAGTGCAACCAAAATGATAAAACATTAAATGGCACAATAGACAAGTATTCTTAAATGATTAAAAAATTAATTAAATATGGGGGTTTACTTATTGAAAGAAATGATGTACAATATGGTAATCAAGTTTTAGCAGCTGATTACTTCTAGTGACAAAGTTTTTTTCAGTTTTTGTTGTTATTTCTCCGCTATGTAAATTCTTCATTGTTTCACAAGAGTTAATTCCAAGATGTTCAACACTTCACGCTTCAGTAAGTTAAATTGTTCAATCATGCCATAGCATTGTCTAATTCTAACTTCAGAGTGTATTTAATCGTAACACTTGACTTTGGAATTTGTATCCAGATTATATTGTTCGACAACTCAGTCACGTGATGAGATTTTAAATAATGGTGTTCCTATGCTTCTAAAAACATTGCCTCAGTAAAAAATGTTCCTAGATATATCCCAGTAGCAGTAGGCTACTAGCTACACCTTAGAGGAACTTATTAGCTTATAATGCTTAGTAAATAAATAAAAAAAAAAAAAAAAAAAAAAAAGAATATTAGTCAATTGATCATCAGTACACCTCTTATTTTTTTAAGTTGTTAGGTTTTACTTTACAACTAGTAGGGCATGTTGGGAGCTTAGCCCCCAAACCTCAATTTTGGATGGCTGCCCATGCTGATCACGAATGCTACTGAAGCTAATCACGGTTGTTACCAAAGTTGATCACGGGTGACTTCTTAAGCTGATCACGAGTATTACCCAATTTAGACATAGTTGCTTTTCAAGTTGTTCATGGGTTGCTACCCAAGTTGATCTCGGTTGCTACCAAAGTTGGTCATGTATTCTGCCTAAGCTGATCATGGTAGCTACCCATCCTAATTACGGTTGCTACTCAATATAATCACGGACGCTGCCCAAGCTAATTACGGGTGCTATCCAAGATGAGTATGGTTGCTACCCAAGTAGATCAGGTCCCTATCCAATTCGATCATGGCTGCTACATAAGTTGATCACGACTTCTATCAAAGTTAATCACGTTTCCTACCTAAGGTGATTTTGGTTACCAACAAAGTTGATTAAAGCTGCTCCACAAGTCGATGATAGTTGCTACATAAGTTGATCATGGTTGCTTTCCAAGTTGATCACGTGTTATACCCAAGATGAATATGGTAGTTACCCAAGTTGATTAGAGTTGCTACCCAAGTCGATCATGGTTACTAACCAAGTTGATTAAAGTTGCTCCCCAAGTCGATCATAGTTGCTACACAAGTTGATCATGGTTGCTATCCAGGTTGATCACGTGTTATACCCAAAGTGTTTATGGTAAATAGAGGGTAAAAATTGTGTTAAGTGTTATACCCAAGTTGATACTAAATCGATCATGATTGCTACCCAAGTTGATCACGGCTGCTACCCAACATGATTACGGTTGGTATCAAAGTTAATCACGTGTTATACCCAAGGTGATCATGGTAGCTACCCAAGTCGATCATGGATGCTAACTAAGTTGATCACGGGTGGCTACGCAAACTGATCACAAATGCTACCCAAGCTAGTGACAGTTGCTACCCAATTGTTCACGTGCGCTGGGTATACACATTAACATAATATTAATCCAGTGTATATAAATATAGCTTGATCTAGGAGTTGTGATCACATACACCATGTTTCTTAACTTTATTCATTAAGCCATCAGTCTAACGGGTTAACTATATTCTGATCCAATTATCTACAAGCCAAAAATGTCGACCATGTCTTGTTTGGAAAAATCTTTTAACTTACAATCAGCACAGTAAAAATAATTTTGTATTAGTAACAAATTCTAGTCCAAATAGCAATTTATAATGGATAATTTTGAAATCGTTGTTATAGCTACTTGTCATATTTTATCCAAAACTTTCTATTACAAACAATCCTATTTATAAAAACGCATCTATAATCCATTATTAGTTAATCTGTTACTCAATTTGATTGATCATCTTAACGAACGAATATCTGAAAATTATTTCTTCTTTGAGTTCTTTATTGGAAAATTTTAACTTATTTAAGAAAATCTCAAAAATGCCAATAAAATATTTATTTCGTGAGGCCTTTCGCCTACAATGTAGGCATCGTCAGACATCAACATAAAAAATTTTTATGTTGATGTCTGACGATGCCTACATTGTAGGCGAAAGGCCTCACGAAATAAATATTTTATTGGAATTTTTGAGATTTTCTTAAATAAGTTAAAATCTGAAAATTAGTTTATAACATTTTCATGTTTAAGAGTATTAATAATATATGAGGGGCTTTTTGGTTGTAATGTATGATGTTTAATTAGAAGTGTATGCATTACATTGTACACGCATTGCCAACGTAACTCCTAGACACGGACTTCAGACGACCAAATGAAATTCCCGCCGTTTAATATCTTAGGTTTAATGTCGACAAAGCAGTCGCAGGTAGGTAATGTTATTTATTCGTCACTAAACAAACTCGTATCTTAATTAATTCAGCAAAAAAGCTTGTTAACCTCCATGAAGTATTGAAAAGTCTGACTAATAATTAAATGTTAATTGCATTTTATCATTAAGGACTTAATTTAAGTGAATAAGCACGTTTGTGATATATCATATCTTAAATTTGGCATGTATTACTTTCCACTAGGATTGGTAATACAACAATAACATGCTAATATATAAATAGGAAAATAACTTTTAAACAATAATAATGATTATTGGACACTTATTTAGCGTAAATAATGAGACATACAAACTCCTCCAAAGTTTGTAGAGCTCATTATTGCATACAAAAATGAAAAATTTTGCTAATGAGTTTCGATGAAAAATATTGCAAAATTATTGCAATAATGTTTAGGATAGTTTGTTTTATCTAAAACATTATTTTATCTAAAAAAAATATTTCATCTAAAAACTACTTAAAATAACTTTTAGATAGTTTGTTTTTTGTCGACCCCTGCTGTTGTACTCTAAAATAAGTCTTTTAGATAGTTTGTTTTTTGTCGACCCCTGCTGTTGTACTCTAAAATAAGTCTTTTAGATAGTTTGTTTTTTGTCGACCCCTGCTGTTGTCCTCTAAAATAAGTCTTTTAGATAGTTTGTTTTTTGTCAACCCCTGCTGTTGTCCTCTAAAATAAGTCTTTTAGATAGTTTGTTTTTTGTCGACCCCTGCTGTTGTCCTCTAAAATAAGTCTTTTAGATAGTTTGTTTTTTGTCGACCCCTGCTGTTGTCCTCTAAAATAAGTCTTTTAGATAGTTTGTTTTTTGTCGACCCCTGCTGTTGTCCTCTAAAATAAGTCTTTTAGATAGTTTGTTTTTTGTCGACCCCTGCTGTTGTACTCTAAAATAAGTCTTTTAGATAGTTTGTTTTTTGTCGACCCCTGCTGTTGTCCTCTAAAATAAGTCTTTTAAACAGTTTGTATTTTTTTGAACCCTGTTGTTGTCCCGTAAAATAAGTCTTTTAAATAGTTTGTATTTTGTTGACCCTTCCTGCTGTCCTGTAAAATATAACCGAATCATAATTCATAAATGATGAAACGTAAAGTTATTACAAACACACTACCACCACTTTGGTTAGGTTAGGTTATCTTAGATTTGGTTATGTTACGTTAGTTTTGGTTAGGTTATGTTAGGTTTGGTTAGGTTTAGTTTTGTTTGGTTTGGTTTGGTTATGTTAGGTTTGGTTAGGTTAGGTTTGGTTAGGTTATGATAGGCTTAATTATGTTATGGTAGGTTTGGTTTGGTAATGTTAGGTTTAATTATGTTATGTTAAGTTTAGTTATGTTAGGTCTGGTTAGGTTATGTTAGGTTTAGCTATGTAATGTTATGTTAGGTTTGGTTATTTATGTTATGTTAGGTTTGGTTAGGTTATGTTAGGTTTAGTTATGTTAGTTTTGGTTACGTTATGTTAGGTTTGATTTTGTTAGGTTATTCTAGGTTTAGTTATGTTATGTCAGCCTTGGTTAGGTTATGTTTGGTTAAACTAATTTATGAGTATGGTAGTGAATTAACGGAACAGATCTCCATATCTTCCATATAATGTAAGGACTACAAACATAACTAAATTTTCTTACATTTAACCTAAAATGAGTTGATTGATTAACTACTGCAATACATTGCAGTAAGCAATTTTCACTATAAAATTAGTAGATCCTACGTTCAATATACGTACCGATAAAATCTCATTATTATGGAAATTGGTTCTGTGTACTTAATTAATTTAGATGGAAGGGACTTTTTTTAGATTTAAAATGATTGAAGTAGACATAATTGAATTAAAACAACAGTGGGATTAAACAGTTCATCGGTTTAAATTTAATAACAAAATATTTTGTTCTCTCTTTTTTTAGTGAAGATCTAGTAAGAATGGAATAGGTTCATTAAAATACACGTATCTAAACTTGTTACTTGTCTATTTTAATTATCTTTTATAGCTTAATTACTATTTATGATGTAAGTGATACTATCATTATAAGTGAAAGTTTATTATTCTTTGTATATAGGGCATGCCAATTAAAACTATCCATTTAATAAGGGACATGTTACTATTATATAGAAATCTAATGGTGTTTGTGTGTGTGTGTGTGTGTGTGTGTGTGTGTGTGTGTGTGTGTGTGTGTGTGTGTGTGTGTGTGTGTGTGTGTGTGTGTGTGTGTGTGTGTGTGTGTGTGTGTGTGTGTGCGTGTGTGTGCGTGCGCGCGCGTGTGTGCGTGTGCGTGTGTGTGTGTGTGTGCGTGTGTGTGTGTGTGTGTGTGTGTGTGTGTGTGTGTGTGTGTGTGTGTGTGTGTGTGTGTGTGTGTGTGTGTGTGTGTGTGTGTGTGTGTGTGTGTGTGTGTGTGTGTGTGTGTGTGTGTGTGTGTGTGTGTGTGTGTGTGTGTGTGTGTGTGTGTGTGTGTGTGTGTGTGTGTGTGTGTGTGTGTGTGTGTGTGTGTGTGTGTGTGTGTGTGTGTGTGTGTGTGTGTGTGTGTGTGTGTGTGTGTGTGTGTGTGTGTGTGTGTGTGTGTGTGTGTGTGTGTGTGTGTGTGTGTGTGTGTGTGTGTGTGTGTGTGTGTGTGTGTGTGTGTGTGTGTGTGTGTGTGTGTGTGTGTGTGTGTGTGTGTGTGTGTGTGTTTTACTTAATCACGCAAAAACTATTTGACCCATTCAGCTGACATTTTTCATAAACATTCTTAGGATCTCTGGTTAACATATAGGCCTAACTTTTTTTAAAATTCCATCAGTGCACCATACCAGGGGCTCTAAAAGTACTGATGGCAATACCAATTTGACAATTAATTGTTTATAATGTTTTCCACGGTAACTAGAAAAGGCGGTTGGTATTACGACGAGGCTGCGCAGTAGACATTTGACGTCACATGGGTGAAATCAGCTGATTTTCCTATTCTATTAAATACTGGTAACTAAATCTACTAATTACATAGAAGTGTCCAGCTAAATAGTAATCAAGTTATTTACCACTTATCAGATTGAATTGTAATTACGAGAATTATAACAGTATTTTTGTGTTTAATTTTGCGATTTCACCCCTGTGATGTCATGGGAGATGTGCGTGATACCTACCGTCATCTTTTCTAGGCACCATGTTGTGTAGTAAATACCGTACCAAACCTAACCGAAACGCACTTTTGCGCTCTACATATGCCAGGAGGTTCATACCATAACTAACCTAGAGTTAACTTATTTCTATGTTTTGTATTACTGAATGCAGTAAGCACAATATAAATTAATGTAAACCCCATACGAAGGACGGGTACTGTGCTAGTTCAATATAAAAGTTTCATAAAAACCTTTTATAAGAAATTCACGAAGCAATGAGTGTTTAAGAGCGTAAAACTTTGTTCAAGGGAAATTCTATCTTTCGTAACTTTCCTAAGTTGACTCTGAGAGCACCGAGTATATTAAGGACGAAGCTAGGCCGTTACTAAAATAATTACGTGATGTCGTTAGACAGAGTTTACTAAGTTTTGTTTTCATCTAGTGTCCATTATATTGCATTTAAAACACACCTTTAAGTCACTTGGGTTTAATTTTTACATTCATTTATTACTTTTGTTGATGGTAAGGATTTTATATCAACTTTAATATTTGGTTTTCTAGGTTAAAAATTGATTATGTAGCCTACATTAATTTAATTTTTAACTGACAAGCACTTTAAAGTTATTTCATATGATCTGACTAAATAATAGAAATTAGAATATATTTGAAAAGTATTTCAAATAAATGTTCCCAATATTGGCTATATTTTACAGTCCAGGAGTATTTTCATTTTATATATTCTTTTAGACTAAAATTACTTTGGGCAGTTCTTAATCCAATGATTGACTTACCACTGAATGCGCTCTCCGTGTGTAAGTTCTTGGAAAGCGATAAGACCATCGTTATCGGATTCCTAGCTGATGAGGAATACCACAATGGACGTGAAAATGATCGGGGAACAGTTTTTAAAGCAATAGAATATTTATCAAGTGGTAGTGAATTAACGGAAACAAAAATAGTATTGGTAGTGAACTTACGGAAAAGATCCGTTCCTTTCTTCAGTTTAGTATTTCTTTTTATTATTTTCCTGTTGTAGTTTATTCAGTAATACACAAGTCTCAGAATAGTTAAAGTTTGAATGTCCATGAGTGCCAGTTCGAGTCTAGTTTAGTTTAGTTTAGATAACCTACTCTGCATGTAAATTTGACATCGATACAAAAATCAATTTCATAACTTCATGAGCATCTAATAAACGATATGCTATGCTTGTAATTTTTTTTAAATTTTATATTCAATATTGTATTGTTGAATTATTGTTATTGCATTGTGCATGTTTATCCTTTGTTTATAAATATATACAAACAGTACTTACACTTTCTTGGAATCAATTTCTATTTTTTTTACTGTTTTTATCTTGAATAGTTAGCTTTTTATAATTATTAACCATTTTTCCTATTTATGAAAAGCAAACCATTAATTTGCATTTATGTTAACTTTCGCTTTTAGTAATAATTAACCTGAAAACATCTATACATTTAAAATAAGGCAAATTTAAATATAAGTATATAACTAGTACTTTTTAAAGTATCTTTTCTAGTTCGATTGAAAGCAAAAGTTAAAGAAGGTAACTGACAAATCTAATGTAGCGTAGATGTTTTACGCGGGGTCAGAGCAATTCTCTAAACAACTGTGTCAAGTGAGTCGGCAATTAGGGAATAATCCTTTACCAACCTGACTTTTACCGTGTTTAATTAATTTAATTACAGTCACTCCAGCACCTGAAGTCCTCTGTCTAACGACCACCTCAGGGCCAGGGGTTGAACACGTACACCTCAATATTAAAGGTGGCCCCTGGTAGTACATAAATTTGATTGAAATAATTTTCTCTTATATTCGCCTGTTTACAAGGAGCTAGGACATGTGATATATAGCTTAAAAAACTAAATAATCCATAATGAACGTACGTAACTAATGCAAACAATGTTTTTGCTTAAAGATTAATTTTCTACATATGGACTCTATATAGTAGATTACGAACATATTAATTATAAGATTTTTAATCCAATGGATAATGAGCTGATTTGTTACAATAAATAATAATTGCTTATTGCATATCAGCAAGAACAACATTTTTTTAAAAGAGAATTTTTACGAATTATAATATATTCAACTATCCAACCAAAGTAAAATTATTCAAAACTTGCGAAGTAAGCTCCCTCAAATTCAGTCTTGGACTAAGTCGAGGTACTTTTGATCAAACAGACCTGGATTTGGAAGGGACACAAAGAAAACAGAGAATTAAGGTAAGATTATGGGTTGTACAAAAGAAGCTTGTAAGCGGTTTACAGAGAGTCCATTTTGCTGAGCCTGCCTCACAATGGATTGGACGGAGCGGTAGGGACGATCCTTTGATAATAGATTTTATTGCTGGGGTATAAGACGAAACGAGTTATTAAAATATAAATTAAAATAAGCTCGCTTTGCATAAAAGGAAGGAAATACTCCAGAAATGCCTTGAAATTGAACTCACCCTCCTGACGGGCCAGTGACTAACCTACCTGGCACTGACCTGCAACACAATTATTCGTTGATTTTATTTGGCCATCAAGCAATGTTACTGCAATAGGCTACGTCCATAATACAATTTTAAAATTCTCATCCATGACACATGCAATAAAGTAAAATCTTAGCCTAAACTAAAATTAAAAGGCTATTAACAACAATAAAAGGTAATATCATGTACAACACACGCGATTGATCATTCAATTGTTAAAATTAACAAAAGAGCAAATTAGAAAATCTGCATGCCACAAGCAAAGAAATAGTAAAGAAAAAAAGAACACACCTTTTATCTAGACATTCATAATATTCATTTCTCTAAGATTGATACTAAGGAACTCATCCAAGCTATAGAAGAGGTTATTTACAGGCCAATTTTTAAATACTGATATAAATTTGGAAACTGGCAATGACCTTACACTTAAAGGCAATAAGTTAAACACTATCACAACTGATAAAGGAAAAGAATTGTAAACCTTCGATAGCCTACATAAAGGTATAAAAAGATCAGGGTCATACTTAGTGAGGTATGAGTACACGTTCTCATTAGTTTTGTAGGGATTAAAACTATTCTTACTGGCTAACGGGTAAATAAATATATACTTTTATACAAATTCAAAATCTCATATTGTATGAGTAATGGTTTGCAGTGGTCATAGTAGGGACTGGCACCATCACCTAATATTTTTAATGCCTTTTCTGTAAGAGCAAAATGTCATGTAAATTGGGAGAGTGACCCCATGGAATGATGCCGTACAACATATGACGTGAAAGAAATCAAAAGAGTCTTGGCGAACAAAATTGGGAGGCATTTCTGACATAAGCTTTAGAAGTAAATATAAAACTCTGCTTAACCTAGAGCACAATTTTTCAATATGGGATCTCCAAGTTAATTGGGATCTAGAGTTAAACCAAGAATCTTCACTGAGCTGGTGACGTCCACACCTTTGATAAGACTAAAGGTCAAAGCTGTGTTCTGGTTTTATTTAATAAAAGTTTGTTACTAAAAAATCAATCGGCTGCTAATCTTTTAAATTATCCACGGCAGTGAATAATTCACAATAAAGTAGAGAGTGGTGTCATCTACAATGAGTACAAGATTACCATTAACATAATAATAAATGTCAACACCAAAGATTTAATCATAATGTTAAAAAGTTAAGCATTAATTTAATAAAAATATGATACGCAAAAACATTTTAAAAGTACATTCATGGTCAAACTCGATAGTAATTATGAAATGTCGTAGATGTTGCCAATGTTGAAATTAATTTAATCATTGTTAATTTCGGTTAATAGCAATTGATTGATTATAAATTGTTTGAAAGCTTACACTTCTTTTTAATGAACAGACTGTACAAAAAGTCCGTGCTTGCGTATTACATTGTGCATACACATTAATTTTACAATGTACATTACAATTCAAGGACACTTTACGTTTTTAACTGTTCATTGATTCAGAAACATACTTCAATTTACCTACCACGTAGCTTAGGAATGATTTAGATATAAAGACGTAAATGTGAAGGGTTTATAAATAAAATAGTGGACAACGGATATCATAAAAGGAACAGAATTTATAAGAAAAGGTTCTCTAAGCGGTTTACCTGGAGACCATTTCCCATCGATTCGGTGCAATGGTGAAGCCCGAGAAAATTTATTTTTCCTCCAAACCTTTTTGTTATTTTTGGGCTCAGTTCTTTTAAAAAGCCAATAGGCGTTATAAAACGCTATTATTTATAGCCTAATAGTTTATTTAAAAAGTAGTATTATTTATAAAAAGTACAGTATCAATTACAGAGACACTTCTATTTCATTTCATATTTCATTATGTATGTATGTATGTGTGTATTATATAACAATGTTTTGTTACATTAATTTTAGGAAATTTTTAGGAAATCCCACTTCTGACACCATGTTTTGGTGTTTAATAATAAAACACATATTGTAATTTAAAGTATTTTACTGAGGATAAACACATAGTACAACGTGATTATAGCAGCCATCTTGTTCGAATCTCTAAGAGCGGTAGTTCACTATTAGAGGTCCAAAGAGTTATAAAATCTTACATAGATAAGTAGTATAATGCATGAATATATATATATATCAGCAATTGCAATATTATAAAAGTACTTCCAATAGAAAAGTAGTTCAAACTCCATAACATTTCAAACAAAATTTTTATATTTTTCACAAAAATTGAGCATGTTGTTCCCTCAAATAAAAAGTAGATTTTTCCATCAAAAATAAAATAACCAATATTTAATACAACAAGATTTCTTTTCGAGTCAGATCAACATGTTTTGTGTAATTTACAGGTTTTGATGAAGTTGTTACGTTTGGTTCCTCCTTTGAGGCTCAGTGATTGGTTCCCATTTCTTTTGTTTATAGGAAATTTTTTGAAGAGGGGAGTCCACGTAAATAGTTCGTGAAACGGTTTTCTCTCCCTGCCGCCTTTAGCTGAGTCGAGATTCCTTATTTTGTATCTCTACTTTGTTTTAGTTTCTTAGATTTTCGACCACATAAAATGGCATCTTCTAAGATTCATATATCAACATTGTTATGTATTATTAATAGTGAATTTAACGTTAAGAATTAAAGAAATACATAGAGATAAAAATATAGGGCCTACCTTGACCATCGATCCACGTTTCTTTTTGATTATATTTCTGACTTATTCTAAGTGAACTTTTAATTTTGTTTCCCAAGTAGATCAAACAATGAAAATATTCTAATACAAAAATAAAATAATAATAGGTATATTTATTTTTGAAAAATTTATGTTTAATATATTTGGTAGATATGTTCATGTTACACCCAAAATGTATATTAATTTTATTAAATTATTTTATTATTACTACTACTCTATTTCATGATCATAATATTATGACACTTTTCTTGTTTAGAAACATTTAGGCAAATAATAATAATATTTTGATTTATTACAATACGTAACAATACATGTAATAGACAACTATATTTAAGTGGCTAACCATATTCGATACAGCCTCAATAAAACTTTTGAGTGCACAATTCGATTTCACAGGCCGTTTGCCTTAGTTTTGTTGAGTTCCAGTACGACACAAGTTCTATGAGTTGTGTAAAACTGGCTTTGGAATTGTGTTTTGTACGTTATTAGGATTTTTCGTTAACGGATTCTCAATCATTTTTTACCTGTTAATAGAAATACAATACAAGTTAAGGTCCCAAACACAAATGTATTGCCAAATTTATAAACAATTTACAAAGAATATGGTGATCGATATCGGTCGGTAAGCCCACGTCTACCTCCTCAGACCAGATGGATTAATAAAAGATCGTTATACCAATCACATAGAAGTTTGTAACGTATAAGAAGTTCAGTTTATTACAAGAAACTTTCCCCTACAATGACACTGTGATAATGGACAATAGTGAGGCTAGTATCGATTAATGATAACGATCTCCTAACATTTTTGAATACATTTTTTTGAAATACGAGTACTTTCATAGTAATAGTTTGAAATATTGGTACAATTGTTTTAAAGGCTGAACATTTTACAGTCACTTCAAAATATATTGAAATTGGCCACCATACCAAGTTAACCTCATATCAAGGACGTTCACCATATATAACGAACATTGATATACTTTGGCCACCATACCAAGTTAACCTCATATCAAGGACGTTCACCATATATAACGAACATTGATATACTTTGGCCACCATACCAAGTTAACCTCATACCAAGGACGTTCACCATATATAACGAACATTGATATACTTTGCTTCATTTACAAGATGATAATAGCCTATACTTCAAAAAGTCGGCACTGGTGGCGCAGAGCTGTAAACCCAGGTACTTGGCGAGAAAGTGTTTGGGAGCTTTTAGGCGATAGGTTCCATTCTCAGTCCTCTTAATACTGAAACGGCGTCCACTCAACGGTTGCCATCGACGTGGACACTACTAGTCTGGGTTTTCCATGTTGGATGGTAGTCAAGAATCAGATGTTGTATAGAGGAGAGAACTGAGTGTCAAGACTTGTCAGTTGGCTGAAAATTAGACCAACACTACATGGTTCGGATTCCACGTAAAGCTGTAGGTCCCTTAATTGCCCTGGCTATTGGGCTACTAATAAATAGTCCTTTCTGAGCTAAGTCAAACTCAGATAGTGACAATGACTACACTCATTCATCTTCACTCATCACACTCATTAAAAATTAATGATGAATGAATGAATCCAGGAAAAAAGAGGGAAAATCTGACCTATAAAACTTAATACATAATGTTAAAATTACTTTAACACACAAGATAAAGTATTTTATTTTATAACAAGAGGAGAATATAAGCGTCATTTTAAACTTAAAAAGTTAAAGTTAAAGTTTGTCTTATTTTTCCAGGCGAAGTTAGGGCTAAGAAGCCCTCTCTAACACTTAAATCTGGGGACCAACGGCTTTACGTGACTTCCGAACCACGGGAGCGGCAGGGCAAAAACTGTTACAGGTCTTATCGGGAATCGAACCCGGACCGGTAGCGTGGCAAGCCAACGCCTTAGCCCCTTAGCTAAGGCCACTCCAAAACACTTTAAAGTGTTTCATAAACGACGATAAACCTATGTAGCCTCTCCGTTTTAGCATTGATTTGATACACAAATAGATTTCCCATCCAATGCTACAAATTTGGATGAGTCTCAAAATATATTATTTGTTTTTGTGGTTCATTGTAGGTAGTCCCATGTAAATGTAATGCAGTTTAAACCATCTGTGGAATCTATTTAGGAATAGATTCAAGCTCCATAATTTTCTTTAAACTGTTATTCATAACTATGAAAAATCATTAGGTAGATTTAAAACATTATAATTTAAATTGACGATATTGGAAACGTTCCACGAAACATGAGTCACTATTTAACAAACATTACTTATCTTATATCGATAAGTTGACAGTATTTATCAACTTATCGATATCGACTAATCGACTCGGCGTGCCAAAAATTAAGTAAAATTTTAGCTATGCTTTGAACTCTATTGGGAAACTTATTAATGGTGGGAATATTACTTTAGCTAATCACTATGCAAATGTTCAAAAATATAAATTTGCACATAGCTAGTTAGGACTTTCATATGATATATCAGTCTCAGACTATTTTAGAACCAGAAAGGTAATGTATACCCTACAGAACGTACACCTAATCGATAGCTAATCGAAAACGTAGAACCTTTTAAACTCGGACAAAACAAAAAACTTGTAAATTAAAAGATTTTTTTTATTTAAAAGCACCTCAGAGAATTAGCAGCCAAATTAAAAAAAAACGAGCCAACATTATACAAAATATTACTAAGTCTCGTTTAAAGGTTCTAGGATTAATGTGTTCGGATTCGACTTCTAGAACGTTGAACTCCACAGTCAATAAATTATGAGTTGATAAAAGCCATGATGGCACTTCTTTAACTTGCTTCCTGAAGTAGACGTCAGATAGGATTATGTCCACTCCTGGCCAACTTAGGTGACGGGCCTAAAAGCCACTACAGCTTCCTAGTACAAGTCGGCACTGGTGGTGCAGTGCTGTAACCCAGCTACTTTGGGACAAAGTGTTGAGGGAATTGTAGTTCCGACACGGCGTACGCTCAATGGTTGCCATCGACATTGGCACTAAAAGAAAAGTCGGGGGAGTCCATGTTGGATGGTAGTCAAGAATCGGATGCTATGTAGGGAAGATAACTGAGTGTCAGACTTGTCAGTTAGCTGACAATCAGACCAACACTACGTCGTTCGGATTCCACGTAAAGGTCCCTTAGTTGCCCTGGCTACTGGGCTATTAATAAATAGTCCTTTCTGAGGAACAGTCGACCTTAGTTACTAACAATGACTACATTCGTTCATCTACACTCATCGCACTCATTAGCCCCTCATATTCGCCCATATCTTGACGATCGACGTCTTAATAATGAATAACAAAGGTAACGTATTGGACAAAACAATAGAAAAATTAGCTAATTTATGCTAATATCCTAATAGCATAATTTCAATTGTTATTAGATAACCTAAATATAAGTTTAAGATGGTAGTTGATAAATGAACGAAGTATAACCTACATTATTTTAAATGTAGCTAAATAATATAAAATATAATTCTATTGGACATCCTATACTCTTGTTAAAATATTGAATCAGGAAGAGATTTGTCAGGAATGAATACTGTAGTATTGCCAAAATAGATGTAGGGGCTAAAATAAAGAGATTCATCAGAGCGTAGCATCATCACAATAGTTCGGCAACAATTCACAAGCTAATGCTCCACAAATAAAGTGTCATATTGAATTGTAACTGGAAGGCATATGTAAAGTAATAACTACTTATCATAATTTATAACCCCAACTGAATGGAAGGCGAGTTCATTAAAATGCAGTTACAAACACATTACTGAGGAGTTGTTAAGGGAGAACACTTAAAGGGGCAGTGTTTACCTCTGTAGATTTATTAACGATATTAAGACACTTTCAAAATTTTTTAAGTATAGATTACAGTTTTGAAACGTATATATTGTTTTTCCATCATTCAACATCAGTTCAAAATTATTAGACAGCAATATCTTCAAAATGTATATAAAAAGTGTGTAAATAATAATTTTAATATAAAATTAACTTCAACTTTGTTTCAGAGATTTAAAAATAATTTTTAAATTAAATATAATAGAAAATTAATGAGGGAATTGTTTATGATTAACGTTATCCCTTTAAACTCTAATATAAGGTATTTGTAAAAATAGGTTATAAAACATATCAACCAAAACACAGTTATCTTAACAAATAAAAAACTTGTAACTACTTACATTGTCTTCTGGGGTGACCCACTTACTATACCCTCGCACACGACATACACGGAGGACCTCTATGTCCATCTTTCCCTCACACACGACTTACACAGAGGACCTTCATGCCCATCTTTCCCTAGCACACGACTTACACAGAGGACCTTCATGCCCATCTTTCCCTAGCACACGACATACACAGACGACCTTCATGACCATCTTTCCCTCGCACACAACGTACACGAAGGACCTCTATGTCCATCTTTCCCTCGCACACGACTTACACGGAGGACCTCTATGTCCATCTTTCCCTCACACACGACATACACGGAGGACCTCTATGTCCATCTTTCCCTCACACACGACTTACACGGAGGACCTCTATGTCCATCTTTCCCTCACACACGACTTACACAGAGGACCTTCATGCCCATCTTTCCCTAGCACACGACTTACACAGAGGACCTTCATGCCCATCTTTCCCTAGCACACGACATACACAGACGACCTTCATGACCATCTTTCCCTCGCACACAACGTACACGAAGGACCTCTATGTCCATCTTTCTCTCACACACGACTTACACGGAGGACCTCTATGTCCATCTTTCCCTCACACACGACATACACGGAGGACCTCTATGTCCATCTTTCCCTCACACACGACTTACACGGAGGACCTCTATGTCCATCTTTCCCTCACACACGACTTACACAGAGGACCTTCATGCCCATCTTTCCCTAGCACACGACATACACAGACGACCTTCATGACCATCTTTCCCTCGCACACAACGTACACGAAGGACCTCTATGTCCATCTTTCCCTCGCACACGATATACACGGAGGACCATCATGCCCAATTTTCCCTCACACACGACAGACACGGACGACCTTCATGCCCATCTTTCCCTCGCACACGATATACACGGAGGATCTTTATGTCCATCTTTCCCTCACACACGACTTACACGGAGACCTTCATGCCTATTTTTCCCTCACACACGACACACACACGGAGAACCTTCATGCCCATCTTTCCATAGCACACGACATACAAGGAGGACCTTCATGCCTATCTTTCGCACTCAAACTAAGTTGTTCTGTTGCCAGTTTTATGAGATAATATACGGTTTCGAGATATTCCTCCCTTATATATTGCTTAAGCCATCAGTAGTGATGATTTTCGCAGTTCATCCTGTTAATTCTGTACACTCAATTACGTACTAGATCAAAATCAGTAATTGTTTTTATGAAGAAAAAGAATTTACACTTTTTAAATGTTTATATCATAATCAAAGTCGGATAACATTTAACTCTGTAAATATTTTTAGTTTTAATTAGACGTTGAATTATTTTATATGTCTTTTAAACACTTTGTGATTGATGATAATCACTCCAAATATATTCATATATTCCAAATGTATTGCATATATTGTACAAAGGTAAAACCAAATATGTTTAGCTCTCAATCCTTTCAGCAGCCTGTCAATCCTCTGCAGTATACAGGATGTCTTAAAAGTCCTGTACCTCAACGTTTTAACACAAACAATATTTTTTAAGCGTTAATATATGACTAAAAACATTAATATGTCACTATTCTTAATGAAAACTTAGGAACCGTAATTATTTATAAATTTACAGGTAAGTTGGTAACGTAAAATTTAATGTTAAGTGTTAAATTTCCTCCATTATTTACTGAATTTGACCTAGATGATAGTAGGATGAGGTATTCTTCCTCTTTTCTCTTTCCGTTGAAACAATTTTACTTAACCCTGCAACAACCCACAATGTCACCGTAGTGTACGGGTGGGTGGGAGGGTCAATGTCACCGTAGTGTACGGGCGGGTGGGAGAGAGACTCAAAAGAATCTTTCTCTCTCTACTCACCTGAAGAAAATGCCAGTGGTATTGAAAATTTTTGTGAGATTACGCGTTTATTTTGTGAATGTTACTACTACTCTGGTGTTAGTGAACTTGTCTTTTAAGGTAAGTTTGCTGACGTCCTATCTCTCAGCGTGAGGGGAAATCTCAGGTCCCTTCTAATGTATCCCCATTTTCAATTTATTTTCTTTAGCCACCAAGTACTAATTTTCATTCAGTATTACAGAACGTGACTCTAATCGGCATTAATACAGACAGTACAGTATTTGTAATAAGTTTACGTGATCAGCTTGGGTAGCATCCGTGATTAGCTAGGATAGCATACGTGATCTACTTTGGTAGCGCCCGTGATCAGCTTGGGTAGCATACGTGATCTACTTTGGTAGCGCCCGTGACCAACTTGGGTTAGGTTAGGTTAGGGTTAGGTTTGGTTAGTATACAGTGTAAAAATATGTTTGAATATATAAAATAATTTGATAAATATACATAGCCTTCATTATATAAGTAAGAACTCGTAAAGTTGCATAGTACATTTATTTTTATTGTTTTTGTACGAGAATATGTTGAAAAGAGAAACTGAGTTTTGAGAATTTTATTTTGCATTTATTTCTTAATGCAGTCGTTCAGGAGGACCTGGTTGTACATAATGATTCCCTGGTGAAAGAACCAGCGTGTTAAAACAACAGTTCGTACTGAATTAAAACGTAACCACATTACAACAGTGGCCCTGATAACGGATATAAATGGCTAACCAGAGAGCGAGTTTTCCATTCAAAATAATTTTCGTATGGGATCTATAAATTTGTTGATTTGAATAATTTATACACGGACAGGAATACGTGTTGTGATTTAAGTTTTGCAGATAGTGAGTTACATTCATGCTCCAACATTAAGTTCAATCAAGCAACTTAAACTTTAGATCAATTTGATAGTAAAAAAATCATCGTATCAAATATTTCTACATTTAATTTAATATTAGAGTGTAGATATAATTTTCATTTTTCAAATTAAAGAATGGCAGGGTAGTGCAGAATGTTTAGTTTTTTAGATGATAAAGTGTTGTGTCATCCATATAACGTACAAGTTTTCAATAGTGCAGTTACTCCCCAATGTAATTATGACACAAAAAAATGACTGACCAAAGAATCGACCCCTCTGCGATCCCATAGCATAGATTCATTAGTTTTGAAGTTGCTCTGACATTTGATGAATTTAGATCTTTGGCTCATGTTAGAACCAAATCACTTCAGAGATAGGATTGTCACAATCCAAGTCTGACGCCCGTATCTATTTATTGTGACTTTAAAGGTTAGAATACTCAAGATATACTGGACAAGAAGTATTGAAGAGAGGTGTGAAATAATCATTGGACTAAGTAACATCAAAAAGTCAATCCGCTTATTTATTGCACCATAGAAATATAATGCATTTTAAACCTCACATGAGTACAGTTTACTAAGATTTGACCACATTCATTCCACAAAATCCTCATTCGAACAAACAATCAGGCTCACCCAAAACCTCACTCTTTAACTCTTGCAAATTATCCCCACTTTCAGAAATTGGTCAGGCACAAGTAATGTCGTCTCTCAATTACTCGCCAGAAACTTGTCCACACAGTAAAATGCGTGTGAGGCTAGAAAATCTGTTAGGTGAATTGTGAACGCTTTGGACGTTGTGGCATTTTTTAATGCGTTGGGGAGTTAGTTGATAAATCAAACAATTGTCTCCATATACAAGTGTTCCTAAGTTCTTGTTGTGTTATCATTGATCTTGTGGTAACACACTTTATCCCCAATCAATGCTTTTAATTATTAGTTATTAATTATGTTAATCATTAGTTTCATTAGCAAAATGACACCCAAAAATCTTGCTGTTGACTATTTTAAAATGAAAAATGTATTTCCTGAATGTTTATTTGATTTAAGCTGAGACTATTAGCTGAACACCAATTTGTAACGATTTGAGTGTTGATATGTTTTACATGATTGATTTCAGGTGAGTTTTTGTGGGTAAAATTAAGACAATATCATCAGCAAAAAGATAAATATGTACATTAGATTCATTTAGATTAAAGGATATGTAATTTATGTAAATTATAAACAATAATGGACCAAAGACAGAACCTTGAGGTACGCCATTTTTTACAGTAGACTGAAAAGAGAGCTGTCGATTAAAAAATACTGATTGTTTTCTGTCACTCAAATATGAAGAAATTAGTTTATAGGTCAATCTGTTGTATCCATGAAAACTAAGTTGTGATATTCGAATATTGTGGTCAGCGGTACCAAAAGCCTTGTTACTTCATAAAACCTAGCCACGAGCTGATTTTTGTATTCAAGAGAAGATTAACAGTCATTTACAAACTCAGTAACTGCATCACATGTACTACGTCCAGATCTAAATCCAAATAAATCATTATGCAAACTTTATCATAAACACATATAAAAACATTATTTACTTGAATATGCATCTTTATCATAAGGTGTAAAAATATTTCTGAAACATTAAAGGAGATATATCAATAACTACAATACTTGTTGAAAATACGTGACTTTACTACATGAAATAGTACGTAATGGTTTTATAACTGGCTTTAATTTTATAACTTATTGGTGTAATAGACTAATGTAGTTTAGGCATTTTAGGCATCTTACACACATAAATTACGATCGACTTTCATCTCTAAGATATTTAGTTGAATTTCAAAATCTTTATAGAAAATAAAGATCTTTATAAGCAATAAATGCTTTTTACTCTATCCCATATGCCTTAGCATAGAGAAAGTTTTGTGATCGTCCAAAAAAACTTTTTACAAGTTCATCTAAAAATCCATTTTAGGGTCCCCTGAAGCCAAAAAAGTTTTTTTTTTTCGAAAAAAATGTTTATATCTGTCCGTACGCGTGTCTGTCTGTGTGTATGTGCAGTTTCCTGGAGACCAAATCGTACTGGTATTTCATGGATACATTTCAATAAAATTTGGTATGTAGGTGTATTTAGCAATCTCCAGACTAATTTTTCACTTTTTTGAAATGTTTGTCTATTTTATTTTTATGGGAAAAAACATACAGCAATGGAATTTTCTCAAAAACGACTGTAACGATTTTGATTAAATCGTTATAAAACAAGTGAATTACAATCGCTTGTCTCTCCCTTGACTATTTTTTGAGTTTTGGCAAAATATATATTTGGGAATCAAACTGGTAATTTTCAAAGTTTTTATTTTGTAGTGTTTAATATTTCCCCCATATTATTTGTGCTAATTCTTTGGAACCATTTATTAATTTTACAGTTGATGGTAGTAAAATAAAACAAATTGCTACATGACTGGCCATTATTGTCTCTCACTGCTACTTATGCTGGAAGAACCCTCTATCTTGGATTTACGTGTTGGTGAACAAACGGCAGTCATTAAAGTTCACGCCGACGGTAATGAGAGCAGGACTTTTAATCCTGCTCCACCCCCTACCTCTTCGTCTGCACCACATCGTGCTAAATAACGACTTCAAAGTAATTTTAAAATCACATTTGTTTGTGTTACTTTCAATTTATCAAGTATGTACAACTTGAGTTCAAGTGTAACTGTCAAACTACCATTTACGTTTGCAATTAGTTAATACTAGTTTTTACGTTTACACATTAAGCTATAATCTATTATCTCTATAAACGTGATATCGATAAATATAGCTTCATATATGCTTAGGGCGTTTCTTTTAAAACGCAACCCAAGATTTTAAATGGTTTGAATTTCAATACAATACTGTACATACAATTAACAATGGGTTCATAATACTGTTTGAAAGGACCTTGACATAAAATAAACGATTTTGTTTTAAAATATTCCTCCACAATTAACACTCTCTGGTCTTTGCTCAGAACCACGTTTCTAACCTCAACTTAATGACATTGCACAAAACCCAAATAAAGTGAACAACAATGCCACGATGTAAATCAGCTGATAGCCAAGGAAGAAGAAGAACCAGGTCTACCAACTTATGAACTTTTAATCATCTTAATCCTTCATTTTCTGTACTTGTAAGTAGGGTTGCTTTTAAAAGAAACGCCCTGTACTATAGACTTTGTGGAATGAATGACCTAGATGAATGTTTGTTCCAATTACTCAAATTATTACACTTTTCAAATAAATGTATTGAAACGAACATATAGTTGTAGAACTATTTCTGTAACTGACAGTGTTTCCTAGTAGCAAGAATATATATCATATTATTTCTGGTAACGTGAGTACCAGCTAGGGTATAGTACACTAACAAGAGTACAGGAATTGTTTAAATATCTACTTGAATATTTTATAGATACTATGCTCCTTTTAGTCAAGATAAATAATCAAGTAAGTACAGATTTTTTCAATTGTTAATACTAAAGGTTACCGAATTATGTCTTTCAAGAAGAATACATACTTTATTTGATTCTTCAAAAGCATATTTTTACGTGTTTTACATGTTTAATCTTACATACATACAAATGGTTATGTGGCTTTAATGTCACATTAATACAAACGAATTATTAATTTGTAGTGTATTGTACTTTTTCCTTTTTTAACCCTTTGAGGACAAACAAAATGTGCTCAATCTTTTCATTTTCCTCATTTTTTAAGTGACATGTAAAATACTTAGGCTGAAAATTTAGAGGTACACAAATCTTTATAAATTTATTTATAAAAGTTTTTCTAATAAAGATACGATGGTACTTATTTGACCAGATGTTTTTAATTGAGTACTTTATTAGAATAAATGTCTAAAAAGTCATTTCATAATTTTGAAATATTTATATTTTGTCAAGAAGTTTTTTGTTTTACAAATTTATTTTTTGTACGCTTACAGCTTGCAAACATAAAATGTGTGAAACTGTGTTATTGAAGTCTAAACGTAATCACCTACAAATACAGAAAATATTTTAGCAATCGGATTGATAATACAAAAAGATTAAAACATAAAATATTTTGTTAATACTGTCAGATTTGTCTGTTAAAATTAACATTCTGTCTATTACTGACGGTTCTTTTCATTGACGTTGTATTTCAACAGCTGGCTCCAGACGTTAAAAAAACATTCTGGAACGTATGAGTATCATCCCAAAGACGTACAAGTTATCGTAAGCGGTCAATTGGATGTTATATGCAGCAAACTCCGAATGACGGGATATCATCATTCGGTCCTCAAAGTAAAATTTAGTAATGACCATCGTCATTCGGTCCTCAAGGGAAAAATCGTAAATGATGAAATATCATTCAGTCTCCGAAAGTGGAGAGACATATCTTCTCTATAACCTTTCTCTATCCGTTCCCCATAGACTATTTATGTGGATAACGTATCACACATAGTAAGATAGCCCGTACAGTATAAGGTGTATATAATTGAGAAAAACTAACAGTCAAGGCCAGAATTCGAACCTGCACTATCTCTAACTCAGGTCCAAAGTCCAGACTCCTTGGACCACTCGGCCACGGAGTATTTACTACTTTGTAAGGTAGTTTTTTTTTTTTTTTTTATAAAAGAGCCACGACTTTTATATTATTTTATATGCAATATTTCATAATTAAAAATAAAATATAATAATAAATAATATGTAGGTTAAGTTACATCAGGCTAAGTTAGGTTATTTAGTGTAGGATAGATACGCGTGGATGAGTGTGAATCTGGTATAAATCTATTTACTATATAGGCCTTCGTAATTTTCATAGATTGGTATATTATGAAATTTCATTTAGGTTGCGTGTACTAGCAAGATTCCAGTGACTGTATAAAATATTTTTAAAGTGGTGGCTCTTTTCAAAAAAATTACCTAAATCTAAGTTTTGTTGAAATGCACAATACACAAGATAAAACAAGGAATAATGATTATTTTAAAGTAAATTGCAAGCATTTAACAATTTATATGCAATTCCTTTGGTTTTATTTGGCATTGAATACTACATATTTCAAACGTCCTATGAGTTATTAGTCCCATGATGAAAATGATGTTTCGGAAATAATATTCATAACTCCTCTGCACAGCAATACCACCCATAAGCATATATCGGTAATGACGCTATCTCATAAATCGGAAGTTACCCTCTTCCAAACAACTTCCTTAAATTTTTTTCACAAGGAATGTTATGTCTAAGACCTCATTAAAAAGGGTTGGGGTTTTAAAACTCGTGAAACAGTAAGAAAGAACAAAACCGAGCTAGAGACTGTGTCCACACTGATAAGCACGGTTAAATTAAATTTCTATTCAAACTGTAGTTGAACTGAAAAAGCCTAAATCGAGGTAAGCTTACTCACTCCAATTTACTGTAGCTTTAATACAAGCTAATTAATACTGTATTAGAACAGAACAACAAATATATTCTTTATTGTAAAAGGTCTTTGATTCATACATTAAAATGCAAAAAATCATATAAAATTAAAACTTCTAGTTGTAATAATTAAACAGAAAGTTATAATACTATAATCTAGTTTATATGTTGAATAAAAGTATATGTATTTATTTCTGGAATAACAACCAAATGATTTAGTAAAGAACTCTCCAAAAGAACCACAAGTAAATTTAAAATTAATAGATTACATTTACTTTAAGTGGTAACGTAAATATACAAACACGGATAAAAATATATATATCTTTTCCATTGATTCACTACCATAACTATAACTTAGGTAAACCTAACATAACCCAACCAAACCTAACATAACTAAACCAAACCTAACATAACCCAACCAAACCTAACATAACTAAACCAAATCTAACATAACCAAATCTGACATAGCTAAACCTGACATAACCTAAATAAATCTAACATAACCAAATCTAACATAACCAAATCTGACATAGCTAAACCTGACAAAACCTAAATAAATCTAACATAAACAAACCAAAGTAGTGATAGTGAATCAACGGAAAAGATTTAAACAGAAAAAAAACTATAGGGAAGTTACTAGTTCTATAAATAGCTGCACATTTTCTCATTGAATATCACACAACAAAAATGTATTTAATTAAAAATTAAAAAAGTTTAAATATTTTTATTCCTCTGTGAATCCCTCTGGCCTAAGAACGTGGTTTACCAAAATAGATCATAATGAAAGTTGTATACTTTGCACTTTAAATTAATTACTATAAATTTTTGTCGTATGACGATCACTTGAATCGTATTACTACCAAGACATAATATTCTAATAAAGAAAAAATTTTCTACAACTTTTTATTTTTTTAAGTTTACATTTTTATAAAAATTTATATATTTTAAATTGTTACAATTGTATAAGAAAATATAAATACAAGCTAGGAGTTATTTTCGTTGTCAATATATATTGAGTGACTTTATATTTAAATTATAATACTTTTATTTTATATATAGAGTGGGTCACTTCAAATGTTTACATTGACAATCTCATAAATTTTTGGAGCCGCTAGTTCACCTAATTAAACTTAGAAAACAGAAAATTTAGCATTAGTAGATTCTATCCTTTATTCTTTTACATTGACCAAAGATCTCAATTCACTTATACATTTAACTTTTATTTTCATCTAAAACCTTTTATATAAAATTATAGAGTTGTTTTTTAAACTAAGCTTTTAAAAATTACACTAAAGTGTCTATGAACCTATCTATTGAATAAATCTACTTTGTTCGCATAGGAAGTAAGAGGAAATGTTATTTATTCAAAACTTTCTATGAGCTTTTCTAAAATAAAATGACACTCCATAAATTATTGTTTTACGATCTTAACATTAAAAACATAATACTAATAACACTAAAATTGCTTTTTTAAAGTATATGCTGATATATTGGACGAAACAGAAAACAATCTTTAAGATTTGTTATTGTATACGTCTATAAATGTTTAACCTGTTATTTATTTCACAACATTTTAGGTGAATGTTTATGTATTTATTTGTATAACGACTTAAAAGAATAATAATACAACAGGACGGATCACATCCGGAACGTTAGCAAGTATAGTACGTATTGTATATTTTTTATTCTTGTAGGATGTGTTATGTTATTTACTTTGACACCATTACATGGTTTGAACCCAAAAAGAATCTAAATATGTTGAGATAAATCTTATGTTTCAAAATATTTTAAATACAATATAGAATGAATGGAGTTCATACCCTATAAATACAATATAGAATGAATGGAGTTCATACCCTATAAATACAATATAGAATGAATGGAGTTCATACCCTATAAATACAATATAGAATGAATGGAGTTCATACCCTATAAATACAATATAGAATGAATGGAGTTCATACCCTATAAATACAATACAGAATGAATGGAGTTCATACCCTATAAATACAATACAGAATGAATGGAGTTCATACCCTATAAATACAATATAGAATGAATGGAGTTCATACCCTATAAATACAATACAGAATGAATGGAGTTCATACCCTATAAATACAATATAGAATGAATGGAGTTCATACCCTATAAATACAATATAGAATGAATGGAGTTCATACCCTATAAATACAATATAGAATGAATGGAGTTCATACCCTAAATCCTAACACTTTATCGGGGTTTAGGAAGGGCTATAATGAATTTAAATAAAAATGGTAATGAGTATTTTGGAAAAATCCCTTGTTTTAAATGATACTGTAGTGGGACTTCATAGAAACTCACTATTACATAAGAAAATGAGGAAAGTGGGAACATTATTGATTTTATGAGGAATTACAAACCAAGGCAAAAGGAAGTGACTGAACTATAAGCTGTGAAGTCAGGGGTGCCCCAAGGTTTCGGTTCTAGGTCCCGTCTTGTTCGTGATTTTTATAAATGACATCTCTGGTAGCATAAATAATGGTAATATTTATCTATTTGCAGACGACACTTAGCTCAATATTTCTGGTAATAATCGAGCTGATACAAATAATCTTTCTGGTAATAATATATAAGTACGTTCAAGGAAATTCCCTTCTCCAATGGCTAAATAATAACACCCTTCATGTAGACACAGACAAGACCAATTTCATTGATTTTATCATAATGAGGTCTAACGATATTAAATATGAAGATTTCTGCATCATCTCAGGTGACTTGATATTTTATTCATCTAAATATACTGATTTCTTGGGGTTGATTATTGATTCAAATTTGAAATATCACCGAAACCTGAATAAGGTCTGTACAAAAGAGAACAGTAGCAAATTTCTTTTTGCGTAGGCTTTCACACTTTAAGAGTACAACTATACTATTTACCCCCAGAGATTTTGGTTGTATATACCCCATCTCATATAATGTCTTCCAATTTGGGGTGCAGAAAAAAATTAGAACTCCGTATATATTCCGTTTACAAAAGAAGGCTGTGAGAATTGTTCTGTGCCTCTCACAGAATTTCTACTAATTACATAAAATTTAGTAGAATAGTTGGGAAACATTAAACAAAACACTGATAGGGAGAGAGGATTAGTTTATGTGGGGGTAGGGTGAAGAGGGGGTGTTGTAGGGGATAAGAGCTCTTGAGAGGCAGCACAGCATGTTGGTCGGACGCCCCAATTATTCGTATAACTGCAATGCAACGCAATGATTTGTGTGGTTTTAATTTGTCGGGTTCCATGATATTTAATATTTTTTAAGTAGGCGTTGGGATACTCCACATTTAAATTTGTTCACTAACGTATGCGTCCGTTAACACGAAGTATATTACATAGTGTTAACAGTTTAGTATATAAATAGAGGGGTATTGACAATTCTCTATCACTGAATAAATTTGCATTTTCAAAATATTTTAACTAACAATGCAAAATGTTTTGTGAAAATCAAGAAAATCTACAGTTTCGGAAAACAAGACGTGGCAGAAAATAAAAAGTTAAATGCCTAGAGAGGCAAACTCTCTGTAATTGACTCTGTATTGTTTATGTACAGCAAACTTCAATTGTTTATGTAATAGAACATTATTTGACTATGTATTCGTCAAACGTGTTTAAGTTTTTGTTTTTAAATCACTTATACATGAGGACTTATAAACCAAGGCAAAAGGAAATGAGTGAACTATAAACTGTGAAGACAGTTAGGCCCCAAGGTTCTGTCCTAGGTCCTGTCTTGTTCGTGCTTTTTATAAATGACATCTCTGCTAGCATAACTAATGATAATATTATTTGTCTATTTGCACACGACACTTCGCTCAAACTAAGGAGAATGTTGTCAGAACACTAGAAAAAAGTAGCTACTGAACCTAACTCTCGAAAAATGTTTATTTTAATGCTAAATCCTCAAATTCTATAGGTTGCATCACTGTTAATGTATTACAATTTGGATAATTGTAATTATCCAAATTGTCGAGAATACTTATCAACGTTTTATCGAATTTAAAATTTGCTTGTTAAAATATAACAGACTACAATTCTGTAAAGATATTCAGTTAGTGACACTTGACACAATATATTTTCTTGCAGCTAGTTTTCCTCTTGTTTTTGTAAATTATATAAGGTAGACATTTTTAAATACAGCGATTAAAACCTTCGGTGTTCAGGCTTGGTGTAACAAACAGAACTGATTTGTGAAAAAAAACATAAAATGCGTGAGGATACCCAATACATAATCTTTTATTATTTTATAGTGTTTTATGAAATAGATTTTTTTAAATTGCCAGTAAAATTAAAGTAATTGGTATACTTCAATTTGATGTGCATAATTCACAGGATACTTATATAGTCAGTCAGCCTAAAACTAGTCAGCTTATTTGGAAAAATACTTGTGAAAAAAATACTAATTTAATTCTCATACATTTATAATTATTTACCTTTCAAATATTTAGAGACATATCTTTCTGAAAGCCACCTGCATGATAAACAAAACCACAACATAACCATTTCATTGATAGCAATGTATCCGTACTTCTCGGAAAATGGAGCATATTGATGCTTGCACAGCCATGACACAGGTTTCCGATGACAGCTAAGTAAGCTGACCGTTGATTATACGGAAACTCTGTTATCTATTGCTGAATACTGAACCTGAACCTCTAGGTGACCTCTAAATTATTCTTAATTATTACTCTCTAAGTCGACCCGAATTAATTAGGGCGTTTACTGTCTAATCAATAAATTACAAATTTACGTGAACTATATAATGGCTTGTAATCAATGTACGGTTTAACCGTCCCATCTTCTGCTTAGCAGCAAACACATATATTTGTAAATGACCTTACAACATACGTGTCATAATGACATCCACCAACCAATCATCTAGCCCACACCCTCAATCTTCACTCTTCATACTTGGTAGCGATAATTTTGCCGTTTAAACCGTATCTGAACAAAATGAGTCACCCTCCCTACATATATGACTTGGGTAAAAATATCAGACTTGACTCTTGATGGTCAACCTACCAACCGACAAACGTGACAATTATGACCCATCCAGCCTGTTGAAACACTTAGATCTTGTTATAACACACAAACTATTTACACTTATGCCTCTGAAAGACCCACTCAGCCATCCTAAACACAAGACGTATGTTGGCCCAGTAAACATTTTTCCCACCAAACGGCCCTTGTTGTAACACCCAACCAACTTGCACGACTTTTTACAACGAAACTTAAGTAGATAACATGTGGTTATAAGTGTTTTAACATATGACTCTTAACTTCTTTTAAAACGCACTTCTTATATATACAACTCTTACTGACTGCCTACCCTCCTAGATATATTCCATGTGGAGGTCCAATCATCCCATCATACATAAGGCAATTATTAGCTCGCTCACTCTCCTTAATATACGACTCTTAGTAATCCACGTACCATCCTAAATACACGCCAAGCTCGACGTCCAACCATCCTGTCAACCAGAAGGCACTTGTTAGCTCACTCACCCTCTCCTTAATATACGACCCTTAGTGATCCACGTACTATCCTAAATACACGCCAATCTCGCCGTCCAACCATCCCATCAAACATAAGGCACTTGTTAGCTAACTGACCCTCCTTAATATACGACCCTTAATGATCCACGTATCATCATAAATACACACCAATCTCACCGTCTATCCATCCCATCAACCATACTGCTCTAGCTACCTCACTCATCCTCCTTAATATACGACCCTTAGTGATCCACGTACCATCCTAATACACACCAATCTCGCCATCCAACCAACACACCAAACATAATGCACTTGTTAGCTAACTCTCCCTCCTTAATATACGACCCTTAGTGATCCACGTACCATCCTAATACACACCAATCTCGCCATCCAACCAACACACCAAACATAATGCACTTGTTAGCTAACTCTCCCTCCTTAATATACGACCCTCAGTGATCCACGTACCATCCTAAATACACACTGATCTCACCGCCCAACCATCCCTTCAAATATAAGCCACTTGTTAACTCGTAACTAGGCAAACATGACTACTAAGAAAGCATAGATCACCCTACATGACTCATCCTCACTCTAAGTAAACAAATTTTATGGGAGTGGACAAGACTGGTATAGTCGGGACTGTCTCATAATTTGAGTTATTTGATGACACTATTGTTCGATTGCATATTTATTTAGATCAAAAATGGTACAATATTTAATAATATCACACGTTCCTAGCGTAACTCTAAACGCTTACCACAAATCACGAGTTCACAGTTACCATTTAAGAAAAGTATTTCTGCAGTGTTTTTTTTTAATCTGTCTATTTGAAGGCCTCATTCCATAAGCAAACAATAATTACAGAGTCTAATATAAACACTAGCATTTATGTTATGTTTCTAGAGGATAATATCTAGTTGCCTTTAGCTGTAGAGTCAATAAGCATTCAACACACAAAGCTTATTTACATACAAATGGAAACGTCAAATTACTGGCCGGTAATTGAATGATAACTGGCAATGTTTCTCCCATTCGACCAAATTAAACTTTCCGTTTATTTACTGTTTTACTGTCTCTTACAAATTATGTTTTTTATCTCCAACTGGTGCAATTATAAATGTAAAAAGTGGTCCGAAGGATTGTTGGTAATGTTAATCCACAGTATAAAATCACGTAAACACTTAATAATAATAATAATAAGTTTATTTCCTTAAATTCGAGTACAATACAATAAGATAGAATAAAGTATTTCATTCCACGAAAGATAGGTAGGACTACAATTTTGTTGAAGAGTTTAACAGTTCAACTAATCAATAACTGTATAACTAACAATGACAATAACCACAACAACAACTTCTAAAATAACAACTTCTAGTACTAGAACTTCTAAAATAACTAACTTAACCTACCTGATTTGAGGTTCCAACCTAAAAAACCTGCTGTTATGATAGATAGATAATTCTATTTCTTAATCCATCAATCTCTTTTTCTACAGTATTGCTATAAAGTTGATAATAATAAATGATGCAATTGGTTGATATGAAAAACTAAATAAATACACTAATTCTTATCACTAAAACCAGCACTTCACTAAAATGAACACAAGAAAGTCTAGAAATAAATAAATTAAGGCAACTCAGTTTAGAGGATCAAATGAACTCATAGCACAGTATTTCAACATTTGGCAAAGTAAATAACTACCTTTTAGCATTTTTTCCTACATTTCTTATAACTACTTTTATTTTTTTAGCAGGATTGCAAAGGATTGAATGATTTCGGTGCTATAAATTCATGTTTTTTATAGTAAGTTAGAAACTGTCTGGGAACCCTATATTTATTAATATTCCTCTATTTTCCTTGATATAATTCTTCAACCATACAGTTTTGACTACTTCCATAAAAATTTCTCAAAACTTTATAAACATATTTGATCAAAGTAACCATAAATTCTACGTAGTTTCTTCCCTCTAAGTTAAAATAAGTTTTCTTATGGGAAGTTAACTAAAATCTAACTATTGATTTTACGTTTAAGTTTTAAAAAGTTTTATTATGAAATAGCTGCCCAATCACTCCTATTATGATTTAATCGTAGATTTGGGAATTACATTCTAATGGAAAAAAGAGGATTGAACACAGGGAAAAAAGAAACAGAGGCCGCTTTCTTATGGCCGCAGCGAACACCTCAGTGTCCGTTATATAGAGATTACAACTGATGTACATCTTTATATATCTGTTGTAGTAGTTACTTCGTTTGTGCTTGAGAATTTAGCGGGAATAAGGGAGGGACTGACAAGGTGCTGGCCCTCCCAAAGTATGACATGCCCTCGACACACATTTGGGGAAATATTGGATGTGACCCTTTTTTATTTCTTCTCTATGCATTGGACCTACCACTGCCGAAAATGATGTGACCGAGATCAAGTAATATGGTAATAGTTTCATGGCCAATCATGACCTAAAACATTGGTGACACTAGATCATTCATTAGCGACAATTGAAACGGTATTAGACTGGTAACTGATTTTATTACTAGACATGAGCACTTCAGGAAACACCTGAAGAAAAAACAATTCGGGGTCCATAGAGAATACAAGAGCCTACAAAACATTTACTGACGGAATGTGAAGCTCTGAATATCAGGAAAACAGAATCTTCCGGTGATCGTCCAGATGAAAATTCAGGAGGTAAACCTAGAATCGGTTAGAACACAGAATGAGCACACCAGCCTAACAAACACCAGGGGAATAAGGTTGACGACCTTTGATGGTCCATGAGCCTTTTCAATTAACAATTGGGTGCTTTAGCAAGACAGGATCATGATCTAGGTGACCGACAATACGTGTCAGATGAATAAGGATCTAAACTCAGTCTAGGCAGTCATTGTATACTATAGATTTAACCTTACAATAGACGCTCTCTTAACCGGCCTCGGATCTACCGGCCGCCACTTTAACTGGCCACTAATTAGAAACGATGAGTCACAGACAGATCACCACATGCTCGGCTATTTCGGGTTTCTTTACTTCAATCTCATACGTTGTAGTTAATGTTTTGTTGTGCTACGATGCATGGTGATGTTTTTGTTAACTGAACATAATGAATTACTGTGGGTTGTAATTTTTCGTTACTACTGTGTACAGTATAAGAAAATGAATGACACAAAAAGTAAACGAAATGTTTTGACTGTAAAAAAAAAAAACTTTAAGTAATAGAACGAATTGACAAAGGTTTTTATACAATCAATAAAATATGTAACGAACAGAACGTTTATAAAAGCGCTGTTAATGATTGGAGACATAACCGGAAATCCTTACTATTTATTCTATACTATACAGAAGCTGTATTAGCTGCACAACACTATGAAGTGTTTACTGTACAATGTCCTTAAAATACGTAGTATAGTAATACACAATACAAAATAGTAATACACACTTAAAATAACTACAGTATTAGTCCTAACATTGTTAAAGAAACCTCTGTATCTCTAAGAACATAGCTTCTAAACTTTCGTTTAAGTAAGGTACCAGTACTGTAATGAAACCATGGTTTCACGAGTATTATACAGTAACCCTCCGTGACGTAATCTTCACGGAAACGAAGTGGTTACTGTGATTTCCATATATTTCATATTTCATCTTTATTCGTTTAAAACAATTACAGATATGTTATAAACACGTCATGACTAATACTAAAAAACTAAAAATAAATTAAAATTTATATAAACTACAGCAAGTCACTTAAATTATAACATTTATCAAGAAAATGAGTTTTTACTTTTTTTTTAAATAATGGTAGCTTTTCCTCTGCCTTGATGTTAAGTGGCAATTTATTATAAATACTAATACAAATATGGTATGGGCCTCTCTCAAACACAGAAGTAGAATGTTCCAAGATAGAAAACATGTTCCTATTTCTAGTTGGGTATTTATGAAAAGTGCCATTTGTAATAAAGTTATGTGAATGCTGCCTCACGAAAATACACGCTTCATAACCAATAATACCAGCCAGCGTCAAGATTCCCAACTCTCCGAATAGGGACCTGCAGGAATCAGATCTTCTCCTATTACTCATTACTCTCAGACACCATTTCTGGAGAATGAAAACTCTATTAAAGTTTGTCACACTTGAAGGGCCCCAAAATATAATACCATATCGTAAAATTGATTCTGCATATGAGAAATATACAGTACGCAGGACCTCACGACTGAAAACCATGGCCAAACGGCTAAGAACAAAACAAATACTTCGGAGCTTCTTACAAACGTGCTCAACGTGACTGTTCCAATTTAGGTTCTGATCAATATGAACTCCAAGGAATTTGACAGATGACTCTTGTTTGGCTTCATCATTTCCCACTTTAATTTTGACTTGGTTTTGTGACCTTTTGGAATTACTCAGGTGAAAGTTAATGAAATTAGTTTTATTGATATTCATTTTAAGTTTATTTGCAGAAAACCATTTGTTAATAATATCAAGCTGATGATTAGCAATTGAAGCAACAGAGTTTGGAGATTTATCAGAAATAAAAATAGAACAATCGTCAGCAAACATAATTATATTTAGATCACTTGAAATTTTTGGGAGATCATTTATATATATTAGAAATAGGACAGGGCCCAGAATAGAACCCTGGGGTACTCCAGACGTAATCGATCTATAAGGAGAATAAATGGTTTGATGACCTGACTGGATCTGAACAGTTTGACTCCGATCTGAAATGTAGGATTGAAACAATTTGAGTGCATGACCCCGCACACCATATTTTTCAAGTTTTTGAAGTAGATTATTATGATTTACGGAGTCAAACGCTTTACTTAAGTCACAGAAAATACCAAGGGATTGATGGCCTTTGTCTAAAGAATGTGTGAGGTCATTTAGAAAACTAAAAATTGCTGAAGACGTAGATTTACCCTTTCGGAAGCCATGCTGTTGGATAGATATTATATTATTAGTATCTAAGAAATTTACAAGCTTGTGACATAGTAGTAGTTCAAAGACTTTAGAAAATGAAGATAGAATTGAAATGGGTCTGTAGTTTTCTGGTAAACGTCTATTTCCAGCTTTGAATAAAGGAATGACTTTACTCAGCTTGAATGGTTTTGGGAATATTCCACCTTTAATACATGAATTACAAAGATGAGTAAAAATATGGCGAATATAGGGAAAACACCTCCTCAACAAAGAACAGGGGATCTCATCTATTCCTGCAGAGTTAGTGTTCTTTAACTGCTTCACCACTTTCTCAACATCTGAGACAGAAACCTCAGATAGGTAGAGACTTCCTCTTGGTGATAATATATTTTTATGAAAATCCGACGATTTACTGGTACCAGACAACGCATGCAATCCCAATTTTGAGAAATATATGTTTAACTCCTCAGCTACATCACTACAATTTTTTACCAGCGCATTATTTACTATAAGTTCAATATCTTCATTTATCCTTGGTGATTTAAATGTAATATTATTATTGACAGTTTCCCAAATTGTTTTAGAACGATTTTGAGAGTTTAGAATTTTGTCATCATGAAAAGACCTTTTCTTGTCATTAAGATGTTTTTTAAAAGCACTTACTTTTTCATTTATGATTTGATTAATTTCAACTGTTGAAGGAAGGGTCTTTAAAAAGTTTATATGATCACTTTCATGTTGCAAGTCAGAAGTAATCCACTTTTGTTTTTTTTTATAACTGAGATTTATTTTTTTTACTTTATAAGGAAACGCCAGTTCAAAATAATAATTAAAAAAATTTAAAAATAATGAGAACTTATCATCTGGATCTACAGTTGCATAAACTTCATCCCATTTTTCCAGCTTTAATGAATTTTCAAAACTTAAAATTGCATCCTCAGTAAAGTACCGTTTCTTTATTAAAGCGTGTTGTGTTATTCGTGAGGCAGGAGGGGCATAAAACTTAATTAATTGAGCTCTATGATCTGAGAAGGGCACAACCAAATTTTCTATGTGTAGAATTTTATTACAATGGAGATTTGTTAACACATTGTCAATAATATTGCCACCATTCTCTGTAACTCGTGTAGGGGTTTTAATGAGAGCTGTAAATCTATACATGTCAATTAAATCAAACATTATTAATGCCTCTGGCTTACTCAAATTATGAAAAGGAACATTAAAGTCTCCACATATAATGGTTTTGTAATTTGAGTATTGGGCTTCAATAAATATTTCATTCATTATATTTTGAAATGTTGTAAAGTTTCCAGATGGGGGCCTGTAAATAACAACAATATTAGTTTTAATGCTAGATATTGATATACCTGTACATTCGCAATGTGATTCAACTGACATATTTAATATGCTATTTATAACTTTACAGTTTAAATAATCTTTCAAAAAAATAGCCACACCACCACCTATATTACACTTTCTACTCATAGCAGAGACAAGCTTATAATTTTGAAAACAAGCAATATTCAAATTATAATCATGCAGCCAGGTTTCAGATATGCAAAATATGTCTGGGTCTACATCATTTAAAAAAACATTCATTATGTCAATTTTATTACATATACTACGAGCATTAACGTGAAGTAAGCTTAAATTTTGATTGTCATCTCTGTTAAATGTGTTAATGGATTTGTTTTTAGCGTGCGGAAAAGTTGTACTTAAATTATTTGTATAATTTTGTCTAAAAAAACTGGAGGCTGATTTTGAAATGTTGGTAGGTCTGAAGTGTGAGCTTCAGTAGAAATATTACATAAATCTGGGCTTAAAGGTAAGGGAGGAAAGTCCTTAAGAGATGTAATCTGAATACACTCATCGGAGTCACTTGTTTTGCGAGATGCTCTTGCTAGCTGAGCGGCCGACGCTGGCGAAGGCATGCCGGGGCTGGGATAGGGCTCTATGAGGGATAAGTCACTGTCCACATTCCTGGCACGGCTGACAGTTCCTTGTTTACATACAGAACCCTCTTGATTTCTGCAAGGTCCCCTCCAGTTGTCATCCACTCCTCCAGGTAACAAAGTCCGACGGCTGCTGATGGTTTGAAAAATGCTTTTGCCTAAAATTCTCTTCCCTGCCTTGTTTATATGCAGTCCATGCCGTGTGAAATGATATCTATGAAGGATAGATATACTTTGGATTAACCGGCCAAACAGTTATCCGGCCGGGATTCGGTCCTGCAGTGGCCGGTTAAGAGAGCGTCTACAGTATTACTAACTCCAGATAGACATTATATAGTTATTGGAAACATGGGATCTTGTGTGAAATGTACAAAATACAGCATTCATCAATCTCCTCCTGACTTAGGTACGTACGTTTAAAATAATGAAGTTACAGTCACTATGGTTTTATGGCATATCACCGATAAGTTATACATATTTGAAGCAACTCATTAGATTAAGTTTATTGATACATAACAATATTCTTTATCAGGCAGTGGATATTAAATTAGAAAAAAATTAACATATTAAGGAGTTTTAGTTCAGTTATAGTTAGTGATCTCTGAGTTGGAACGTGTCTTTCGAATGCAAAACGGAAATTTTAAGGTGGAAAGGAAATTGAGTGGATGAGGCAAACAGTCATTTCCTCAAACCCGTGAGGAAGTTCTACATGAATACCTGAAATGGCTTGGAATGCATTACAGTGAAACTTGACGCTTCGTTTCCACTGTATAAAAGTACAAGTACTGATTCTAAAATCTGCTCTTTTTATAGCATTATCTTTTTTTGAGCAATTTTATATTTTTACACTAGTATTCATTAATTTGACTATATTAAACTGACGAAAAGTGTGTATCAAAAATGAAGACAATGGTTATAGTGTTTTTTTAACACTATAAAAAAGAAAAGTTTTAGTTTCTGTTTAAACTCACTTATTAGTGGATTAGGCTAGATAGGTGTTTTCTGGTCTTGTAACAGAGAATTTCCAAATTCATTTACATAAATTTATTTAAATCCTAACTTGGGATTTTTGTTCTTAGCAGTAAATAATATCGTCCAGATATTTTGAGTTGTTGTATGAATAATATACTAAGTAAGTTGGAAATCTCATATTCTTTACAGAATCCAATTTTTATTTGTATTTAGCAATAAAGGTGCTATTATGCACTTGTTCAGTACATGCACAGCCACTATGCACCATCACTATGCACTTGTACAGTACATGCACAGCCACTATGCACCATCACTATGCACTTGTACAGTACATGCACAGCCACTATGCACCATCACTATGCACTTGTACAGTACATGCACAGCCACTATGCACCATCACTATGCATTTTTTATCCTATCTACGATTGATTACATAATTAAAAACTAAATATAATCAATTAGTAAGAGATTTGATTAGATACAGAACACAAATATCTATTTATTTTATTTGCAATGCAACAAAACAGTATCAAGGCCAATAAAATTGAAGCACTTATAACAATAATACATTTTGCATGAAAAAAAGAGTCTATGGCAGCCAACGATGCACTTCACTAGGTTTTATAACAATCCTCTAATGCAAATATAGCAAAAAATGTAATCTAAAACAATTGAACAAAAATTAAATTTGAATAACATCCTTACTTCACCGGTTATTTATTTTTAGCTAATTGAAAATAAATAATAGTTAACAATAAATAATAACACTAACAAATAACAACAATTAATAAAAGACCAACAATAATATTAACAATAATATTAACAACTAAATTATAAAACAACTAAATATATTAAGAAAACAACCAACAATTAAAACAAGTTTCAAAATATTAGGAAGGTATATGTAGCCTATATTATTCATCAACGAATGTGAAAAAAAAACTTTCAAAATATATGTTTAAGACTGCAAAATAAATCTTTGCTCGCACAAGATAGTAAATTTGTCCAGTACATCTCCAATGAACAATTTAAAATATCTATTGATAGTGAAAAAACATTTCGTAGTACAGACATATTATTGACGGGAAAATAATATCCCAGATTAGTTCTGGAGAAACGTGGGCTAAACACGTGAGTTGGAATGAGGCACAGCGAAAATCAGCCAAGCCAACAGATAACGGTTGTCCAGCTTCACCAGCTTAAGAAGGTAAAGAAGCAGGTTGACGTTACGTCTTCTTGATAAGCTTTAAAAAAATTGATCAAAAGCACAATTAACAGGTCGTATAACAGACTAGAAATATAAGCTTTATGAAGATCGAACACAACTCATAATCTATCAGTTAGCCATCGTGGTTCACACACGTACAGTGTTACTGTAATAGCAGTATGCAGTATTATATATTGTGGTAGTAATATACGTCTGGTGGCATTTGTCTACCCACCCACCCATACACGTACAGTGGCACTGCTAAAAAACAATGTTAACTAAAAACGTGTAAACATTAAAACATCCATAATGTACTTGTTGAAACCGTCACTTGTCAAAACTATTATCAACCGACTTTAAAATAGAACATTTTTATACGCATGTTTTTCAATTATCTTTTAAAAACATATTAGTTTTGAAGGGTTTAATAGACCTGTAGTGTAAAAAATCATTTTTCTTGAATAAGTTTTTTTGTGTTGAAAATATTTTTAGGTGTAGGATCTCATTACAAAGATACATTTATGCTCAAAAAAGGAATATTGATATTTTGATTCAATCAATAGTCCTGTCTTTGTAAAATGTGATTGTTAAAGATAGTAAAATATGTTATTAATAGTTTCTGTCAACTATTTGGATACATTGTCTTTATATGATTGAAATGCTATAGTATAAAATATTAAATGAGACATTTTTTAAAATAGTTTTTTAATGAGCATAATACGTGTTGGTAGATATACTGTACAATTAAACGTCACACAACACAAATGTATTACAATATAAGCACAAAATGCACAAATATATTACAATACAAGTACAAAATGCACAATTATTATGGTGATCGATTTCGGTGAACCACGCTCATCTTCCTTAGACCAGAGGGATTCACAAAAGAATGGAAAATGGTGTTCAACAACTCAATTTATAAGCCTATGATCACGTGACCCCACAATACTGTTAAATAACATTTCACAATAATATATAGTACTCATAGAACAAGAAACCAGGTAAAAAATTTTAGGAAAGTTCCGATTGTATAGAAAGATGACATACAGATTTGGAGCCTTTTGCAACTTATTAATAAAGGTTTCAACCCCAGAAATAAACCAGTTGTAAATTCTGCAAATAGTCCATTTATATAGTAAACAATAACAAAACAAAATTTAGTAAAACATTTGAATAAATTAAAAAATGCTTTACATACTTAATGAAAAATTAATACCTACCAGTTTTTAAGTACCTTTTTACGATTTTAACATCGGAAATATTGTAAAGAAAATGGTGGATGGAAAATTGTGCATTTTCTCCATTATTATCACGACTATTACGTATAATAATGGACATTTATAATACGTAAATTACAAAAAAAATGTATAAATCAATTTTTTTGTTTTTAGTCATAATGACGTTTATAAAAGCTACTAATTATTAATTGACTGCTGGAAAATTCGGAAAATCATGATGGTGGATGGAAAATATATGAAAATCATAAAAGTCTACTAACAATTTATATTTACACTAATTTATAATAAAATGAGTTTAATAGGTCGCTTATTATGATTTCATAGCAAAATAACGATACATCAAAGTGGTGGATAAAATATTCTAGGTTTTCTTCATTTTTAGAAATTTGATAAGTACTATTTTTTTTTTTTATATATATACTATAGATTATATTCGTGGATTAATAATAGTTTTGTTTTGGAAGTTGTGAGAAAGTTGAAAAAAATCAATCGTGGCTAGGAAATTTATGAAAATAAATTGAATACGAAAAATAGTTTTTTTAGGTCCATGATGATAATTTTGGATACATTAAAATATAAAACATAGTCACAAATAGAAAATTGAAATGTAATGGATATCCAGTATTTTTAACTACTGCTACAAAACAAGTTTAACAAAAACGTGTAAACATTAAAACATCCATAATGTACTTGTTGAAACCGTCACTTGTCAAAATTATTACCTACCGACTTTAAAATAGAAAATTTGTATGTGCATGTTTTTCAATTATCTTTTAAAAACATATTAGTTTCGAAGGGTTTAATAGATCTGTAGTGTAAAAAATAATTTTTCTTCAATAAGTTTTTTGTGTTGAAAATATTTTTATGTGTAGGGTCTCCTTATAAAGATAAATTTATGCTCAAAAATAAGATCATGAGCACCTTTTTTATAAAATCAAAACTTTTAAATAAATTTGAGGTTAAAATATAGCATTTTAGGGTAAATAAAATGAATCAATAAATTATAACTCATATCTTTGTATGGATAAATTGAATTGTACAGTATGTTTCTAAAAACGTTCCTAAAACTAAGGAATACAAGTACATACATTAAAGATTATTCATCGAAAAAGTGTCCGATGAATAATCTCCACGCACTTCCCTGGATGAAAATGAGAAAAATATTTCCTATGAAAATAGGTCCTCAAATGATTTTTTGTTCGTCTACCTGTTTGATAGAACCATTGAAGTTAGAAAGCTTAAACTTGGTACAAAATATAATACCATCATTATAATACAAATCTTAATCATAAAAAAAGAAAATAGATATTATCTGAAAGGTAAACTAAATTAAACCCTTTTACATGTTCACATAAGTAAAATACTTATTGAGCTATCAAAAAAAAAAAAAAAAAAAACTTAAAAATATGTAGTTATGATGTGAAAATTAGAAGTACTGCTAAAGGCCTTTAATTTGATGTACAACTCGAACTATACCGTATTGTAGGTTTTTTTCTGGTAAACTAAATTAAACCCTTTTACATGTTTACATAAATAAAATACTTATTGAGCTATAAAAAAAAAAAAAAAAAAACTGTTAAAATTATGTAGTTATGATGTGAAAATTAGAAGTACTGCTAAAGGCCTTTAATTTGATGTACAACTTGACCTATACTCGTATTGTAGGTTTTATTCTGCCCCCTGATATGACAGGAAAATGGTAGTTCCTTGAAAAAATCGATTTATAGTTGCAGTAATGATGTACCCACATTTTATGCTTTATCTGTGTTAATAAATTATTAAGCTGTGCGGGACTTTATTTACATATTTATTGATAACGTACACTTGATTCTAAATACTACACAGCCACTTGTAAACGTTTTTCAACGAAGGGAAAAAAACGTTATAGCACAAATATTTATGTCAATTTTATCATCCGTAGTGATGAGAAATTTATAATCCTGTACTTAAACTCTTGGTCAGGATTACGATAACAAATAATGCAAGCTGTTCAATGCGTCAGTTTAAATTCATTAATAAATCATAAAATCTATTTATTTTATTCATTAGCGATAAACAGATATAAATAAAATGTATAAAAACACCATATACAATCAATAAACATTGGCTTTGCAACACGTTTGGTAAGCAGTATGAATTACGACTTATTTGTAAGTTGTAGAAAAGGACATTTATGGGTGACTTCGTAAAGTTGATTCAATAACATAGACAGGATAAGAGGATCAAGGAGCAGTTTTTAGTGGCTGCGAGGACTGTGCAGTTGTGATAAGGCCTTGTTTCCTGGCCGCCAAGACTCAAGTCTGATAGATGTCCTTAGGCTGGCATCTTGAAGGATGTGGCTGTTAGTGCTGGTACTGAAATGAGAAACTTAGTACAACCTTTTGATATTCCAATATCAATTTATTATTGTTATAGTAGAAATGTTGACAAGTAAAATATTAATTGAAGTGTAAATTTGTCATAACAATTTTTAGTTAGTTAATCATTTACATGTACCAATAATGCTTAGTGTATTCTTAATTTTACATTTTTTTTATTTCAGATTTTATTCTGATACCATGTAATCATTATAACAGGTACACATACATCTTAAAAATTATAAATATAGTTTCCGATATTATTATTTACAAGGTATATAAATCTTTTGTGGTAGCTGCCATAAAATGGGAGGTCACAAATTCGTGGAAGTCCAGCTCCCAAATTTGTCGCTAGCTTAGAATAACCCAAGGGGAACGCACAGCTTTAATTATTTGCTGTGGACGTGAACAACATCCCCCTCCCCCCATAATAAATGCCTTATTAACGATCCATCAATATTTGTTGGTGGGGAACCTCCCTCATAGGAAATGGAAACTGTTAAATCGGTTCCGAACTGGGTTGGGCAAATGTAACAACTTCAAACATAAATGGGGATTAGTCGTGTGATTTTGGGCAGTATATCTAAACAATGGATCACATAGTTACAGGTTGCTCCTTGCGCTCTTATGGAGGGGTTAGCAAGCACGAATAGAATCAATGAGGTATGTCTTAAATGGTTGGAGAGTTATTTATTAGTATAGCTAAAATTTACAAATACATCTAAGGTAAATAATGTTCTGAAACAGTCACAGTTGATTTAAGTGCTGTTTAAGGCTATTAACAAAAGAATTGTTATTGCCATGAGAACTGTATATATATCGTATGGTTTGTTGTCAGCTACCATTTGTTAATTATAAAGCTGCGATTTATATTTGGACAAATATCCAAAAGTTATGATTACATACATTCATTGATTATAAAATGTAAAGTGATCTCCTGTCACAAAGCTAAGTCCAATCGATCGAGCCATCTAACACCTGCCTCACTGATTCTGTGTATGCTGACCAATCCTTCCGTATAAGAACGCAGGGGGCACTGTGTAACTATATGATCCATTGTTTGGATAGACTCCCCGCAATCACATGACTGATCTACTGTTAACCCCCATTTATACTTCCAGTAATTTCATCTGCCAACGCGAGTTCGGAACCTATTTAACAGTATCCACTCCTTAAGAAGGAGGTTCATCCCACCTACAGGTATTGACGGATCGTTAATAATGAACTTATTTCGTCCATTAAAAATGGAAAATGGGGTGTTATGTTGTTTGCGTCCACAGCAAATCTTTAAATCTGTACGTATTCCCTTGGTAGTTCTAAACGAGCAACAAATCTGGTAGCTGGACCGTCACGATTTTGTGATCTCCAGCTATGGCTATGGCAGCTACCAGAAAACATTGACACAGTATAATATTAATTAGGTAACTATTATATTTTTTAATGATACCTATTTGATATATATATATATATATATATATATATATATATATATATATATATATATATATATGAAAGTTAAAATAAAATATTATTTAAATATGCCTACATACAAATTCTAACTTACATTGTATATTAACTTACAAATATATCTACCATCAAATATCGATGTTTGAGTTAGTCATTTGATTAATTAGTGAGTTCTGCAACCAAAGCTGGTTTAAATCGTATTATTTTTACATGGTACTTCACTAGCACTCCACAATGGACCACAAAAACAGCTGATAATTAAGATACACAACATTTATTATTGATGAGAAATATATATTGACGTTATATAAGGGGAGTTTAAATTCTTATTAAGGATAATCTGACCTATCAAACTACGGATATTACTAGGTACTGCACTGAGGGCTATTGTGGCCTAACTGCTACTCTTGTCGAGGCAGGAGATTTCCTCTAGCACATTCTGCAATACAGCTGAGCGTTCATGCAGCATGACGACATTCTGAAGGCACTCCATTCCCTGGGCCGTTCTTTTTTAAAGTGATTACTTTGCTTGAAACGTATTCCTGTAAATGTGATATTTACTAATCCACTAAGATTTTTTTATATAATACCAAATGAAAAGTTAATTACGTATTTAATTTAAAATAAGAAAAACATTTTTGAAGTAACTTCTATTTTTAATTTAGACTTCAACTATCAATATAAAATGTATAGGATCTTAATAAACAACAAACGTCTTAAAACAGCCAGCAAAATATAAAAAAATATATATTAATAATATATTTACAAATACGATACAACTAACAATCAATTATAAAAGAATATATAATATATGTACTTAATGTATGACTTATGTAACCTGTACCTGCCACAATGTGAGACGTAAATAAATGAATAATTTAGATTCGATATAAAAGAGAGTTATTAAATTAATGTAGAATAATAATTTTAAGACATTAAAAATACAAATAAGCATAATACAGCCTTTTTGGAAAAAACAGTCATATCTAAATAAAATAAAGCGTTTAATTTGTTTTCTGTCATTTATAAAAATGCTAACGTAAGGAGGATATTTTCAAAGGCAATCTTAAGTAGTTTTTAGTAATCAAGGAATACTACAGTGGCAGGAGTACTTTGCTGATGAGAGACATATTTTTGTCGGAATATGGTTTATTTTATATATTCACTACATTCATTTACTCCTGTGTGTTTTATGAACATTGACATTGCTAAGTCTATATAAAATCAATGGTTATACTTATTTTATACAACATATTAAATAATAAGTTTATTTAATCATGATTTAACAAGAAATATATCTTTGATTTAAGAGATAAGTTTGGCAATCTATAAGTTACGAAGTTGGCATCACTGAGGTAATAACAGCTGTAAATCAAAACTTTCTCATCTGTTTGAAAAGCGGACAGGATAGAGGGAAAGTGCAAATTTCCGTGAGGAGGAATTGTATTCATTCATGACATGATCACTTACCTTCAGTCTTACTAAAAGTTATATAAAAATAAATTTTACGTTTTCTAAGATATTTGTTTTAGTACGTTATTATTTCTTTTACGTAAATCGTTACTATAATTGGAATACAACTGAAAATGTATTGAAATAGTGTTATATCGTATAGTTCCACCAAAACACTGTTCTCCTCATTAGAGCCTAATAATTCACTCTTGTTAAAAGTTATGTAATTTTTACTCTATCTTCACTCTGTAATATATGACAGCACTTATTTTGAGATTTTATAACTGATTTACTGAGTATATAAGTTGTACCAAAAATTATCATTTACATACACAGGAAGCATGTCTTCAATAAATTAACCAATTATAGGGAGTAATCAGGTGTTCATAATTTTGTACACATTTTTAATTTCTCTGAAAAAATTAAAACTAATTTATACAGGGTGGGAAAAAATATGGAAACGCTTTCACAAATTTTTTATAACTTTAATAGTAACTTAAAAGTGAAATCTTGTACATAATCATGGTTACAAAGAACAAACCTTTTGACGCCATTAGGTGACATTTCATTTTTTTATGGGGAACGGCCCACGAAGAGTTGAACGAAAATCTTCATTGTTATCCTAGGTCTAGTTTAGTATTCAATGCAAGATATTCAAGTGAAATTAGTTGCGCAAACCGGACTTCCAAAAGTTTATTCATTCCAGAGTAGCGGTCATTTGAACTTCAAAGTAACTAATTTGAGCAATATTATTTCTCCTCTATTTAATGTTTTAAGTAAGTTATTCTGATCAAAAATGATAGGCCTACTTAATGGAACACAATTAGTCAAAAATATTCAATTATCAAATTATCTGTGGAAAAAATATTTTTTAAAAGCTTTTCCATATTTTTTCCACCCTGTATATTCGTTTGTAAACAAAACTATATAGCCTAACTTAGGTATTCAAAATATGTTAGTCCTTTGCGGGGATTAAACAAAACGTGGTAAAAGAAATTGCCCTCAGAGTGAAGTGGCTTTCACTTTAATGGTCACTAGACAACAGTGATCATCTAGTTTCCCTAAGAAAAGAGGGATTAATCTGTAAGTTTATGATGACGGCTTACGTGTTCAAAATAAGAGACCGATATGAAAGGTATATGAGGGGTGAAATTCCCAGGATGCCCTAGAATGGGTCAGCTATGTGGGGTTTGTAACGGATCCTTTGTAACGGTTTCTTGGGAGATGCGCTTGTGGGGTTTGCGCCTCGTGGGGTTTGCGACCTCCTCAAGATGTTACCGTGGGGTTTGCGCCCAAGATAATTAGGCACATTTTCCTTGTTATTAGAGACTTAAAAAGTAGTCTGTTTTATCCTTGACTCTAAACATTCAGAGTCAAGGGTTTTATCTCATTACATTTCATGACTTGGGTTAGGTTAGGTTAGGTTAGGTTGTAATAAGGAAAGACATCTAGATTTACTTTACAAATAGAAACGCGGATAACTAGGAGTATTATTAATGTGCATAATGGATATAGCACAGATAGCCAAAGTCTTAGAGTCTTTAGAAGTAATCCAAGCCTATAGGTAACGTCAATGACCAATCATCCAGTGTCTATGGATAAGGACATACGGTAATCTATAAGTTGAAAACATGGAAGAGGCGTCATTGACGACAGTGAAATCAGTCGGTTGTAGGTGTATAACAAACGAGGAAAATGTGCCTAATTATCTTGGGCGTAAACCCCACGGTAACATCTTGAGGAGGTCGCAAACACCACGTGGCGCAAACCCCACGAGCGCAAGCCCCACGTAGACGAGCATTGCACCACAGAATAAACATGCAGTGAACCTTAAGTATTTGAGATTGGATATTTCCAAAGTAATCAAACTTATTGCCAAGCTCAATTTTTATTTTGTATAGATCATCTATATTGATACCAAACTTAAAGAATATACAACACTTTTGTGAAGTGTAGGAGATTGTTGAGATTGAAGAGGGTTTTGATTTAATCTTGGTATTGATTCAATATATTAAAATATTTCCTACCTATAGCTAAAGTCACAGTAGCCAAAATTGGATCGCAGAAGTCTACATTTTCTGCAATATCTACCAGACTGTACAAGGTCCCAAGCACGTACTACAAACGTGGTAGACCATTTTAGGCTCGTGTCAAAGTTTACAGAGTGGACAAAATGGAAACGTTTTTACAACAAAGTTATTCTTTCCCATAGATAATTTTATGATTTATTTTTTTTTCAATAATTTTCTTCCGTAAAGTATAACTATTGATCAGAATAATATACTTGAGACCGTTAAGTAGTGGAGAAATATATTGTTCAAATTAACAACTTTGAAATTCAAATGACTGTTACTCTGGAAAGGATAAACTTTTCGAAGTCCGGTTTGTGACAGTTAATTTATTTTGAATGTAACTTTTATTTGATACTAAACTCTACCTAGGACTAAATTGAAAATTTTCGCTCAACTCCTCGTGGACCGTGCATCTGAAAAGATAAAATGTTACCAATGGCATAAAAAAGTTTGTTCTATGTAACCATTGATAATTTACAAGATTTCACCTTTGCAAGTAAAGTAAGAAAACATTTATGAAAGCGTTTTAGTTTTTTCCCCCACCTTGTGTGATTATTGAGAATATTTTAAACCTTCGTCAGGAGTTTTAGATACTTCGAGCCATCACGATGATAGGTAGAGATTTAGTCTACCCTACAAAACTACACACCTTTACTTCAAAGGGAATGTGTCAAAATTAAGGGTTACAACTGTACTGTTTTTAGTTAATTTTTAGTATTATAGTTCGAAGTCTCAGTCAGACATTATGTAACCACTCCCTCACCTTGGACCTCCTTGGACATATAAAAAGATACTACGAAACCTGACTGCAGCTTTCTGGCAATCACCTGCAAAGTTCTATGTTTGAGTTACATAATGTTAGCGAAAGTGGGGGAGCGGCAGGAGTGTGCCTTGTCGCTGTTTGCCACGAGGATGTTTGCGAGGTAGGTGCACCTATTCTAAATGTTTCAATCATAAAAAAGGCTTATTAAATTGTCTTCTATTTCAGGGAAAAGTTGTTTAACACTGATAACTAATCGGGTTGTTTTATTTTTGTTTTTTTGTTTTTTTTTTTTTTTTTGTCAACCAGGGTTCAGGAGTTACATGGATGATCAGCTAATCCAGTTAATCCTCCTTCTAGTTTCGGGCTCCTGTAGATTTATTTATGTATATTAATAATGTATAGTTTACTTATTTAAATAATAATATGTCAATGTACCATGTGCTATGTAATTTAATAGTAAAATTCTTTACACATATCAAAAATAGGCTTAGTCAGTAATAAAGCTTACTGTTTGACTCTCACAGTTGTTTTAATTATTTTACAATTATATACCTGAAAGTCGTAATCTACTCACGAGTGGTATGAGTAGGGGTATACAACGGGAGTGGTCCTTATGTCAAATATGTGCTCCTTTTATTAACTTTATTCTTTCTGCACACGACGTTTGGAAGAGAGATATTTTGATCTGGCTAAAGGTCTAGTTATCTTTCCCATAGATGGTTCTAATTGAGTCGGCCAGTGCCCCAGCGGTTTAAGGCTTCAAGACTATACGCCCGAGTTAGAGATAGCGCCGGTTTAACTCTTTTGGTATGAAGTGGAATCTGTTGTCAGTAATGTTAACCTTGTACTGCACTGGTTCTCCTTCTTACTCGGTCTATGGGGAATTTCGGAGACTCTGAGTGGATTGTCCAGCCTTCAAGGGTAGTAATAGACTTTAGAGAAGGTGTTACATGAGGCCTTCGAAACAGTAGGACTGAATGAAATAATAATAACATATAACCAATCCAGATATAATTTATATTGTAAGAAACATACACTGAAGTAAACATGATTGGAGAAGTATGATATGATCTTAGAACTTAGGCTTAAGCGGCCGGTGACATAACTAGAATCTATATTTTCCGGTGACAACCACGTCAAGGTGCTTTGTACTATTTAGAAGGTAACCAGACATTTCGCCCATTCTGTAATGTGGCATCCTTACTAGTATCACTGAGACTGAGATCGGTGATTTACTTTCTGGCTATATAATTCATTCATCATTCTTAGTATAAAATGATTTTAGTACTAATATATTTAATAATATCATAAATATTCCTTAAATGAAAGTTGAACAAATTAAAAGATGATATAGTTATAATTAAAATAATTAGATAATATGGCAGAGTTCGGAAACTCGTCTCATCAAGAGATCACCATGAATATTTATAATACAATTGGTATCTTCCTTTAAATGGTCATCATAACCATTACTTAGCTTAACCTAACACAACCAAACCAAACCTAACATAAAATAACTAAACCTAAAATAAACCAACTAAACCTAAAATAGACCAACCAAACCCAACATAACCCAACCAAATTAGTGGTGGTGAACTAAAGGAAAAGGTTCTAAAATTGTTCTATTGTTTCATCGAAAAAGTCAACTGTTTCATGTTACTTTTTAAAAAGACCATGTTGTGATCGAAAGAGTGGAAAAATATAGTTTCGTCACGAATGCTGGTGATAGTCAAATACCAAATAGTAATAAATACAAAATTAAAAGGAGAATAGTATTTTCTAATATGAAATATATATCATAGTGATTTACCTACCCAAACCAATACGTAAGGCATTTCCTCAGTTCCTTAGTACTATTTACCATAGAGTTTTACAGTTTCCTTTGACATCTTTACAATCTGAGGTGGAAACCACCAAAGATTGATCCAAATCTCTTTGTTGAACTCTCTCAAAGCATGCAAAATCAACGTCTTATAAACCTTGATCCTTGTTTTCTCCTTGAAGAAAATATAGTTACGATAACAAAAGCATCGATAAAAGCAATCTTCTTAGATCAAACAGTCCTCTAAAGTGGCTGAAATTCAAAGGATGTAAATTCCACAGTCTGGTGTAGTTTATAGAATAATACATCATTCATGAGATCTTCGAAGCTTTAATGAAAGGCTTTTAAAGAAACTTGATCGAGATTTGTAATGTATTCCAAAGTTCAACCTCAAATTCATGGTAGTTTTAAAAACAACTTATCAAGTAAAAAGGAATCGTCAAAGCATATTAAATACGTATTTGATATAATTTTTTTCTATTTTTAAAAGTTATTTTGAACGAGAGCCAAATCATTATTCCTTTGTCATGATTCCTTTGTCATTAATCCATTATCATGATTCTTTTGCCATTACTCCTTTGTCATTATTCCTTTGTCATTACTCATTTGTCATGATTCCTTTGTCATGATTCCTTTATCATTACTCCTTTTAAAAATGTATTATGCTACAGTTAAATATTCATTAAAACTCATTATGTTTAAAACAATAAAATGTTGCTAACTGGATTTTAGATCACACAATTTATGTACATTCCTATGAAACCTAGTATTGTAAAATCAACAGGTATAGTGCTCACATTCAATCTATTTTTTATCATAGTCACATTGTCCCTCATGACTCAACACGATCGAATATTGCTGTAGATTATGCAAAATAAACAAATAAATAAAAAGGCTACACTGTACAATCCCACATACAACATAAGAAGAAAGAAATAGAATGCTATAATTCTCCTTTCTCGTTCAGGGAATAGACAATTTCGGACCAAAAAAGCTCCAAAATACCTAACTTTTGTCAAAATTAGAGGAAACGGTAAATTTATAATGACACCGCGTCTAGCTGAAAAAATCAAACATTACACTAAAAATATTAAGAGAACTATTGCTTATTCTCACCAAACTACATAACATATCAGTATTATACTGCAAAATCTGTAAGTGTAACGAGCTGTCAATAGCTAACAAGGTTACATAAATATAATGTTATAGTGAAGGCGAAATTACATATACATATTAGTATTGTACTGCATAATCTGTAAGTGTAACGAGCTGTCACCAGCTAAAAAGGTTACATCAATATAATGTTATAGTGAAGGCGAAATTACATATACATACATATCAGTATCTTACACTGCACCATCTATAAGTGTAATGAGCTGTCAAGAGCGGATAAGGTTACATTAATGTAATTTTATGGTGAAGGTCACAAAACATATTCTCCAGAACTCGCAATAATGGTATAAAAATGCGTATATAAAATAAAAGATAAAATAGACTGTGGGGAAAATAACTACGAAAGAAATCATGACTATAAAAAAAGCTAAAAATATTAGCATGGCAGTATTCCAACAGTGGCTGAAAAACGCAGTCTTATTCAAAAAGATAAAAATATATTACATATAAAACTTGTCAGAATTGTTATTATGTTGTGCTTTTTTGCCATTATCACAGGTTTACATTAATAACTAATAAGCATTGCAAATCACTGCTTTGAAATGGAAGCGAGCGAAATTATTTGTATAACTATTTTCTAACATATCTTGGTTTGTCACACAAATAATTCAGGAGAATCACCCAGTTTATTACTTTCTATAAATGTTTAATTAATTAGCAAAGATTAGCAAGTGAAACAATGAGAGACAAGGTTCGCCCAAGCTAAGCCCGGCTAATGAAACGCGCAATCAAGTATATTATTCCGACTGACTGTCCAACACCACCGTCCGTTAATCTCCGATATTTGGTAATCCCACAGTAATCCTTTACAAACACTGTTTGACGACAGACGGACAGGCAAACAGTCCATTGACAAGTGTGTACGTTTAGACAAGCTTCCCCCACCACACATACAAGAACCTATCAAATAAATGGTCTCAACATTTCTTAAATGGATTCTATATATTTAATTCTGCAAAAAAAATCTGTTTTCATATCGAGGTAGGAAGGCGGTAATACAGCTTAAGTGTCAAGGACGATAGGAAATAAATCAGAAATGAAAAGAATAACTATGGATTCTCCTTACTGACCCTAAAATTATTTTAGTTTCTACAGTGTTTGTAAGTATACACACAACAGCTTTTTGTGTTTATAACTATTATGATGACGAACATATTTTTATTGTTGATTTTAAAACATTTTGTTTACATAAAAAACACTGCTAAACAATAACAATACTTAATTTTTGTTCTGTTGCTTTTATAAGTTCTATTGCTGATAGTGTAGTCACAAATGACACACCAAGGCCAAAGGCCGAGAAAAGAGAGACAACAGGGTAAATGAGTGGGTGGGAGCGCCAGTTCATATATGTGAAGAAGGCAGGGCCATCATCACTGTACGTTAGGGGTGGATGGGAGACCCATCTTTACGGTACTTGTAGGGGCGTGGGAGAGTCATCACCACTATGTGTATGGATGGGTGGGAGGGTCAATTAGAGTTTCAGGTAAGTAATACAATGTGTTTGGTATGTATAATGGTATTCACTCTTTGATCATGAAACTTAATGTAAATAATTACACACCATCAAGTAAATAATTAAACATGAAAATCAATTATTTGTACACATTAAAAACCACAGAATTTTAGTAAGTGCTTTATTTTGCTTTTCAAAAGAAATTCTTATTCATTTCCAAGCTCACCCATCCTGTAGTCACTTACCTTTGAATATAGGAAGTATATGTTATATTTAATAAAAAGAAATCTTAAGGTCACCAAGTTTTTTAGTGGCCAGGACCGGAGGGTTCCGACTTTATCGCAAGATAACGGATCCAAGCAACATCGAGCGTGGCTGTCCCTTGGATAGGTAACTGTCTGAGCGATCCAGTCCTCGCACGCAGCCCGCCTGCCCGGTCACTGATGATGGTTCGGAATTATTCAACCCTGAGCCGTTGGTCCCCAGGCTCAGTTTTAGAGAGGGCTCTTAGCCCTAACTTAAAACTGGTAAGGGCCTGGTAAAATAAGACGATATTTAACTTTAACTTTTGTTTAATCCGTACATCACAATATTAGGTGGGTTTGTAGGAAAGTATATGTATATCTGTCCTTGGTACATGTTGGTTTACCTAGAATTAATATTTCTTATAATCAACCCTACTGCTGATCTGATAACGCATCCTTCCGCAAAACAAAGCTAACTTTAGTCGTCGGTGTTACGTGTTTTGAATATTCCAGCTTTACCTGTTACAAAAAACCAGATTACTTTTATTGAAACGTATTTAAAACTATGTCGTAGATAGTCTAAAAATATTTCTTTTGGACCTTGTCCGTTAATTCACTACGGATTCTATACTTTTCCGTTACTTCACTACCACTACTTTTATTGCAATTACGGTTAGGTTAGTTTAGGTGGCTACTAAAGTTGATCACAAACTGGTAAATACAATGATTGGCTTACCACTGAATGCGCTCTCCGTGTGTAAGTTCTTGGGAAACGATAAGATAAGGCCAGCGATATCGGATTCCTAGCGGACAGGGAATAACACAGTAGACATAAAAATGGTTGGGGAATAGTTTTTAGAGTTTTAATAATTATCAAGTGTTATGAATTAACGGAAAAGATCCTTTTCTTTTATGTTCGGTGAAAATGTTGATGTAACACAATTTTACGTGGCGCTTATATATCCTACATTGAATCCTCTGAGAAACAACCAGTACCATCCTCGTAATATTAGGACGCACATATACGCATACGTCGCATTCATATTACTTAGATATGTTGCCGCATTCCCATTATGTACTGAAAACATATTATGGATGATACTGTTTGACAGTAAATATCCTTTAGACAGTTCTCTAGATCATAGGTTAAGTGAAAGGCTGTCTTTATTTGTCTTCAAAATTAAATAATTTCAGTTAAATGTGATTTTTTTCTTTTTTTCAACATTAAAGATTATTGTTGTACATTTCTAAAAAAATTTATTCAGCTGATACGTTCAAACCATGATTAATGAATCAAATATACAATTATTTTTTTCAAAGTAAAGCAAGAAATACAACTTTTAAAAAAGTACTTAACGTAGGATATGCAAATCATAGGAGACACAAACATAATTGCAGTAATAGTATGTTCTAGTCAATGTCACTTTCAAAAAATCCTCTTCTTAAAATTACTATTACTTATCTTTAAATAAAATATGTATACACTACATATTACACAAATCACATAGCAAAACATATGCATATGTGCATGTTTGAACATTTTCCATTTTGCTCAATCTATGTTTAAAATGTAAATCATATTCACGTCCTGCTTACGTAATGGGAATATTAAGAGCAGATTTATTAAATGTATAGCGTTTTGTGTGATAGCTCTTTCTCACTTAATCATGTGGTCTCAAACAACGTACAGTAAAAGAAAATTATAGTATATTTATAGTGTACTCTGTACACTTTGTAATATCATTATATTATTGAAATGTTACTTGTATCATTACACTTAATGATATTAAGTAAATATTGTTTTAGATACGTAGTTATTATGTGACTATATGAGGTCAAAGAGTGATTTTTATGTGAATTAATTGAAATTTTAATAGGCTGGAAATTGTTCTGCTTTGACGTACAGTAGAGACTTGTAGTTAGTAAAAATAAAATATTTTGAAACGATCATTAATATTACAGGTCATTAGATAATTTGTCTTATTTCGAAACGCCGATCAAACCCTGTTGTTAGTGGGATTTCGGGCCAAGCCGTTTGTATTTGTTTGGGTCGGGCCGTTTATATTTGTTCGGGGGGGGGGAGCAATTTTCGTAGTTACAGTAGTTAGAAATTTATAGCAAAATAAACTTGAAGATTGTTCTATGAATTTTTATTACTAAAAATGCAACCATTAACCTCAAAAACTAAAGTTTTTAAGACTTAGCTGCGCTATTTTCATACATTTATGAGTAACATTTTTATTTGCGGACTTAAACATGTTTTGTAAACAGTTGGGTGAGTCAGTAGCCAGGCTGTCTAAGGCGTCAGGACTTTTAGACTGAGTTAGATAGCTCAGGTTCGAATTGACCTAGTCAGGAAGTATTGATCAATAATGTTTACTTTTTACTGTCATGGTTTTCCCCCTCACTCTGAATAAGTTTTCACATAAGTCCCTATAGTTTATTGGGAATGGGAAGAAACATTATGGAAGTGATTCGCTCTTTATAAATAAAAAAATAAATACATAAATAACTACGATACATTTTTAAAATGCCTGTAAAGTGTGAACCTTTAATTTTAATTATTATACTTTAGTAAATTCTGGTTGGATAAACCAATATTTGGAAAGTGATTTCACTTTATACTATCATATGTCTAAGACAATTTAATGACAATAATACAATAAAATCATCCGAAATTTCTTGTTTACAAAGTGAACAAGTGGAACAGAGTGGTATCGGAACAGGAGATTATCACGCCTGTTTGGAGCTCTTGACACGTTCAACGAGGATTTTAGTCTCAAAAGTTAATTAATTAATTTGTAATCCATCGCGTGGCCAATCAGCAAAATAACACAAGGGATTTATATTTACTCTTATTGTTTCCCTCTCGTTTACGAAACCCTTTTTTTATTATAACACGTTGTATTTACATGAACAATTATTTCATTAAAAATAAGTTAAACAATAATAATAAAATTATACAGCTCGGATTTAAGGTAACTTAATGACTATTCATAACAAAATAAGCGATAAGGTTGACCATTTATGACTTTTGAGGGCGGGATGACTATGGAGAACAGAGAAAACAGAAACAGAATTCGCTTTCTTACGGCCACAGTGAACGCCTCCGTGGCAGTTATATGTAGGTTACAACTAATCTAATATCTTAAAACCGCATGTGTAATTCACTAACTGACTGACTAACGTATACAAATGAGCTATAAACTTCCACTTCCAGATGAGATGTAAACTTGAAATTTCGCACACTTTTAGCTTTTACCGATTAACCGACGGGATAATTCCGAATACTAAACATGTTCAACTTTTAACTTCCCCAAAAATCGAAATGGTGAACGGGAATTTTGAATTGTGTGTAGAGTTTTACTTATGGCTTGTTTTTGGGTAAACCGTTGGTTGTAGAGCAATACTGATAATATACTCCAAATGTGTAATTAAATTTCCTAATATTTTCGTCAGAAAATACTTATTTTGTATTTTTTATAATAAGCAAAAAATCACTAAATTTCAATTTTTGTTCAACAATGACATTTTTTTGGTTTTACGTATTTTATTGCCTTGTTAAGAAAATTTCAGCATTAAAAATCTTACACATTATATACTTACTCTACTTTGTTATCAAAACTTCTATCAAATTATATTTTCTACTTTTTATAACCTAGGAGAAATTCAAAATGGCTAACCTGCTTGCAGAGTTAGTGTGTGTGTTTTTTTTTAAGTAATTCGTTTAGAATACGTCAAATGACGTAGTTAAATTCACTATTAAGTTTTATACAAGAATAGTTCTATACTTATGTGCTATATACAATACGTTTTGCCTCACTAAATGTCGGTAAAGTTGAGTTTTGTTTAGAACATGTGATTATTTGGAACATGTCCTCTCATTTAAGTATTACTATGAGAAGTTGGAAACTAAAACATTGAACACTATTTACGTTGACCACTATGTTAACGAAACTGCTTTAAAGTTTAATTTTTAATCTTCCGAAATGGCAGATATTTAAATGCTGACATACGTGGTGAATTTGTGGAGCCCCGTGATTCCTTCGTTAGCATCCCTTATTCAACTTGGCTAATCCCCCTGATTATATTAAACAGACTTCCGTGATCATCTTAAGAAGCATCCGTGATCAATCTGGGCAGTCCCTGTTATCAACTTGAGTATCTACCCATGATCATCTTGGATAGCCCCACGTGATCAACTAAGGTAGCTCAACATGATCAACTTGGGTAGCAGACCGTGATAAACTTGTGTAGCCTTCGCGATTAACTTAGGAAGCCACTCTGGAACAACATAGGTAGCCCCCGTGATAAATTTATGTAGCCCACCGTGATCATCTTGGGTAGCCCCTCCAAGAAAATCTTGAGTAACCACCCGTGATCATCTTGGGTAGTCTCCATGATCCCTTTCCACCAACGTATGTAGCCCCTATAATAAACATGAGTATCGTCATAAACTCGGGAAGCCCTTGTGATCAACTTGGTTAGCCTTCCTTTACAGTAGGAATAGCGAAAACATCCAGATACCTCATGAACAAACCTTCCGATTTACTATAATAACATCGTTTAAGGCACCACCTTAGACAGGAAACATTGGACAGGACCTTTAGGAAAGGTGCCAGCAGGTAATGGAGTCACGTTCCCTTCCTGTCACTGATTACTCCACACTATATCACCTGACCTAGACCTGTGGAACTATCGAAAACATATTGTACACTAGTACACCTTCCACTATATTTCGCCAACATTGTTTAATCCAAGTATATCGACGGTAAACATTGGTCAGAACCTTGAGAAAAGGTGCCAGCAGGTAATGGAGTTACGTTCCCTTTCTGTCACTCATTAATCAATACTTGGCCCCTATACTAAAACTGTGGTACTAACGAAACCGTGCTTTTTCCTCACGAGCACACCTTCCACTTTACTAGGACAACATTGTTTAATACAGCTCCCCTGAGCAGGAGCTTTGGGAAAGGTGCCAGCAGTTAATGGAGTCAGGCCCCCTTTCTGCCACAGATTACTCCACACTATATCAACTGACCCAGACCTGTGGGACTAACCAAAACATATTGTACACTAGTACACATTCCACTATATTTGTACACTGGTTATGTGTCAGTCGTGTAATATTTGTTTGAAAATCGATTGCCCAGTTAAAAACTGAATCTAGTTATAGTATTTTCAAACAATTGGCATTTAAAAATTAAATTTGAGTGGCAGCTTAAAATTAATTCTGACTGACAATTTTATTGGCTTGATTGGCAAGGTAACTTTAAATTTTTTTTTAACTTTCCCTTAAAAATAGATTGGACGAAAATCTATTTCCTGCAGAAGTAACCATATTTGTCGTAGATAAGCATTTTCAGCTTAACACAGTACTAACACCTGAACATGATGGGAGTTTTACACATGTTGAAACTTTTTGTTGGTGTTTTAAAAACACTTGCCGTTAATTCCAGAACGCTACTCTGGAAAGGATAAACCTTTCGAGGTCCGGTTTGCGGCAATTAATTTCTCTTGAATAGACCTTTCATTTGATAATAAACTCGACCTAGGCCTACATTGCAGAATTTCCTTCAACGCCTCATGGACCATCCCCCCTGAAAAGATGAAATTTCGCCAAGGGCGTCAAAAGTATGTTCTTTGTTACCATGATCATTTACAGGATTTCACATTTACAGGTGAAGTCATAAAACAGTTGTGAAAGCGTTTCCATATTTTTTCTCCACCCTGTGTATACTTTATAAGTACGATCAAAATAGGGTTATATAATTCACAAATGTATAAGGATATTATTAAATTCTATGAATGTTCTTAGTGATTGAATTTTGAATCAATGGAGGATGAAGGCTGTGAGAGGATGCATTGAATACGTATACTTTCATTGTAATATAATTCTTTTTTTGATTCCTCAAGTCTAAGAATAGCAAACGTGGTTAGCTGAAATCGATCACGAAGTTTTACACACGATTAGTCATAAATATGTGTGGGTGATGTTCACTGTTTCTAATTTCTATCAAGCCGTGATGAGCAAATATGGAATATTTTAACAGATTTAATTGCAGGAGCTAAACTGAGAATAAACTAAAGTTTTTGATAAACTACAGTCGATATGGATTGTTTACGTTTTACGTCTATATAAACAACGTTATCTAAATTTAATTACAAACCACCACGAAATGCGTAACTAGATTGCAATGAAAAATTAGGGTTTAAAAATCAAATTGCGGTGACAGTGGAGAGAGACAGTTAGGATTAATGTCCAGTGGTTCGGTACGTGACTTAATTATTGGGTTGACAGAGAGCCTGTGCTCATCCCCTCCTCTGTCACGCCTTTTCGCAGCCACATACACATTCTCTCCTCCTCCGTCTTTCATTTGATTCCTAGAAACAAGGAAACCATTAAATTGTAGATCATTGTTTTTATAAAATATAAAAAATAATAAAATATCTGCACTCGTAAATCAATGCATGAACATTATTGAACTAGTGAAGAACCGACCATTATCTTAGTAAAGAATACAGTCCTTGACCCCAGGCTTTAGCCATTGAGGCAAACACCAGCAATAAAATTAATTAAACGTAAAAAGTATTTTACATATTAATTGAAACAAGTTCGAAATTATATATCATTTAACTAAACATTTACCAAAGAAGCATAATAACAACAGGGTCAGCATATTTAGAAGCATGTTAGATGTATGGTCTTTAAGGTTTTAATTAGTTAGAAAAAACATAGTATAGCAAGAAAAACAACGTATATTACTATAAGATACTTCTTGATTAAATCAATTTTTTTAAACTTTTATTCAAATGTATATAACATAAGAACACACTAGTTTCACTAAGGCCATTCAAATAAAAAAAAAAAAAAAAAAAAAAAAAAAAAAAAAAAAAACACGTCCTAATGAGTGACTACCTTTTTTTGTTGTACCCAGTTATGTGATATGACAACAAGAGCGACATTTGTTCAAGTACATTATATACACCCATCCCTGACATTGAAGCCACACCAAACAGAGAATCACACCAGGATGCTACAAAAATGTCCTGAGTGTGTGACTATCTTTTGTTGTTGTACCAGTTATGTGATATGACAACAAGAGCGACATTTGTTCAAGTACATTATATACACCCATCCCTAACATTGAAGCCACACCAAACAGAGAACCACACCAGGATAGCTACGCAAACTGTACTGAGTGTGTTATTAACCCTTGTTGCTGTACCCAGTTATGTGATATGACAACAATAGCGACATTTGTTCAAGTACATTATATACACACAACCCTAACACTGAAGCCACATCAAACAGAGAACCACACCAGGATAGCTACACAAACTGTACTGAGTGTGTTATTACCCCTTGTTGCTGTACCCAGTTATGTGATATGACAACAAGAGCGACATTTGTTCAAATACATTATATACACCCATCCCTAACACTGAAGCCACACCAAACAGAGAACCACACCAGGATAGCTATGCAAACTGTACTGAGTGTGTTATTACCCCTTGTTGCTGTACCCAGTTATGTGATATGACAACAATAGCGACATTTGTTCAAGTACATTATATACACCCATCCCTAACATTGAAGCCACACCAAACAGAGGATCACACCAGGATAGCTACAAAAATGTCCTGAGTGTGTGACTTCCTCTTGTTATTGTACTTAGTTATGGAATATGACAACAAGTACGACATCTGTTCAAGTACATTATATACACCCATCCCTAACACTGAAGCCACATCAAACAGAGAACCACACCAGGATAGCTACACAAACTGTACTGAGTGTGTTATTACCTATTTTTATTGCTTTTCTACTACTAATCCAGTTTTACTACTACTTATCCAGTTTTAAGAGGAAGAGGGAGAACTCATCATCTGCTATACCTTAGAATACCTACAAAAATCCGGTATTAAAATTGCATTAAATAAAATTATTTTTAGAATTATATGGTTGAAAATTACTCTTGATTCTTATAAATGGTGCTTTACATACATGACTTTATCCTTACATTATCATTAAGGAGTTTGAAAAGTTTGACGTGGGTAATTTTGAAAAAAGGATTTTGGTTGACATTCGTAGTAAGTTTTAAGGCATTTTGCATTACAAACTTAAATGTTATATTTATTTTCTGGATTTTGAAACTTCTTAAAAATTTTATCACATACATACATAATTTAAAAGTTAAAGATCATCTTATTTTACTTGGCGAAATTAGCCCTCTCTAACACTTAACCTCGGGACTAACGGCTTAATGGTGACTTCCGAACCACTACCAGTGACCGGGCAGGCATGCTATGACGGGATCGCTCAGACGGTCACCCATCCACGAGACCACCACGCTAGATGTTACTTGACGACGTTCGGACAAGGCCACTGGCAAATGTTCTAGTTAATCAATTTGCATTAAATTGATGTGCATTATTTTAAGTCATTAGATCTTTCATACCTGAGCAGTGAATAAATTGATTTCCTTAATCTTTTATAGTACAACAAGCTTTCATTTACAGAAATACAAGATTCTATGTTTTCTTTTAACCATCCACTACTAATGATCGCTTCATAGTTGATTTTTGAAGAGTTCTGCAAATATTTATCATCACATATCTCTAAATTTTTCAATATGGAGTATCTAACTAGTGTTATTATAAAAAAATTATCATTGGTCAGAATACTGTAGTACCATATCTTATTCAAGTTATTCGCAATTATCCATCAAGTTCGAACGGTTTGAAATTCTTAGTGATCATCTTGCCTTCTCTTTACGTCCTTTTTGTGTCCTTCAGGAGCATACACAACGAAAACCATTCTATTAAAAAAATACTATAAAATATAATCTGAGACTAACTATACTTTTGATATTATTAGTTTTTGTTCAAACTATAAACTTGTTTTACTTTCTGTTAATCGATATTCAATTTTATGTCATGTGCCTTATTGTACTACGATTTCAAAAATGTTTTACACTGGTCCCAATGTTGACATATTGTTTGTATTTATTCCTTGCAATATTTTACTTTTTAAGCAGTTTCGACAGTGATAAGAAATTGTAATAAAATTTACTGTTTTGATTGATTATCGTAATAAAATTAACGACTATATGTGTTTTTTTAATAACAAATTAAAACTAAAGATATAATTTTTTTAGAAAATTAACGTCTTTGGATTGAAGATACATTAATTCAAGTGTTAAAGGTCAGTATATTGTGGTTACGTTATTCACAGGATAAACGAAAAACTAGCAATAGGATTAAATAACTGGAATGTTGTGAGTTTAACTATTGTCAATATTCATTGCCTTTCTCATCATTAAATTCTCATTTAAGACATTTACCTACTTATCATTTACCGTACCAAAAGTGGCAAGCTTATCATTTGAAGCACATAGGGCTGTCCACAAGTCCACTTAAAAAATACATTCTTGGTGTAAGCAGGCCCCAAACTGTAAACTAAAGAGAGAGAGTAACCACCCATTGTTCTATTATATCAAAGGCTTTCCTCCTTTGTATTCATATTTGCAGAACCAAAGCACCCAACAAAGAGTATTGCCACGCATTCATCACAAACGTTTGGTCTGGTTTTGAAAACGTCCGTTAAAATATGGAATTGTTCTCTTGGTATAATTATTTGGCGTACACATATTGTAATTTGCTGAGTTTCAACGTGTAATTACGTAAAGAATACAGTTGTTTACGTACATAATTTATACAATTCCTATTTTTATTGTCCAAGGAAGGCTACGAGGGACAACAATAATCTTAATATACACCCACCTTTAGTAGGTGAGACAGTTTTTAATTTCTCCCATAACGTTAGCATAGAGAAATTATTGTGATCGTCCAAATAACTTTTTTTTACAATTTGGTCTAAAAATCCATTCTAGGGTCCCCTAAAAAAAAGTGTTTTTTTAGAAAAAAAATTTTGATGTCTGACCGTATGTGTGTCTGTCTGTGTGTTTGTGTAGTTCACTGGAGACTAAACGGATGGATAAATTTTAATGAAATTTGTTTGTGGGTATATTTACTCAATATCTCCAGACCTTTTTCACTTTTTTGAAATTTTAGTTTCTTTTACTTTCACATTAAAAAAACCTACGAAAATAGAATTTTCTCAAAAACGGCTCTAATGATTTTGATAAAGTTAATGGAAAATGTTTGAATTTCAATTTAAATATTTTAGTAAAAATTTTATATCTCTAACTTGACTAGTTTTGAGTTATGGTAAAAAAAAACATATTTAGGATCAAAATGGTAGTTCAGAGTTTTGATTTTGTAGTGTTTAATATAGGGGAAAGTTTGTGCCAATTCTTTGGAACCATTTATTTATATCGATATCGTCGGAAGTAAATTCCGAAACTTTAATTTAATACAGTCACTATTTATAAAAGCAGGTATTTTGATGGCACACCCACCAATAACTACGAGGTCAAAATTAACAGGAAATTTTATAGCATATTCAGGAAAAATAAAAGTTTATGATTTTTTTACCTAGAGTGGAGAGCTCGGGGAGGATATTGTAATTAAGTTTAAATAAAGGCTATGATATTTTGCCCATCCTTTTAAAGCTTGTTTTATTCTGAATAAAACCCCACAAGTTTCTAGTAAAAAGAACTACCCTGTCAGAAATGGCGACTGGTTAACCTTTCTTAGCAGTGACATTTGAGTGGAAATCTGACATGTTGTAAAATCGAGTTATGTTCTAAGAGTTATTTGTACCAGTATGTCTATAATATCATTTTAAGATAATTTTCAAATACCAAGTTTCATAACTGGATTTTACAACAATGTCAAATTCCCACTCGAATATCACTGCTAAGAAAGGTTAACCAGTCGCCATTTCTGATACGAAGGTTCTTTTGAATTGAAGCTTGTGACGTCGTGTTCTGTAAAAATAGGCTTTAAATTGATGGGCAACTTGTCACAGCCTTTCATTTAAACTTTTTACGATATCCTCCCTGGGCCCTCCCTCTAGGTCGAAAAAATTATAAACTGCACAAAAAAATAGAAAAACACTTTCAACAGAGTTATACTAAATCTCAGTTACTTATCTGGAGCCATTTCTAAGAAATTAAGGTGGTTTCATACTTTTTCAAGACCCTCTGCTAAGTAAGATTAACCAGACACAATTTCTGATAGGGGGTTCTTTTGACTTGAAACTTGTGGCGTCTTCTTCAGAAAAAATAAGCTTTAAAATGATGGGCAACTCATCATAGCCATTCATTTAAACTGTTTACAATATTCTCCCTGGGCCCTCCTCTCTAGGTTGAACAAAATTAAAAACTACATCAAAATATTGAAAAAAATATTTTACAGAGGTGTACTAAATCTAAATAATTTATCTGCTCCCATTCATGAGTAGTGAAGGTGGTTCTATAATTTTTCAACCTCTGTATAAATATTCATTTATTTTTAGTTATTTATTTCAATACAAATGACTCTCAATGAATTAAAAAAAAATCCTAAAAGAATTCCTTCCTGAAAAATCATTTTATAGCGTTCACTCTTTTATTTTTGAACATAATTATAATTTAAAGTTATTTATTTTAGAGTTATTTACAAATCATTTTTATTATTATATACTTCCTTTCTAGTTAATTATGTGGAGATCATATACATATTATTTTAGATATATAACTCATATCAAGTATTTTGATGCTTGCCAAACATTTTTTGTTAGGAAAAAAAGATAATGTTGATTTGATGCATGCAAATACACTCCTAACCAGCACCCTCCTGCACACGACGCTCACCTGTGTAAGAACGAGAAACCCTAAGGAATTGTTGTCGGATCCTGTATGTATCTTGAGTCACTTTAAGGATTAAAATATGGTGACTAATTAATTTATCTCCACATGCTGTATGCCACCTTTGAGAATTTAGAACCAGATAAACAGTGAGAGCTTCTTATCCCTTCCATTCGCTACTTATCCCCTTGGTGACTAATAAACTTATCTCTACATGCTGTATACCTCCGTCGAGAATTTAGAACCAGATAAACAGTGAGAGCTTCTTACATTGCTGTATACCTCCGTCGAGAATTTAGAACCAGATAAACAGTGAGAGCTTCTTATCCCTTCCATTTGCTACTTACCTCCTTGGTGACTAATAAACTTATCTCTACATGCTGTATACCTCCGTCGAGAATTTATAACCAGATAAACAGTGAGAGCTTCTTATCCCTTCCATTCACTACTTACCTCCTTGGTGACTAATAAACTTATCTCTACATGCTGTATACCTCCGTCGAGAATTTAGAACCAGATAAACAGTGAGAGCTTCTTATCCCTTCCATTTGCTACTTACCTCCTTGGTGACTAATAAACTTATCTCTACATGCTGTATACCTCCGTCGAGAATTTAGAACCAGATAAACAGTGAGAGCTTCTTATCCCTTCCATTTGCTACTTACCTCCTTGGTGACTAATAAACTTATCTCTACATGCTGTATACCTCCGTCGAGAATTTAGAACCAGATAAACAGTGAGAGCTTCTTATCCCTTCCATTTGCTACTTATCCCCTTGGTGACTAACAAACATCCAACTCCTAATCACAATCAGTGCATTTCATTATCTTTCTACTCACGAACTCACATATTTCATTTATCCGTTAAGTGTATATCATGTTGGCCAATTTCATGGTCGGAGAGTTGCTGTATTGCAGATTGTCAGGTCCTGGGTTACGGATGAGCTGTCAAGTGAGGGCTGACTCGCCAATAAAGTGATATACATCTTGACGCTCTACTGCTCTACATTGCGTTGTGATATTTCATCGTTGAAGTTCCAAACATTTATTTCTTAATGATATGGCAAAGTTATGACAAGTCTTTGTCTAAACTCCGTGGAAAGAGGGCAAATTTAGTTGGATGAATAGGTTTACGAATATGAAAAGCGTAATAATTATACAGGGTGGGAAAAAATATGAAAAGGCTTTCACCACGTTGATAAATAATTTGAAAGTTTAATTTTTTTTATAATTTTGTTCCATAAAGTATAATTTTTGATCAGACTAGTTTACTTAAAACCGTTAAATAGAGGAGAAATAATATTGTTCAAATTAGTTTCTTTAGAAAGGATAACCTTTTGAATTCCGGTTTTCAGAAATTAATTTCTATTGAATACCAAACTCGACCCAGGTTTACGTTGAAGATTTTAACATTTTCGTTCAACTCCTCGAGGGTCGTCCCCCTGAAAAGATGAAATGTCACTAATGGCGTCAAGAAGTGTTTTGTAACATGATCACATACCAAATTTCATTTTTACAAGTAAAGTCATAAAAAAGTTGTGAAAACATTTCCAAATTTTCCCCTACCCTGTGTATATAGTAAAAGTACGATAAAACTAGGGTTATATAGTTCACAAATATAAGGATATTATTCAATTTTATGAATGTTCTTAGTTAAATTTAAATTAAATCTTATGGAGCGTTTCCATATTTTTTCCAATCTGTATACATTTTGATTAGAGCTGACTTTACAGCAAATATTTGTGAAGCTAGCTAATGGGTTATGACCACTTTTGGTTATATTCTAAGAATATTTGTTGACCAATCAATTGTAACAACGAGTCAAGAGTATATACTACAAGCTCAAATATATTTCGATTGTTGAGAAAGGTGATTTTATAATGCTTCATGTGTTTAACGTTGGGCTATGAAACCTTAACAACCTTATTTTAACATCAATTGGTACTTGTCGGTTTGACTTGTCAGTTCACTTACTTTTGGCTTAGCTTATTTACATACTTAGAAAATGGCATGACTGAGGTCGTTTCAATACTCACGCTCTTTTGAATGCGGTTAGAAATACAATTAATTACAAATAACTCGCTGTTATATTTTTCCAAATGTTGTTAGCTCCATAGTTACAGGCCTAAAATTAATTCTAACAGTTAAAAAATACTATTTATTACTTTTTAGTTCTAAATTGGTTCTTAAACCTTACAGTTTGCTTAGTAAGATCTGATTGTTTGACATTTTTTAGGTAAGATTTTCAGGTAATATATGACGGTTTTAAGAGTTCGAGAATTCGGAAAAATTTTAATTTGGTTACTTATATTTTAAGTTGTTTATACCTGTACTGGCTCTTTTGGGTTTATTTAATAAATTACTCGAGATAGTTCATATTATAAATTGACAGTTATTAACAGAATATCACGTATTCAGCTGGATTAGGTTTTAAAATATTATCTGTTTCTATAATTGGTAGCATGAAATATTGTTTGAAAACACTGCGTATTGTATGAACTGTATTTTGAAATAAAATAAAAGTTCAATATTATGAAATGGATGAAATTTAAACAAATATTCTCGATAACAGCATCCCTGTTGAACTAGCTCTAAGCTTGAACTTTACACAACGAGTGAAGTACCAACCGTTGGCTCAGTGTGGATTCGAATTTTGAATCTTGCCCTCCGAAACCTTAGCCATTGCGGGTTTGAAATCATACGAACTATATGTATATGTTCGAATGATACTATTTATCTACCAGACCTATTTCAAAGTAGTAGCCTGATATTTTTACGTATCAATGCCATAAACAGGGTTTATGGCTACATATATGTAATAAAACGATGTAAATTAAATTTAAAACTCCTGTGTTCATTTAAATTGTCTTGTCAAGCAATGAGGATTAGACTTTTATGCTACCAACGATTTGTTATTTGAATAGCAATTGAAAGAGAACAAAATATTATAATTACTGTTAAAAATATACTGATTGTCATCACAAAGGCGCGAAGGATTAGTCGTAAAATTACTTTCCATTCTGAGTGGTGTCGAGATTGAAATTGTGGCCAGCTGAGTCCTTTCATCACGGCAACAGATGAGGATTTAGTCGGGAGGGATTTGTTGTTTTGGCTAGGGATAATATTTCGCTTTGAAAGTTAAAATACATTAGTAAATGTGTAAATGATAAGTTTGCCCTTTATTGCTAAGTCCTGAAGCATGGACTTTCAGTCTTCTGAGACTCTCCAGATATCCTGGGCTGCTACTGGCATGTACATTAGTAATGATTTTTTATTAGTATTATATAGTGTATTTGTAAGATAATGAAAACTGAAAATGGAATGCAATTTTTCCTTGAAACCTGCAGACCCCTTTAAAGTCAAAGGAAGATCATTTAGTATAATTTTTGTAATTTTAAATCGTTTATTCCCTTCCCAACTTTGATAGAGCCAGTGGCGGAGTGGTTCAAGGCGTCATGACTGAATTATACTGATAAAACCTTCGCAGAATTCCAACCTGCGCTATCCCTACTAACTCAGGTTCGAATCTTAAACATGACCATTGGTTCCTATAATTAATAATTACTTTGTACTGGACTCGTTCGTCCTCTTAATATTTATGAATAAGGTCCCTACATAGATAAGTAGAGTATGTTAAATGAGCGGAGAGAGAAAAAGTGTACACAATGTATTTTTATGATGAGCAACCATGAAATCAACTTTTTAGTTTACAAAATTTTGAATTTGGGACGTTAAGCATATGAGTGTCTATTGTTTATATACAGTAGTTAATTTGTGCACTGCAGCTTAACTTACTATCCGGGAAAATTGACAGTAACCTCAATGAAGCAGCAAAATCATTATTAACATGTCATGTGTCTTTATTTAATTGTAGACCATTAGCTAAAACCATTCCAAAATTGTGCTAAGGTACTCAGGGATAGTTGTTGAAGCTCTACAACGACGTGTCATTAGCGTAAAGCAGAGATGTCCCCTTTATTGGTTTGCAGACATCATTTGTATGGCTATGAAACAAAAGGGGACTTAGAACTAAGCACTGAGGGACATCCCAAACAACGCTACTTCTGATGACCATTGATTGTTCGAAAAAATCCTTTTGCTTTCAACTATCGTTGTAAGGTTTAAAAATCAGGGGTAATCAACTGAACCATAGAGTTGAAGTTTATAAGTCAGATCTGAATGATTGTCGCAATTGAGTGCTTTACTCATATAACATATGGAGGCTTGAACTGAAGTTACTGTCTTCACTAGTCATCCACTGAAGGTCTGTGACCTTCGACGATGGAAGCCTAACCAAATGTCACTAACAAGATCGTCATTTAATTAGACCGACCTCTTAGTAATCGTTTAATTGGTCATATGCAAATATTGCGATTATTATTTATAAGACCGGTAACACTGATATTGGTCGGTAACTTTTTGGGCCCTCTCTTAAAGATAGGACAAACGTAGGAAGTTTTTATTTATCATGGAAAACTCACTCCCAAAAACATTTATTCATGCTAAGAGGCTTCGCAATACAGCGAATTGTATATTTTAGCATACTGACTGAGAAATTAGTATAGCAGCTGTTTGAGCTTTTCAATCGTTTACTGTGCAAGTGAACACACAGTGCAAATACATTACAAGATAAGCACAAATACACTACAGTACAAATACAAAATGCATGAATATAGCAAAATACAAGCACAAAATGCACAAAAATTATGGTCATTGTATATGCTTTTGTGAATCCCTCTGGTCTGAGGAAGGTGAACGTGGTTTAACAAAATCGATCACCATAATATTTCTGTATTTTGTACTTCTATTGTACTATATTTGTGCATGTTGTACTTGTATTGTAATATATTTGTGCATTTTGTGCTTATATTATAATATATTTGTGTTGTGTGACGTTCACGTGTACTGTATATGTAACGACACGTATTATGCTAATTAGAAAACTATACTTTTACCGGCATCCACAGCATTTTTTGTGTAACGTGCTTCCATAAATTAAAACCTACGTTGTTTGTAGAGAATAATCTCTTTTAAAAGATCATCTGGTTTTAAGTGGGAGGAATTGACTTGATAGTACTTTTGTATAAATTCAACAGAATTTATAAAAAACTACTTAAGGTTCAGTGTTATGAGTTTTAACATTTCCTTGACCATTTAATTATCTTAATTGTAGCTCGTCAAGTAACTATTTTACCTGCCTTTGATTTAATTTAAGTTATATTGCAGCTATGCTTTATTTACTGCATGTTTGCAAAATATTTTTTTCTTTAGCTCTTATATTCCAGTGATGAAATACAATTTGTTCATAAACTATACATTACTTTATAACACTATCAAGCATTATTTTAATCTACCTAGATCTGCTAAGTACCAAAAAGTTTTATACTTTTTTAACCCAGGATTTTGGTATTGTTTCTGTTTATTTTCACACACAAAAAAATATTCAACTTTCAGTGTAAAATATTCAAAAAACAATAAAAAAAACATCAATAGCACAATAGTTCTGATTACGTTTTACAACATTTCCAAAAAAAATTTAGTAAGCCGGTTACTTGAAAGTATTAATGATTTTTTTAAAGATTTGTTTTGTTTATCAGTACAATTTTATTTGTACTTATAGGACGTCGGGTAGTGCGCCAACATTTAGTGTCAGTCGAGTAGTTACTATATCGAGCTTTATAATATATGTATGGTGCTGTAGTAGGTATATGATACTAAAGTGTAAAAGATTTTTCTTAAAGTCATTGCTATTTATTACTATATTTTTACTAACTAACCTATAAATTAATTAAACTAGCTATTAGCGTTTTCTTCGTAAAATCGTCGGATAAAATAGGAATTTACTGAAAAATTGTGACTCGCAGTAAATTCTCATTATTAATCATATTTCTTTTAAATTCATTTCCAATTCAAACCTGTTAATTTTTTTAATTAGTAAAATTAAGAATGTTCAAAGAACACTTAATTATATTTACAAGCAAACTAAATACAACATACACGTTACTTTAAGAAACGATGACTGGTAAAAAGAATCTGGATAACAACTCGCAGTTGGGTGACACAAAGTCTTGAGACAATCATGCAAGTTTTAATTCCACCTGGGACAATAGAGCCTCGCCACATCTGGTAGGTAAAATATTGTACGTTGTTCTCTTTGTCAACGTAAAGAAGTTATCTTGTTTTATCTGGATATTTGCAAATTATTTTGACCCGTCCAGTTAATTATTTTTAATAAAAGTATGGTTAAATTTTGTTATTGTTCACTAAAATAACTATGTCATAAGATTTCTGAAATATAATTTAGAACGTAACCCAAATAATTGAAAACAAAACAAATACGTTTATATTATACTTATAAAGTTCAACTTATATTTATTCTTTTGTGTTGTAGTAAATAAAAGTTTAATGAAACGTTTAGTACTTACAATAGTTTAACAAGTCAAATCAATATTTAAAATGTATGTATTACTATGTTTTGCGTGTTTAATTTTTTTTAACTAAATTGGGTTTTTAAAAGAATAATTGCGAATAAAAAGGCCCTTATTATTCTTCAAACTTGATAGATTTATGAGTTAATGTTATAATAATAGATCAAACACTCCAGTAATTATAATTTTCTATTTTGTAAGTCCTGAAAATGTTACCAGCTTCAGACTACCTACCATTGTCATTGTTTGCATTTTAAATTTATTTATAAAACATAAGGTAAACTAAAAATAAAATACGTGGAATAATTTTAATAAGAAAAATAAATATACCTATAAAAATTATACATGTTTAAAATAATAGTGGTAAAATTTCAAATGTTCCTGGTTCGTTATTAACAGGAACTTCTTTGTATTTTTTGTATTCATAATGTTGTATTCGTAATAAGAACAATAAGATGTTTTCTAAGGATCTAATTGTTCATTATTTTGAACTTCTTTAAGTAAATTACATTTTGTAAAATTATAATTAAAATTAATATGGTCTTTTGCCATAGCTGATTTCTCTTCTTAATAATTTTGAAAATGAGTTTTGTGTTCTTTTAAGCTTATTGCAATTTTTCTTTTGGTTTGGCCAATACATTTTTATTGCTGTCACACTCAATTTCATTAATATGTAATCGAAAATACTAAACATAAATTAAAAAATGAGGATAAGCCCAGAATTTATGAGATCGAATGTGATAATTGCAATACAAAATATATTGGTCAAACCAAAAGAATACTTTCTATAAGATTAAAAGAACATAAATCTCATTAAAAAATTATTTAGCGATGGCAAAACACTGAATCAATTTTAACCATAATTTTACAAAATGTAATTTACTTAAATAAGTTCAAAATAAAGAACAATTAGATGCTTATGAAATCTTGTATATACAGAAAATTTAAAGTAATTTTTGTTAATAACGATCCGGGAGCATTTGTCATTACTATTAATTTAAATTTATACTTTTACATTTTTATTTTTTCTAATTATTTTTATTTAAATCATTACACATGTTTTATTTTACCTCATATTTTACAAAGCAATTAAAAATATAAACAATAATAATTTAGTTTGTATTACGTCTGAAGATGTTAACTTTGTTAATAAAAATATACAGTTACTGGAATGTTTTATGTATCTATAACAATAAATATTCCTTTAACATTAGATAGCAGAGCTAATGATTACTATTTTGTGATAACTAAAGTAAACTAACTAATAAATAGTTAGGGTTGATCAAATGATATTTTTGATAACAAATATTTTAAAAAGCAGCTTATGAAAAAATTCAAATTACGGAAGCGGTTGTGTTTATTTTTGAATGAAAATATGCAAATATCCTGTTGTCTGAAGAGTTGGTAGATAACAAACAGACGACACCGGATTCTGCCTCTCGTCGTGAATGGAGACAATAGAAGGTTTAGAGATAAGCTTGGCGGAAAGGGACTAACTTATCCCCAAGTGTTCATGTGTTGGTTAACTGTTTGTTGGATTAAAGCCTGTGTCCTCACACCTCTAGGTATCGAGTGTGTAAGGTATATGATTCATAAACAGGGTGATTGGCACTAAGTGTTTCACATTTTACTAAGGTATTTTACACGATATTTGGAATAAAACAGTTGTTTGTGAAATTTTTTATTCAAGTTTCTCTTAAAATAGCAATTTTTAAAGTTTTTTTACAAAATTAGTGACCAATAAAGTCAGTTTTCCTACAGTAAATTAAATAAATTACTCAAAAGTGTAGTGTATTTTGAAATAACTTTCAAATTCCATCAGAATAAACGGTTTTTCATTAAAATTATTGCTTTAAATTGTGTTTTAAAGCACATGTAAGTAAAAAATTTGAAAGTTTTACAAATTCACTTCCAAATTTAAGAGGACTTTTCATTACCAAAAAGTGAATGTGAAAAGTGTCAAATTATCTTAACAAATTTCCTAATAAATCCTTCTTATTAGGTACAGTGGAATTAAAGAACGTCTTTCGTTGGCTGACATAGCTTAACGTTTTTGTAACTGAAAGCACGCCAAAATAATTTAACGACACCCTTTCAGTGCTTTCAGTGTCAAAAACCTAAAGCTATGTCAGCCAACGAAATACATTCTTTAATTCAAAATCTACCAAATAAAATAGGATTTATTAGGAAAGATTTAAAGATAGTTTGACACCTTTTACATTCGCTGTTTGGTAAAAAAAGTCCTCTTAAAGTTAGAAGTGAATTTGTAAAACTAAAATGTTGTACTTTCATGCGCTTTACACCACAATAAAGGCAAACAATAATAACGAAAAACAGTTTATTCTGATGGAAATTTAACGCTCTTTAAGGATATACCTCAGTTTTGAGTATTTTATTTTGATTTTTATAGGAAAACTGACTCTGTTAGCCAAAAGTCACTAATTTTGTAAAAGAACTTTGAAAATTCGCTATTTAAAAATAAATTTTAGTTAAAATGTCTAAAATCACTGTTATACTCCAAATACCATGTCAAATAACCCAGTAAAATTTTAAACACTAAGTGCCAACCACCCTGTAATGGTAGAATCACGAATTTGTATTATTTTTTTGTATGAAATAATTATTTAATGTTTGTATGTAAAGTGGTTACTAAACTCAACAAGCGTTATACTTTCCATTTATAACATTGCGTTTGTTGGGAACGAGAATTTGTGATGATTTATGGTAACTTAAGTTCACAGACGTCGTTTGACTTTAAGTGGTCGAGTTTATGCACCATGAAAAATAAATATTAATGGTTTAATGGACTGAGTACTATAATATTTTTTGATGCGGTACTCAATAGTTAAAAAGGTTTTCTTGAATGGAAGAACAGCTTCTTAATGCATTGTTTTCTCCATATAATGATAAACTTGTAATGTCTTGAGGACAAGTTATATAAAATAGTGTTTAATTTAAAATTATTTAGTGTTATAAAATTATGTTGATTACTAATAATTAATTAGTAAAATATTATACTGCAGGATATAAATATCCTCCACCAGTGTTACTTGTGCAACCAGTATTTCGGATTCTGGGGCACTAGGTTTTAATCCAAAAGTTGCATTTTAATGCAGTGTAAACAATCAGTGGAAGTCTGAGTCCTCTGGCCAACCAAAAACTAACACAAAATCTTTCATTGTTAAAACCAGGTAAACCTTTCGAGTTAGGAAATTCACTATATGAACAGAAAATTCAAATTTTAACTCTCAAAAAACCCAAAATGACAGATGAGAACACAATAGATTTTTGTGATTATAGATCTAATTAAAATGTAAATTAATAAAAGAATCCATAAAAATACTCCACATCTGGGTGTTGCATTTACAATCTCCAAGAACATTACTCTAAATTCAATTACTGATCTTAAGCCCATTATTAATAGACTCATGACTATATCACTGAAAAGTGCACATAAATCTTACATTTTAATGTATATGCACGCCTTATTTATTAAAGTTAAATGTTGCCTGATATGTTAAAGAAAGTATGTCTATTTCTGATAAAGTAAACAAATTATGGGAAAATTGGTAAATGCAATCTTGAAATGACCACAAAACCATGTTGAAATCTTAATGGGTGTTTTTAATGCTCAGTTAGGCAGAGAAAGAAATTTTTAGAAAATTACCGGCCCATAAATGAACAAATAAAAATGGTCAAGGACTTGTTAAACTTTGTAAATTGTTAAATCTTAAAATTATATCAACTAACTTTTTTTAAAGACAATACCCTTTAAAAACACTTGGTGATCTCCTAACTTGTACTAAGAGGAGTTCCTAAGTGATCATGTAACGATGTCGTACACAAATTACAAACAGATTCAAAATGTACAAGTCCTAAAAGGAGCAAACGTTGACTCAGACCTAACACAAATAAAATTAAAACGTAAACCCAAAAAAAAAAAAAATAAAATAAAAATAAATCTACTATTCCAAAACTGTATTAGTGCACTAGGATAATAACTCCAAACTTTGCATCTGCATTTGATAAAAAAAGTCTAAAAAACTAACAGGAATTAAAAGAAAAAGTTATTAAAACTGTACTTTACAACACATTTTGTACAACAAAATTAACCAGCTATCAACCACAAAGTCTTTGCTTTAAAAAAGAAAATGGTAATTTAGTTCTCAACAATGAAGACAACTATAGGGAACTTGCTAAATATTTGAGAAACTTCTAAACTGTACTTAACCAAGTATTAAATTTCCTTCACCTATAATATAAATATCAACACAGATTCACAAAACCCGATTAAAGCGAAATAAGTAGGCAACAAAAAACGCATTCAGTGACGATGGAATTGTAGCAGATATTTGAAATCAGCAATACTCAATACAAGAAAAAACACAAGTGATAAAACATATCTGTTCAACAGAAAAAATACCTAATGTATGGAAAAATGCTCTATTAACCCATTACATAAAAAAGGGACAGCACTGCTGTTAACAATTACATGGGAATCTCTCTTATTCCAGTCACATACAAAATTCTCTCTCAGTGTCTTCTTGATCGTCACAAGCAACAGTTCGAACCAAAACTTAGTAAATGCCACGCCGGTTTTAGACCGAACTGATCTTTCTCGCAACAAATTATAAACTTAACAGGAATCCTTAGATATCAAAAGATATATAACAAAAATATTGTTTATACATTTTTCGATTTCAAAAAAATAAACCACGAATCTTTCTTCAACATTTTAAATGAATAAGACCTTAAAACTCAAGCATTGATAAGGTAAACACTAACTAAAACTAAATCTAAAGTAAAATTAATGGGCAACATTTCTGAAAAAGTTTAATTTAATACCGGATTTAGACAAGGAGATGGGCTTTCACTCTTGCTATTTAACTGCGTTTTAGAAAAAGTAATACAGGAATGGCGGAAACAAAAAAGCAGAACATAACTTAGGTCAACCCATTAAGTTAGGTACTGTATAATCAATGTTAAAGTTAATTGTTTAGATTTTTCAGATGATATTGCAATCCTAGATTGAGATATTAGCACTGCCCAAAACAAATTAGAATCTTGAAAGAAATTGCGAAAAAATAGGTCCAACAATTTCATTTGAAAAAAATACACGATTTTCCTCAAATCTGCACCAAAATTCATAAACAAAAAATATGGAAAAATAAAAAGAGCATCTCTATTTAATTAGGTAAAATTATACAAGAATCAGGACTATAAAAATTCGCAAATGAAGCTCGCTGCAAAATATGGCAGATTAACACAAAACATTTACTATAAAAATTCACTCTCAAAATACACAAAACTCAGACATTACAACACAGTAATTAAACCAGAATGTATTTATGAGGCTGAAACTTTAGTTTTAAACAGAAAAACTGACATTGAACAAATGAAAAAAAGAGAAAGGATGATTATAAGAAAAATACCAGGCCCGTTGAACACTGACATTCACACTCTTAGGCTTGGAAGTAATAAAGAAATGGAAGAATACACTAACATACATTCTGACATGAAAAAACAAAGACTACAATTTTACCGACACATAAAAAGAATGGCACCTAGTTGATTAACAAAACAAATTGTAGAATTTCATGAAATTCGAAGTAGGTCAAAAACAATTAAATAAAATCAATTCATTATTTATTTATCTTTATCTTTATACAACTAGTTTAACAGCTACAAGAGTAAAAAATAAATACATACAAAGATAACCCCACATGGGAAGATCCTGTGGGTGGGGACTGAGCCATTTATCAGTCCTCTTATGAAAATAGCTCATGACACAATAAATAAATAAGTTATTGATTTATGTGAAAGTAACATTTTATGTACATTCTTGTAGGAGAAATCGTGTCCTGCAACATACCCATATTTTTTGGAAGACCGTCTTTCGTATATTTTACTAATTCTTTGGGATAAGTAGCATATTTTTTTTGAATAAATTGTAATCAAATCAGTCTATTGTAAGGTTTTACATTATTTCTTACGCAGTTCGGCAGGTGACTTTTACGGACAAGTTGGCCGCGCCATAGGCTACAACTTTTCTTATTTTTGCACATACTTTTTTATACAACAAAAAAAACTCTAAATAAGTGACATTGAGCAAAGCTAGTTGTTGTAATTAGACCGTATGGGATAGACCGCTCTTACTTCCACTGTATAACCTCACACAAAACAGGTGTTAAAGGAGTAAATTGAAAGGAAATTGAGAATTGAATTCATATTAACAATCTTCCTTAGCATTATATTTTTTTAAATTAAAAATTCACTCGACAGTTCGCATGGAATTTTAGACTTATGCGTGAACTTTATTCGACAACTGAGCACTGACAGTTGGCTCAGTGGGGACTCGAACCTTGGAACATGCCCTCCGCAGTCCGAAGCCAATGAGCCACCATGCTGGTGAGGTACTAAAGAATATTTTGCGTTCTTTCAAATATTTTAACATCTCAACTATGCATTCTTTCACTTCACTCAATACATTTACTATCATTAACAAAGCCTCCACTCCGTACTTTCACTACTTATGTATTAACTTTATTACACTATTGATAAAGGTAACCATTAACTATGAACCGGATTGCTTATTGGAAGAAATACACTTGTAAATTTGCCTCTTCATAAGAAAACACGTGTATTTTTTAAGTTAATATTTTCTATTCAAATCAATTTATCTTAAGGGTATACATTGTTACTTAACTTTTTTTTCAAATAAAATAGATTATTTCACAAATTTTTTCTTAAATAATATTATATACGCTAGTAAAACCTGATTTTATATAACAAATAATGTACAAGTACAAATATATTTATGAAAAATAAGTATTTTCCATAAATTAGGCATACAACAAAATCTAAATTAAATATAAGAGTATTTGAAAACTAAATATTAAAAAATGAAACAAGAATATTTGCTAGAAAATATGAGGTAGATACAAAAAATATTTTTCATACTACCCGTGGCCACATAATATGAAGGTAGTTAAAGCATATGATCCTTTGTGTGTTGAGGTTTCTTTATTGAAACTGTGCTTGCATCCACGATAAAGAAGCAGATGTTTAACTCAGTTCAGGTCCAGGATACATACAAAGACTTAGAAAGTAATATCTTCCCAAAGAGTTGAGGCTTACTTTGAAATTCTAATCTCCCTCGATTGATTGAGGCTGCTTTGTAATAACAGTTGCAAACTCTGTTCCAAATTGTTTAAGGTCTAATAAACAATTTTAAATTAAATCTGTTAACAACTAATATATAATCGAAAATTGCATATACGAAAGAGCAAGATCTCATAAACAATATTTATTATAAAAACTTTCAAATGAAAAGGAAAAAATATACCACGTAAATTTAACAGCATGTCAATAGACAGTAATCACTACTATATTTAGACTTTATTCTCTATTGGTAATAGTTACTTGGTCAATAAGTATTATCATTTATATTTGTGTGATTTAGTTTATAACAAAACTTGTTCTGTCATGCGATGGAGAAAAATAAAAAAAGAGAAAGAAGCTTTCTAGAATGAAAAAGACAATATGAAAAGAGCTACTAATAAAATAGAGAAAGCAAAGATAGCAAGGGCATAATGGACAATTACCTTTGTAGAAGTGGACCATGCGTTCAAGTGGGCGCGCGCACGACGGAGCCTGGCTGGTAGCAAGGGATGGTAGCAATGAGCTAATCTCTAAGTGGGAAGAATTGCCAAGTGGATTCTAAAATTGCAGTAAGTGGAGATGGTTTGACGTATACTAACCTCTATTCTTGTGTTATTGGATCTTTGTGTCAATTTTTCAGTTCTTTTGAATTCTAGAAAAAACTTGTTTTTTATTGTAGTAAAATGTATTTTCATTAATTCTAAACACTGAAAAAAAAAAAAAAAAAACAATTCTGGACGGTTCTTTAATTTAACAGGCAGTGGTACAAGGATAACCATGACACTCACGTGTACTAATTGTTTTGAGCAAAAACCACTTGACAGCATAGTTTGCTAAAAGAAAAGAATGTTTGCCAACTGTGTCCAACTGCCCACCAAGAAACCCAAAAGTAAATACTGTTCACCAACTGTGTCCAACTTCATGCCAGGTAACCTAAAAGTAAAGACTGTTCGCCAACTGTGTCCAACTGCCCGTCAGGTAACCTAAAAGTAAAGACTGTTCACCAACTGTGTCCAACTTCATGCCAGGTAACCTAAAAGTAAAGACTGTTTGCCAACTGTGTCCAACTGCCCACCAGGAAACCTAAAAGTAAACACTGTTCACCAACTGTGTCCAACTGCCCGGCAGGAAACCTAAAAGTAAATACTGTTCACCAGCTGTGTCCAATTTCATGCCAGGTAACCTAAAAGTAAATACTGTTCACCAACTGTGTCCAACTTTATGCCAGGTAACCTAAAAGTAAAGACTGTTTGCCAACTGTGTCCAACTGCCCACCAGGAAACCTAAAAGTAAAGACTGTTCACCAACTGTGTCCAACTCCCCACCAGGAAACCTAAAAGTAAAGACTGTTCACCAACTGTGTCCAACTGCCCGCCAGGAAACCTAAAAGTAAATACTGTTCACCAACTGTGTCCAACTTCATGCCAGGTAACCTAAAAGTAAAGACTGTTTGCCAACTGTGTCCAACTGCCCACCAGGAAACCTAAAAGTAAATAATGTTCACCAACTATGTCCAACTTCATGCCAGGTAACCTAAAAGTAAAGACTGTTCGCCAACTGTGTCCAACTGCCCGCCAGGTAACCTAAAAGTAAAGACTGTTCGCCAACTGTGTCCAACTTCATGCCAGTTAACCTAAAAGTAAAGACTGGCTTACTGTGTCCTAACCTAAAAGTAAAGACTGGCTTACTGTGTCCAACTTCATGCCAGGCAACCTAAAAGTAAAGACTGTTTGCCAACTGTGTCCAACTGCCCACCAGGAAACCTAAAAGTAAATACTGTTCACCAACTATGTCCAACTTCATGCCAGGTAACCTAAAAGTAAAGACTGTTCGCCAACTGTGTCCAACTTCATGCCAGTTAACCTAAAAGTAAAGACTGTTCGCCAACTGTGTCTAACTGCCCACCAGGAAACTTAAAAGTAAATACTGTTCACCAACTGTGTCCAACTGCCTGCCAGGTAACCTAAAAGTAAAGACTGTTCGCCAACTGTGTCCAACTTCATGTCAATTAACCTAAAAGTAAAGACTGTTCGCCAACTGTGTCCAACTTCATGCCAGATAACCTAAAAGTAAAGACTGTTCGCCAACTGTGTCCAACGTCATGCCAAGTAACCTAAAACTAAAGACTGTTTGCAAACTTTGTCCAACTTCATGTCAATTAACCTAAAAGTAAAGACTGTTCGCCAACTGTGTCCAACTTCATGCCAGTTAACTTAAAAGTAAAGACTGTTCGCCGACTGTGTCCAACTTCATGCCAGTTAACCTAAAAGTAAAGACTGTTCGCCAACTGTGTCCAACTGCCCACCAGGAAACTTATAAGTAAATACTGTTCACCAACTGTGTCCAACTGCCTGCCAGGTAACCTAAAAGTAAAGACCGTTCGCCAACTGTGTCCAACTTCATGCCAGTTAACCTAAAAGTAAAGACTGTTCACCAACTGTGTCCAACTGCCCACCAGGAAACCTAAAAGTAAAGACTGTTCACCAACTGTGTCCAACTGCACGCCAGGAAACCTAAAAGTAAATACTGTTCACCAACTGTGTCCAACTTCATGCCAGGTAACGTAAAAGTAAAGACTGTTTGCCAACTGTGTCCAACTGCCCACCAGGAAACCTAAAAGTAAATACTGTTCACCAACTATGTCCAACTTCATGCCAGGTAACCTAAAAGTAAAGACTGTTCGCCAACTGTGTCCAACTTCATGCCAGATAACCTAAAAGTAAAGACTGTTCGCCAACTGTGTCCAACGTCATGCCAAGTAACCTAAAACTAAAGACTGTTCGCCAACTGTGTCCAACTTCATGTCAATTAACCTAAAAGTAAAGACTGTTCGCTAACTGTGTCCAACTTCATGCCAGTTAACCTAAAAGTAAAGACTGTTCGCCAACTGTGTCCAACTGCCCGCCAAGTAACCCACCAGGCTACCAGCGTGAATAAGGGACCATCCAGGCTGCATTTTGTTAGTACCTTTACGCGATGAATCGTTCGTCACTAATTACATAATTTACGGTTTTTTGTGACTAATTTAAAACTTTTTCACGCAAAGGGTCATATTTCAAGATGAAAGAAAGCAAATTAATTACTACTTACGTAACAGGACTACATTGAAGGACTTCCGCGTGGCACTTCCTCAAAGTAATCAAACGTAACTTAATACGTAGTGAGTAATTCCGAGAAATTTCCTACCAGAAACAATTGCCAAAGTTATATCAGGCTTTATGTTTAATTTGCACGAATGTAATTCTATTCCATATTAATAATATGATATTCTTAGCTTAAATATTTTGCGGTTATCATATTGCTTTAGCTTGATGTTATTTAGTAAACATTTAATATTAGTTATATTTAATAGTAAAATTAAATAAACGTGTCTGCTGACTATCAACTAAACTCATGATAGTCAGCAAACAGTTTTTTTACAAGCTGTAAAATCATTCTCTTAAATTAGTTCAAAAATGTACAGTAAGTCATATAATTAAACCAAATAAGTTTTTTATATCTATTTCAATTCAAGTATGGAGTTTAGGACTTTTAATTCGTCCTTACGTTATGTTAAATGGAAATTGATGGTGGAACATATATGGGGGTTTTGGAAGCGTATCCCATAACAAGCGAAGTCTCTATTTTATGAGTTTGCTTATTAACTGGATTTCACCATATATTGAACTACTTTTTTCCTTTGTCTAGCACTACTAGTCTACAAGTGCTATTTTCCTTCTCGTTCTAATGTCGGGATGAAACCGATTCACTCTCCTAGTAATCCCCGTGGAACCCTCTTAGCTACAATGTGTTAAAATCAAAAGAATACTTAAGAAAAAAACTGTTACTCATTGATGATAAATCATTAATTTACTAATAGGAAAGTTAAGGTTAAGTAAAAACAATTATACATGATGGATTTAATTTTATTAATATAATAACCTTACATATCAGTTTATATGCACACAAAAACAATAAAAACAAACGCCCAAGTGGCAACGAACAAAGAAGACGAGCTATCCGTCTTATGTTCGAAATTGGGTCCACACATTATTGTGGTGAGTGAGACTGGCTTCAGTCAAACCACCAAATTCTAAATTACAATTTGGTGAATGTATTCTGTAGAGAAAACAAAAAGGGGAAGGAGTGGGCATTTGTACAACGCTAGTGGGAATTTTTACAAAGCTAACTACAGTGACTATATTAACTAGGATACTAATATAACAGTGACAAGTTGTTCCAATATTCAAAAAAGTTGACCCACGCTTAATAAATAATTACCAACCCATCTCGATTCTCCCAGTATTTAGCAAGATGTTTGTAAAACCTTTTCTCTTTTAACTCTCAAAATGTCTTGAGAAACACGATCTGCTTTCGAATGACCAATTTGGGTTCCGTGCAGGAAATTCCACAACGGACACAGTAATGTAACCTGAGGTTAGAGATAAAAACGAGGCATGATTTGTTAGAGAAACTGCTTGCGAATACACGTAACGTGGTACTGACCCACCCGCCCACCCATACACGTAACGTGGTACTGACCCAGCTGTTTACATACACATACATTGGTACTGACCCACCCGTCCACCCATACATGTACGTTGGTATTGACCCAACCACCCATACACGTATGGTGGTACTGACCCACCCACCTACCCATACACGTACGGTGGTATTGACCCATCCACCCACCCATACACGTACGGTGGGATTGACCCACCCACCTACCCATACACGTACGATGGTATTGCCCCACCCACCTACCCATACACGTACGGTGGTATTGACCCATCCACCCACCCATACGGTGGTATTGAGGGCTAGAACCTATCTCTAACCTCAGTCTAACAGTATAAGTAACCTCGTTGACTTAATTGTTGGAAGAATTGAGAATAAGAAACCTACAGTGTATTTGTCGATCTCTCAAAAGCTTTTGATTGTGTGGATCATGAAATTCTCTTACAAAAGCTCAAACGCTATGGAATCCGAGGAGTGCCACTAGCGTGGCTTAGCTCGTATCTCAACAACAGAACACAATATGTTCATTCATCTTTTAAATTTCAAGCTAAAGTATGGAGACCCACAGGGGTCTATTGTTTCTTATTTACGTTAATGACGTTGGCTTGGCTTTACAATATGGACATTTAGACCAGTATGACGATGACACGACTCTCCTCTTTAAATCAGCCTCAACTGAACTATTGCAAATGTAATCGTTTCTCGATTTAAACAGTTGCATTCAACATTTCCAATAATTAAATATAAATACCAATAGTTAAAAAAAAAAATATATATATATATATATATATTTGCAATTCTGCTTGTGACTTAAGGTCTTAGTGTAATGACTTAGTAACTTGTGACTTAAGTCCAGTGGTAATGGCAGACAACGCCGTCTTACGGGAGGTCGAGTCAGCAAAGTTCCTTGGAATATACGTTGAACGAAGTTTGACCTTCTAGTCATCTGGACTATGTCTGTGCCAAAGTCTCATCATGCACTTACGCCCTGAGAAAACTGTCAAAGTTTCGTTACAGTCGAAATATGCGAAAATTTCGTTACACTTTTGAGGCCGGCTAACTGAGATGGGTTTTACCCGTCCGGTCACGGGGTGGTTCAGAAGTCACCTTCAATCCGTCCACTATTTTATTAATAAAAATTGTATCGAAATACACTCACCACATATTTCTGCAAGATACCGTTTGTAAGGAATTGTTTTCTTACTAAAGGAATTTTGTCCTTAAGGGAGTTCCATATTTATGCAGAATACACAATGAGGCAAGACAAGAAGAGTGACAACGGTTATTAGGCCCTTGAATTTTCATCCTGCTGATCATAATACCATATGGTTAAATTAGCTTCCAACATATATATATATATATATATATATATATATATATATATATATATATATATAAATTCTGTTGTGAAGACATTTGCTTGGTATTTAGTTACATTATTTAAGAAGAGGTAATCACTCTTAACTTCTTAGATCTAATTTAAAAACTCCCTATGTAGGCTTAACACCTGTTTGTATTTTGTTTAATGATTTATGAGGCATAATAGATACTGTACTAACAACTTTAATAAAGGGCATTATACTGTACAATAATTAAACTATTCTATTTTCTGGAACGTTTACCATATATGAGGAAGACTAGTTAAAAAATTACATCGTAACTTGGAGAGTGTGTAATTATACGATTTTCGGTAACGAGATTGAAGAGTTGAATGATGATTTTATTATTTTATGATTCGACTGCTATTTTAAAAAAATCATCCTTTCAGTAAATGTATTCTATTATCTTCATTTTTAAGGCTTGGCAAAATGTAACAATGTGAAACCTAAGAAATAAAAATATGTGAGACGTAGTAATCTGAATGTTTAGTGAAATTTACATTTTTATAATTACTTAATTTAACACTTACATTAAAATAAAAGTTATTTAAATTAATTTATTCTAATATGACTTTTGAATTTACATAGGGTATAGAAAATTAATAATGCATATATGGTTATATGTTCTAGGTTAATATCTTTTAATTGTATGTTTTTATAAATAAATACAGTCTTTTTAAAGGCTTGTTAGTAAATTAAAAAAAAAAATATGTGTATACTGGGTGACACTCCTGCACGCTTCACGTTACAACCCCGACTCTTGATCCTTCATATGTATACTTAAATTAAAGCTCCCGATGTGAAAACTTCAAGAAAAGACACAAATATGTACTTTTTTCACTCATTAACAATATGGCGGCCTTTTTTACCCCAAAAAAACCCCAATGTAATTCTTATGAAAAAATCACAAAATAGTAGTTGTTATTACCTAGCTTGAGTACAATTTTCAAACCTTTTACACGCGTAATAAACGCACACCTTATACATGAATTTAAGCTTAATAACTAAAAAACTTGTGGTATCGGGAACCCAAAAAAACTGAAATGCTTTAAAATGTAATATTTTCTAAAACTGATGTTATCTACTCAAGTGGGGTATCAGTTTAAAGCTATTTTTTGCTCCTGAATCCAAATATACCATCATATTTTTTATAGGCCAATTAATAAGGGGTTCATGCCCTCTCTCTCTCTCTCTCTCTCTCTCTCTCTCTCTCTCTCTCTCTCTCTCTCTCTCTCTCTCTCTCTCTCTCTCTCTCTCTCTCTCTCTCTTTCTCTCTCTCTCTAAAAAAAAAAAAAAAAAAAAAAAAATACGCCCGAGTGGTAAATCAAACTATAGGTACTTATCTCCCAAATCATAAGATATCATTGTATCTTGGGGCAACATTTAAGGGATCTTACCAAAATAATAAAAAAATGCTCAAACCCCCAAAATTGGGTTATGTTAAACTAATATTCCCAATTTGTAGACAAGACCTACTCAATTTTGTCTACAGGTATGGGTAGGAGGGAGAGCTAATGTCATCAGCAGTGCCTTTTAAAGTTGATTTTTCAGGATGAGAAAGTTTACAAAGCACTGTAAGCCATAGTATAAGGAGCAGAAATGGCTGGATGAAAAGATATTATCATAAACACGCTGTGATTGCAGTCCAAAGGGGATTCGTGGACAGAAGTATTTTGGATAATTTTTGTATTAAAGTTCTGTTTCATTTTTGCTATTCAAATGCAATTTATTGTTTAAATATATATATTTACTGAAGTTGGGGGACCTGGTCTTCATAGGTTAGCCGGGACCTATATCGCTCTTATTTAATTTTTGGAAATTAAATATTTCTAAAATATTGATATGTGTGATACAGTTTAGTTATACAACTCACTTTAACTCTGAATACGCACAAATGCGTAAGTAATTCAATTTGTGAATTGTAGTGAACCGACCGCCTGGTAACCAGGTTTGCCTAAGATAATGGTAGTATTACCTAAAAGTTTATATGTACTAGAGAACAGACGCGCTCGACGGTATCAGAACTGTACAAACGCAACCACTCTAATTTTCCCCGCCGAAGAGACTTTCCACGCTTTCTGACCCGCTCCCAAGCTACTACCAATGGAGCCACTTCACGCACTACATATCTGCACTGCGGATTACAGTAAACAATTCCTCAAACTGTAATTAGAGTTGGTAACTTAATGACGTTAATAACTCGTACCTCAACAAAGGTACACAATATGTTCATTCATCTTCAAATTTAAAGCTGAAGAATGGGGTCCCACAGGGATCTACCCAGGCCTTTATTGTTTTTAATAATGTACGTCAATGACTTAGGCTCGGATTTACATTATGGACATCTAGTTCAGTATGCTGATGACACGACTATCTTCTTCAAATCAGATTCAACTGAACTCTGAGAAATGCAATCGTTTCTAGATTTAAACAGTTGCTTGGATGCAAATTAAAGTTAAATACTAACAGTTCAAAAACAAATTATTTGCAACTCTGCTTATGAAATAAGATCTTATTAAATAGTCCAGTGGTAATAGCAGACAACACCGTCGAGTCAGCAAAGTTCCTTGGAATTTACTTTGATCGAAGTTTGATCTGGGCAAGCCATGTGGACCATATCTGTGAAGTTTCATCAGGCGTTTACACCCCGAGAAAACTGTCAACGTTTTGTCCAACCTAAGTTCTCCTCATGGCCTACTTTGGTCGAATTCATTCCCACCTCACCTATGGAATCCCAGAATTGGGTGGATGCTCAAGCACTCAATTCCTCCGAATGTTTGGGGGTTAAGTGTTATAGAGGACTTAACAGTCCAACCTCGCCCCTTTAATAAAGGCATTTTTCATTTCCTTTCAATGTTCAAACTGGAAACGAAGCAGTAGGTATTATTTCAAAACTAAATTCTAGAGAGTCATGTAAAACAGGCTTTATTGAGCTGAGATTACTAGCACTGCCCTGTTTCTACATCCTTGAAACTACTCTGCTCCTTATGACTAAGTGTCACCTTAGACATACACACGTAGTGACATACATACGTACGGAACCAGAGGAAGGGACGGTTACAGAATAGGACACACACAGAACGGTGATATACGAGCACTTACCGTCGCAGGTGCGTGCTATGTTTATCAGTAGCCTAATCGACTCATTGAAAAATAATCCAGTGTCCCAGGCACTAAATGTCAGACTGAGGGTTTCTTGACTCAAAAGGCCTTCTACTCGGTGGGAGAGTTCCTTCAATACAACTGGGAGAGCGAAACTCGGCTCGGAGCAGGGCTTGACTTTGCCAGAGTATGAATTAAGCTTTGAATGAACGTTGGAAACGTAAGTATGAATAAAAGAATGAGTGCTGTAAGAGGTTTCACATTTTTATTTGTTAGTTTTATTCCTATTTACTATGATTTGTTGTACAAAACAAACTGTTGTCAATGCAAAAAAGATTTATAATTATTAATAATGCATAAGAAATGTAATTCATGCATTTTAAAGTAATACAAACGTACACAGGTTAAAAATATTTAACTTATAAAAATTTTTTAATATTTAATATTGAATATATAGTTAAATTGTATAAAATAATGAAAGAGAATGATACAGTCACAAAAACACCGTTTACAAAGTTTCCTTTTTCCTTTCCTTATAATTAATGTCAGTTAAAGTTACGACAAATTGTAAATATTTTTATGATGAACATTTCGAATTTTAGCTGTAATATAGATAATAATTTGAAACATTTAAAAATGACAATTACGATGAAATCATATATGTAGAACCACGTCTAGAACTGTTATCGGCACTGGTTGTTGTCACTGTCCACCCGGCATTCGCCCTCAGGATGGGCTGCGAACAGCTTGCCGTTGGTGCACATACATATCTGGTAGCCTCTGGGCACTGGGCCTCCTTCTATGTGGAACGTTCTAAGTGGCACTGGCTGCGGTTTCTGCAAGTTGACGCTCTCTAAATTAGGAATGTATATACCTGGAGCCTTCATCTTCACCTGAAATTTGCCATGAAACCAGTATATTAAACACTAGCTTGTAAAAACAAATTGCTCAATTTATGCTATTTATTTATCTCCATGGGAAGAGTTCTAAAAACAGTGAGAATATTCTTAGTTAAAACTAGCCCATTGTATCGATGTACTGTGTATTTTATGAAGACAAAAACATTATTATATTATGCAGACTACAATATTATAGTCCAGCTGTTCTAACTTTATCTCTGAGGTTTGTGAGCTAACCTGGAAAATCGACATAGGCAACGTGTATGGGCAGGCGGTTGGGACATTACTACCATACGTGTATAGAGCGTACGGTTGGGTCATTACTACCGTACATGTAAAGGTGGGTAGTTGGGCCATTACTAGCGTACGTGTATGGGCGAGCGGTTGGACCATTGCTACCGTACATTTATGGGTGGGTGATTGGGCCATGACTACCGTACATGTATGGGTGGGCGATTGAGCCATGACTACCGTACATGTATGGGCGGGCGGTTGGGCCATTACTACCGTACGTGTATGGGTGGGCGATTGGGCCATGACTACCGTACATGTATGGGAGGGCGATTAGGCCATGACTACCGTACATGTATGGGCGGGCGGTTGAGCCATTACTACCGTACATGTATGGGCGGGCGGTTGGGCCATTGCTACCGTACATTTATGGGTGGGCGATTGGGCCATGACTACCGTACATGTATGGGTGGGCGATTGAGCCATGACTACCGTACAGGTATGGGCGGGTGGTTGGGCCATTACTACCGTACATGTATGGGTGGGAGATTGGGCCATGACTACCGTACATGTATGGGTGGGCGATTGGGCCATGACTACCGTACATGTATGGGCGGGTGGTTGGGCCATTACTACCGTACGTGTATGGACGGGCGTTTGGGCTATTATTACCGTATGTGTATGAACCGGAGGTTGGGCCATGACTACCGTACATGTATGGGCGGGCGGTTGGGCCATTACTACTGTACGTGTATGGGCTGGTGGTTGGGCCATCACTACCGTACGTGTTTCGGGAGTCTAAGTCCTCCAGATACGTATCCTACCCTATATAACTCAACATGGAAGCTTACATAATTTTATTATCAGTTTTCGGGGATCTATGCTCTCCATATACGTATCCTACCCTACATAACTCAACCTGTAAACTTACATTAGTGTAAGATCGGTGTTTGGGAGTCTACGTCCCCCATATACGTATCCTATCCTACATAAATCAACCTGACTTAACTTAACCTACATTAGCTAAGCTACCTTAATTTAATGTGCAGTTGTTACTGTAAATTAACATCAATTGCATAGAAAATATTTTATTAGTTGTCATCATTTTCTAAAATCACCCTCACTTACAAAATAGTTCAGCTATTCAGTACCTCAGTTGTTTATCACAATAAAGAGCAGAGCGTTCATTAGAAAAAAATATTGTGATTTAAAATTTTTAATATTTCTAAATTCTAGGTACCTGGCCCTCAGAGGATGCTAACTGCAGGCTTGACTGACAAGATGCGGTGATATCTGCTGCTCTGCTCTCTATTGACACACCGTTAGGAGCCCTTACGTACAGTCGCCGAGTGACCGACTCCAGCCTGCTCATAGACAAAAGCAAAAACTATATCACCATGGTTTTAATTACCAACCGTTATATAACACTATCCTAAACTCTCTAAGCTGCATTGGGGGGGGGGGGGGGTAACATGTTGTACGTGTGTTAGTGAGGCAGGCTCATTACTATTCCTAGAGACAGCTGTGTAAAATCTATTTAAGCCTCTGGCTACCCCAAATTATTAAAACATATAACTTACGAATTTCTTTACCAATCAACTAGATTTTAAGAAATTTTCTTTTTATTGAATTTTATGTTAAGTTTAGTGTTTGTTCGGATATAATTTTAAGCACTCACATGAGATCGGTGCCTAAGTTGGATCTCAACATCGAAGTCTGAACGCTCCCAGCAAAATGGACTCCTCCTAAAATATACCACATTTTAATTACGTTTAAAATTATAGTTTATAATGTATTTGTACTCTCAAGTAAAGTTAGTATTTCCAAAAGCAATAATTCCATATACATAAAATATGAATCATACGTAAAACATTAAATAATTTACATAGGCCTTAAAGAGCATTTGTCTTTTCCCACTTCCTAAACAAAATGAATTAACCATGAAACGCCTCAAAATATAGATTCATACAGATCGCTCATCTCCAAGTCATGTAGTGGTTACGTTGTTTTCTGTAGTTGTTGGACCTGCCACCATTTTGGATTTTATTAACAAAAACCTATCTAAAGCATTGCTAATTAAAAGTGGGGTCCCTCAGGGGTCGAGTCTCGGTCCAGCACTCTTTTAAATCCATATTAATGATTAAAAGTTTTCAATAAACTCTGCCTAAATCATCTTGTGTCCATAAGGCCAATGGTAATTTAAAATAAATACGACGGTTTTATTTACGAACGTAATATTTTTAACGACGTTTCAAAAAGGCGGGGACGCCTTGCAGCGAGTTGAACGTTTGTGGACTGAAGGGGTGACTGAGTTGTCAGGCCAATTTCCAGTCCACAGAGGGACATTACTGGTGTGTGAGTGGTTCTCTGTGTCTGATACTCCTGTACGTTACTTACTTACACTGACTTGCAGATAGAGCGCTAGTTCCAGTTGAACAATAAGCACAATGTTCGCTATGCCATATGATCAATCTGTGTGCAGTTGGTTGTGTATTTAAAAGTGCTTTAATCATAAAATTTCAACAATAGAATGCATCACCTTCTAACACTCGGAGGATGTCAGCTCCCACGTTGACATGGTGGCTGTCAGAAGTGAACAACGCTCTGCCTCTGAGATCAGCCACTCGGAATTGGGAGGCTGTGGCCACAACTTCTTGACGATCTGTACAACAGCACGATATATTTAACGAATCAAAATTCTTAGAAATACTAAAAATATTACATAAATGCGTGATCATATTTACTAAAAATGGCAGACTTGTTTTATCTGAGATTCATAAAATAAGAACTCATGTTTTGTAATTTTTAATTCGTCGTGGTGAGTTCATTCATTTCTGAATCAAACTTTGCAGGAGTTCACAAGACTAGAATAAATACCTACTAGGTTCCTGTGTGGCACTCCAGAAGTGAAGGGTCTGTGACTGTGCGGGTATCTTTGACCTGACGATGGCACTCATATTGTAGGAGGCCTCAAAGGATAGAGGCTGGCCCTGCCTGGAAGACATGTGACCGGTGACTAAGGAGTCCAGGACATGGCTGATGTCTTTGAGATACACTCCACCTGCTGATATGCTAAGTGCTCCCAAACCTCCCTAGTAACATAGATTTAAAGATATTCGTTAATGCTTAATAAAATAAATAACATTGTATATACTCGACAGTAAATAGATCACATAATAACATATTAATATCATATCAGTAAGGACTTATTGTATTATTTGAGCTCTGATTCGTTTAATTCATACACTTTTTATATTATACTATACAATACCATCTGAAAGCTCTTGTTTCGCTACGGGTTGGTTCTCAGTGCTTGCTTACCCTTCGTGGTTCTCTCTAAGTCATGAGAAATATAAAAGCTCAGCCTGCTGTCGTTCTCTAAAGTAACTAAGTTGTATAGCCTAGAAAACTCTACTTAGTAAGTTTCTAGTTTCCCCCCTAGTAAGTCTACTTTAGGGGGATGAAAAGTATTGTAATCATGATATAGTTAGTAGAAATGACCTTAAAAATGTTACAATGAAAACCAAATTAGGCAAGTGTTTGTATATTGTTTATGTTTTTTTTATCTGACATCAACTGCTTTAGTTAAATAATTATTGAATTAAAATGATGCTAATTTTACTGTTATGAAAAACAAGGAAATTTTTAGAGCTCTGAGGAATTTCGATAGATCCTTTCTCAGTGACTGAAAAGGATGAAAGCATGCATGACATTATGATAGAAAAGCTAACTTTCCTCAAAATGTCATCAAAACATGTTCAGTGGTTCAATTTCGTTCGATATGATTTGAAAATATATATTAATTACTGTTATTTAATGCCCAAGTGAAATTGACAATAAAGGTTAGGTGATGTCCATCTCTCTCACTATTTAATGCCCAAGTGAAACTGACAATAAAGGTTAGGTGATGTCCATCTCTCTCACTATTTAATGCCCAAGTGAAACTGACAATAAAGGTTAGGTGATGTCCATCTCTCTCACTATTTAATGCCCAAGTGAAACTGACAATAAAGGTTAGGTGATGTCCATCTCTCTCACTATTTAATGCCCAAGTGAAACTGACAATAAAGGTTAGGTGATGTCCATCTCTCTCACTATTTAATGCCCAAGTGAAACTGACAATAAAGGTTAGGTGATGTCCATCTCTCTCACTATTTAATGCCCAAGTTAAACTGACAATAAAGGTTAGGTGATGTCCATCTCTCTCACTATTTAATGCCCAAGTGAAACTGACAATAAAGGTTAGGTGATGTCCATCTCTCTCACTATTTAATGCCCAAGTGAAACTGACAATAAAAGTCAGGTGATGTCCATCTCTCTCACTATTTAATGCCCAAGTGAAACTGACAGTAAAGGTTAGGTGATGTCCATCTCTCTCACTATTTAATGCCCAAGTGAAACTGACAATAAAAGTTAGGTGATGTCCATCTCTCTCACTATTCAATGCCCAAGTGAAACTTACAATAAAGGTTAGGTGATGTCCATCTCTCTCACTATTCAATGCCCAAGTGAAACTGACAATAAAGGTTAGGTGATGTCCAACTCTCTCACTATTTAATGCCCAAGTGAAACTGACAATAAAGGTTAGGTGATGTCCATCTCTCCCATTATTTAATGCCCAAGTGAAACTGACAATAAAAGTTAGGTGATGTCCATCTTTCTCACTATTTAATGCCCAAATGAAACTGACAATAAAGGTTAGGTGATGTCCATCTCTCTCACTATTTAAGAATTTCGCCTTAAGCACTAGTACAATGTAAATAAATAATCTGTTGATCGCATGTTGACACTTGGAAGAAAATATATGAATAATCTACCAAATTATCAAAAATAAAGCTGCAAATGTATTTGGAACCAACCTACATTCCAAACTTGACAATACATTAATGTTTACATTGAAAAGCCTTGGTGTCTGGTTTTCTCAAAACAGCTTGACAGTGAACGAAGCAAACGTCTGCAGAGGAACAGTTCACCACAAAGTTTTATGATGCTGTCAATTGGAGGAAAAAACTGATAAGTCACGTTTTAAAAATTTTACAGCAGAGCAATTATAATATTAAATATTAAACTTTAAAATAATATTAAAATTACAATATTAAAGTTAGAAACCATTATACAAGTACAATTAATTGAATTTCACTATGATAGTTGAAATTAAATATAGTTTGGTTTATTGTTTGGTATTTGTTTCATGTAAACATTTTCTTTATTGTTAAAAACCATACTGTAATAGAATCAGGATGATTTTAGACTATTAGAAATTTACATAGAAATGTAGTTCCACAGCACAGAATGCTGTTACAACATGTTTGATAACATTTAAAATATAAGTTGCCACTTGTGAGGCAATTTTGTAAAGTATTTTTGGTGCGTCTCTGCTACAAACATTCTTCAAAACAGTAAGATCTTGGTACTCTTTCTGAGATTTCCATAATGTAATTATAACCAATTTCTTACGTTTTATGATAATATTTCACACACAAACACACTGTAAAAGAACTAACAACAGAATCCCCATAAGCTTTCAAGCCAGTTCTGTTGTGGTAATAACAGGTGAGCAAGCAAAAAAACTTACAGCTGCTATGCTAAAATGGACTTATCATGTTCTTCCCGTCATTTCAGTGGACTTGACAAGTTTTTCCCCCTGTAAACCGCTATTTAAAACTGTTCTAACTTTGGACTTATCAGGTTTGTCTCCTTAGCTAATGTATAAAAAAAAATACATTTAAACCCACAATACGATAGAATAGAACTGAAAATTAAAAAAGGACTTATCAGTTTTCCCCCTGTAGTCTTCGTCTGTTTTTTTTTTTTTTTTTTTTTTTTTTTTTTTTTTGCTGCATGTTGATTCAGATCTCAGGTGGGGAACCCAAATTTTCTACAAATGCTAGTATGAGTTTCCACGTTTATTCTCTTCGCTTTCTTTCAGGCTTGCAATCCTGAGGATATCCTAAAACTTTTTTATTTTCATTATATGGTGCCTAAATTTGCCTTATTGCATGATACTTTGGTGAACGGCTCCTTGCGATTCAAATAGTGTTTGATCTACAAATTCTAGAAAGCTGCTGCTGTGAGGTTTTCCGCTCTTTAAGCGATTTTCACTCTTCCGTCTGTTTCACTTAACATTCCAAATCATAGTTTGTATTTAAAAACTTGTCTCTTTTTGCTGTAAATAACAATAATTATTCGACGAGATACAACAGTAATCAGATAACCCCATTTCATTGAACGAGTAAACATAAAAAAATTAATAGAATATCTTGATCCTTGATTACCAACACCTCATAGTGTCAAAGAGTGCTCAAGTATATCCTTTTAAAAGTATCTAAAGGACCTCCTAGATTTAGATACTTTTTCCTAGCGGAGGGTTACTATTCTAAGACTTTGCATTATATTTAGACCCTTAATTTTACTAAGAATTTTTAAGCTTATAACTAGGTGACTATGTTTTATACACCTTGTGTGAATTTCAATAAATGTAATCTTCTCATAAACACAAAAAACTTGCGACAACTTCTCGTTACCTTTTTAACATAAGATGTATATTGGGTCAGTATTAAACTTTTATATAACATGTAATACTACATTTTAGCTGCTATCGCAAATTGCCATGCAGATTTTTCTAATACAAAAATGAGGTAAACAATTATTCTCTTATGGGTTCAAACATAGTGCAGGTAACACTGTTTTTATGATTTGACCTTTGATCCCATAGTAATTTAATTATTTCAGAATGAGCTCTTTTTCTTTCTGAAAACCAGGTTTTTAGGGCTCTTCTTCCTATTGATTTCCGACCAGACTATTTTGTTACAGAACAGAACAGAATATTTTGTCTGATTACGGTCCGGTTTAAAATAACCGGAAAGAGTTTTTGTTACACTTGTTGCTTTTAAATTCACTTATTGCAGCAATGAATTTAATAATTTCTAATAAGCCATTCTGAGATTTTCATAAAATTCTAGTACTTCTTCGCTAACGGAGCACCCAAGCAAATTGAAACAACAGTTATTAAAATCACGTAAATTTGCAATCTTTATTTTATCATTTCAGAATGTATATCACTGTGTTGTTCTAATTACTTGTAAGTCCAAGGGTTGGCAGGTCATTATTGATAGACCTAATAACTTATAAGTCAGTTTTAGTTCTCTCTTCACTATAAAATATTCACAATTCTCGTGCATTCATTTGCACAAATAATAAGATTGTACGCTAATAAAAATCTAATTTAAATACTTTATTTTATTGGCAATCTATATCCCCAAATAGCTTTCAATTTTTTTTAATGTCAATCTATCTATTTTATAACAATAGCATTCAAGCATTCCGTTTTAGTTACTGAGTAATAGTGTCACTTTTAGTGACAGAGAATTGTCAAAGTTACTCTCTGTCGGAGCCAGAGGGATTCTAGCAATTTGTACAGTGTGCCAAGAAATAATTCATAACTCTGTTATTTATTACACAACATTAATTATTATGGTACCTAATTATACACAAATAATCAGTCTATTAAAAAAAATATTACTAATAGCCTTGCACTATATATGCTATTTTATTAAAAATAAATTTACAAAATAAAAAGGTTTGACACCTCTTTTATTTATTTATTTATTTTTTTTTTTAATGCTTAAGACTATGATAAAAATGGGAGGGCTCTATTCAATCACTTTACTTTGAAGATAATTTAGTTATTAATTTCCTGTTAATTTTGTTTTCTTTCAATAATATGTTCACAAATAAAATGTTACGGTAATTTTTAAGTTATTAAAAGCAGATGTAAAACCGCTGTATTCTGAATGGTTTTAGTAGCTGTTGTATCTAAATATAGCTAAATATTATACAAACTACCAAAATCATGGTTTTTATGTAATAGTATATGTTAAGAAGTGAGAATATAATCATAAATTGATAAAAAGTTTATTTTTGAATTGTTTAAAATTTATTTTGTTTGTGATGTCCTGTTAAATTTGTGCGTAGTTTTTTGGACGTTCGGAGCCCCTTACGTTTGCACTAAAAAGGCTAATTTATCAATAATATAGCAAAAATCAATAAAGCTAACAAAATGGAAGACATAAAACGCATTCAATATTTTATGGTGCAATACATTCGAGGATAATATGATAATCTAAAAATGTTTGTTTGTAATATATACACAGTCTCGTAAAATGCTTACGTGAATATTCCTTGTTAACGCCTTGTTGATTTTACAATAACCTACACCCCTTAGCAGTTGTAGCAAAAATAAATATTAAGATAAATGTATAATAAATAGGTCAGTTTTCAATAAAGCCCTAATATTGATTGTCACTTCAAGTTAAAGTTATATGCAGTCAAAATGTGGTCAATGTTTATTTTTGCAAGCGGGATGAGTTACAACGATATATAAAACATTTTATACGTATGTTCGTTATCTACGAGGGGTTTGCGATATATGTATTGGGATTCGGTTTTAGTTCCCGCTTTATTAGAAAATTTGCACAGTCCTCGTGCAATATAAATATAATTTAATACTTTATTTATCCTTTTAGAATTTTACCATATTTTTCACCAGCATTTTAACATGAAATGCTGGACAAATTTCAAATAAATTATGTTTGGTTTATTACTTTGAATGGTAATATTCGTCATTTACAAAAAATAAAACATAAAAATATATATTTTTCTACCAAAGGGTTTTTATATATGGTTAAAAGATTTATCATGTAATACATTTAAGGAAACCATTACCAGGTTAAAGTGAAGGATGTTGATAAGAAGCAAGGTGGCCACAAGATTGCAAAGAACCACAACCAGCATTGCTAACATCATTGAGTAAAGGCAGCGCTTCCGCCATCCGTAGATGCCCACCTTGGAACTTCCAGCTGACTCTGTGTACTGCATGGTACAATATTGCTGAAATAACGAAATAAAACAATATTTTTTTATGGATAGGTTAGAATAAAACATATGAATGTCCTGTAACTTATGAATGCTAGTAGCCTTGACCGGAGGGTTCCGGCGTTTTCGCAAGATAACGGAGTCAAGTAACATCGAGCGTGGCTGTCCCTTAGATGGGTGACCGTCTGAGCGATCCTATACTTGCACGCAGCCCGCCTGCACGGTCACTGGTGGTGGTTCGGAAGTCATCCCTAAGCTGTTGGTCCCTAGGTTAAGTGTTAGAGAGGGCTTCTTAGCCCTAACTTTACCTGGTAAAATAAGGTGATCTTTAACTTTTTGTTTTATTACAATAGATTTTTCAGCTAAAGTCAATTATCAAATTTATATCATGGTAAAATGGTACAAATATATTTTATCCTGTGGCGAAGCACGAAATCTTGGTGGTGTTCACAGGTATTTCTCCAGTCGTCCATGCAGATGGCAGAGTCAGCACTTTTTATTTCCTCCTCTTATTCCCTCCATATTCTGTAGATTAGCTGTAATCTATTTATAACTGCAGTCCACTGCGGCCATAAGAAAGTGACCTTAGTTTCTGTTTTCTTTGTTGTGGCAAGTCAAGACGTATTTATATGATATTACATTGTTGTTACGGCAACAATGTAATATCCTCTTCCCAGCAACAAAACACTCAGAGCCTTGTTAACATATTAACAAATTAACATATTACCAATCTCCTATCCATTATTCCAAGCTATTAGCTTATTCGGATTTTATTTTAAGTAGAGGCTGATCTACAGTTAAACCTTAATTTCCAATTCCCCGAAGACTAATGACCTCTGTGGGGAACTTATTCAGACGTGGTAAAGGGGAGAACTAGTACACTACAAATTTAAAATTACTGATTACTCGTCAAGGCCAGGATTGCAAGGTTCTCCCTTAGTATTCCTTCTAGCCGCAGTTCAATATTTTAATGAAGACCTGTTATGGAGTTTGCCGAAAAGTTTGAGGTATTAAGGCTTATTACTTATACACATATTTAAAATATATTACAAAATGATTGTTGTTAGATTCAAATTATTTACTTTAGAAAGGCATTATTCTTATCTGCCTGAAACCCCTAGGGTATTTATATATAACAAAAGCTTGTAATTTTTTGTCTGATAGATATCCTTTGCAGAGGAAAAGCCGGGAAAATTACGAAAATGAGGAAACACGGGATATTTGTTTTCGTAAAAATAGCATTTTGGCTACTCATACTGTGGGGAACTTTGTCCTGATCTCGAATAAGTTAAGGGGTTTCTAGTTGTATCATTGTTAAAATTCCACATACGTAATTTATATGAGTGTTTCCTATAAGTTTCATAAATTTTATAATGTTATGTTTTCAAGAAAAAAAGTTCTCATCAAATACCTGAAAAATTGGTTTCTTACCTTCTTGAGGTCGTAAAATTACTTGTTTGGTCTTGTTATAATCTTTAATACATACATAGTTACAATACATCATTTTCATATGTGTAAGTAAATGCAGTAATTTTAAATCGATTTAAATCAGTTAAAAATAATTTTAAATTGAACTAAGTCGATTTAAAATCACTGCATTTACTTACATATATGAAAATAATGTTTTATAAAAATGTAAGTAAAAAGGATTACAAGACATAACAAATAATTTTACGTGATTGTCTTCAGAAGCTAAGAAAACAATGTTTCATGTTTCTAAAATACACACATAACATTCTAAAATATATAAAACTTATAGGAAACATTCCTATCAACCACCTATTAAAATATAAATATGCGATACATGAACGGAATTTTGAAGTAATAAAGGTGTAAACTTGATGTACAGTGAAAACTAATTTGAATTCCGGTGCTAGTTTTGTTTCAACTGAGATAAAACATATTATATCCCATAATATGTCATATGCCATAACGCACAATTAAACAAGTAAAATAGTGGTATGATTGGATTTTTCATAGGCCTCTTAGTTTCTTAAAAAACTACCTTCGAACTCGGGTTTACATAATTTCTGCGCCGACAGTAGTACCTAAAATAGGGCTGCATCAACTAAAATAATAATGTGTAAGTTAAGTTTTGATTTCTTCTGTTCATTTTATTACAGAATTGATTTGAAATTACTAAAAAAAAAAAAAAAAAAAAAAAAAATAAAACTACTGAATATTGAAACCGTATTCATATGCGAAATATTATTCTTCGATTTGATTGGAACCATAAAAAAAACTTAAAGAAGTATGTAACTACTTTCCAACCGAATCGTGATCCAATGATCCGGTTATTTCACATCAACCCAGCAGCCACTTAACCGGCGCCGGTGTTCAGCAGCAACACTATGGTCTCTTTATACTAACACGGTTAGGATTCAGCTTCCAGGTTCTAAAATATTACTTCTCGAGGGTTGCTTTGAAGTCCTTGTGTTGAAAATCTAAAGCAATATCGTCTGCATATCTAAACTTTTTTGACTTGGTGACTGGGATGTCAAGCAGTATACACGTTAAATAAAATTGGAGCAAGTGCAGACCCCTGTGGTAGACCATCCTTCAGCTGTCTAAAAGAGCTTTCTTCACTACCTATATAAACTTTGATTACCCTGGCACTAAACATTGATTCTAGAAGTCGCTAAATAGAGCTAGAATGTCTAACTTAATAGAGCTATGAGATCTATTAGTGGTACTCTCATGGCAACCCACTACCTTGGCTCCCGGTGCTGTGCAATAATAAGCTATATGAACCAGGTGCTGCTCCAGAAATAAGACGTCAGGAGGCACTACTTAGAGAAGTCTATAAGATCTCGAATGTCCAACACCTCCCAATTACCCAGTGAAATCCAAGCCAGAACGGTCACTTAAAATCTCGAAACCCATATCTACGTACTGCTTTACAGTTGTGCAGATCAATTTCTCACACAATATACTGGGCCATAGCGTGGGCCATCGTTAACGCTGGGCTATAGCGTAGAACAGTTTTATGGACGAAATAAGTTCCTTATTAACGATCTGTCAATACCTATAGGTAGGATGAACCTCCCTCGTAGTGTAGTGGATATTATTGAATCAGTTCCGAACTGGAGTGGGCAGATGTAACTATTGGAAATACTAATTGGGATTCACAGTAAATCAATCATGTGATTGTGGGGAATCCATACAAGCAATGGATAACATAGTTTAAGAGTGCTCCTTGCGTTATTTTACGGAGGGATTAGCTAACATAAATAGAATCAGTGTGGAAGGTCTTAAATGGATTGGATTTAACTTTGTGACAAGAGATCATTTGCTATTTATTTATTTATTTTTATTATAATATAATTATTTTAGACTTTTTTCCAAGTATAAAATTCAGCTTTTACATAATTTTAATTTTTTAAAAATTGTAGCTAGAAAAAACCATACGATATATATATTTCACCCGGCTCATATACCCATGTTTTGATAGATGTTTAATGTTGTGTTGGGACATATTCTTAAAACGGAAATGGAAGACGTACGGTTTCATTATTTTTGATTTTAGGAAGAAAAGAAGATGAAATTAGTCAGTTGGTTTATTTATTGTAAATAGAATTGTTTTACTTTTTGTAGTCAGGGAAAGACGAGTTACAGTTTTAACTACTTTCGTATGAGCATGAACATATTTTTAATAAATGAATCGTGTATGTAATCAAATGCACGATCGTTTCGTTTAGAACAAAATAGTTTGTAGTGAGTTTTTTCTTTGATTATATTTATAAAATTAAAAAAGTTTACACAAATAATTTTAAAGAGATGAACTAATAAACACAAATGTTTTAATTTTTACTAAATGTTAAAATTTAAGACACATTGTTTAAAATATAAAATTCCATAAAATCATGTATCAATTTATGATTCAAAATAAAAATCAAATAGCTTGGTTCTCTCGACCAGGTTTTGCCGGAAAATGTGAATCTTTCCATAAGCACCGATCTCAGTTAAACCAGACACAAGCACCGGTTACCCGGCTACAGGGTTGTTGTGGAACAGGCCTGTGGAGGGTAACGTTTAAGGTTCGAATTCCCACTGATCTATCAATCGGTACTTCACCCGTTGAATATTGTTAAAGCATAGGCCTACAGGCCCATGAGAACATGCGAGGGAAGCTAAAGAAATAAAGAAAAAGTTACACATAAAGATATGCTGCCCTTTACAAACAGCTTCAGCAAAATACATCATATAATTATGTTAAGTTACAGTTGGCAATACTGAAATGATTATAACAAATCATTAACTAATACAACTGTTATCTTATTTAGGTTAGTTTTGAGTCTAGGCTTACTTGTAAAAAGACACAATTACATTATTAACTTTACCGAAATACTAAAAAGCATAGTAAATAACAATTACAAACCTACATTTTTCAAATTATATAACACAATTTAATAACTAATATTTGTAAGTATACAAAAATGATTGAACATTTCAAAAACTTTATTAGGTTTTTAATTTTTGGACTTATTAAAACAACAATAAAAATAAACGTTACATTTAAAAAGAAATTTTGTAAATTTTAAAAAGGTATTACCTAATAAAGCATAGAATACTGAGAAATCATTTAATGTTTCACCACAGTATTTAAAAAAAGTTTTATTCGCACATTGTAAATAGGGTGTAGATAACAAACTATAAACATCTTATTTATATTTACAAATTTTCAAATGAAACTATTACACAAATTCCACTTAATTTTGTTCAGTTTAGAAATATTTCTAGTATAACTATTGTTTTTCATATAATTATTTATAAAAATATGAAGAATACTTTCAATCATTGAAAGACCGTTATACATTTAAATAAATATGAATGAAATTAAAAATATATTTAATAGAAATGTTATCAATATTTATTATTTAACTTATCCTTTGCAGATGTGTAATAAGTAAAAAAAACATAATAACTTAAGTTTTAAAAATTAGCGTTTTACTTTATATCAAACCGAAATGTACACTTGTGAAATTATTATCAGTTATCAGTGTAAACATACTATAAAAGGTGGGGAAAAAATGGAAACGCTTTCACAACTTTTGTACGAATTCATTTGTAAAAGTTAAATATTGTACATTATTGTGATTATAAAGAACACACCTTTTGACACCATTGGCGATATTTCATCTTTTCAGGGGATGGCTTACGAGGAGTTGAACTAAAATGTTCATGTAATCCAAGGTCGAGTTTGGTATCAAATGAAAGAAAAATATGTAATATGTATATATGTAATTAAAGAAAAATTAGTTGCCGCAAACTGGACTTCGAAATGTTTATCTTTTCCAGAGTAGCGGCCATTTGAATTTCAAAGTAACTTATTTGAACAATATTATTTCTCCGCAATTTAACGGTTTCAAGTAAATTATTCTGATCAAAATTTATATTTTATGGTACACAAATATAAAAAAAATTAAATGATCAAATTATTTATGGAAAAAATAACTTTTTTGAGAAAGCGTCTCCATACTATTTTCCCACCTGTATGTATTTGCTATATAGTATACATGTTTTTCATATTTATATTTTTACTTTAGAATCAAAAATATATTAATATTTGAATGAATTTTTTTAATGCCTATGTATATTAAAAAAATTATTATAACTCGAATCCACGATTTAATGTTTATTGATTTTCTTCTTATAATTTAATTGGCTCGTATTTTTAAAGTTATTCAGTTAGATACTACATGTGCCTAATTGAATGAGCTTACCTAATACAACAACTTATTTGACAAGTTGATGAAGCTAGCTAGTAGCTACTAGCCATAGCTGTGTGCGGAACTCATTAAAACGGTCTATTTTAGAGTGGCTATTTCTGTCTACCTCAAACCCAAACACTGGCAACCTCAACGTCATCCGCCATAACATGACTCCGAGGAAGCGAAATACTCACTAGCTGGTGAAAACCAAGGTCTTCTTCCAGTAAACTGTAAAACTATTGCTATACAAAAATAAACCACGAATATAAAACAAAATGAAACGTGGCAACGTGCAACGTACATAATGAAACATTGTTAATATACTATAAAGCTCGATGTAGTGACTTACTGACTGACACTAAATGTCGAGGCACTTCCCAGCGTCCTACCCCCATCATATACATACCTGAACAGTATGGCGGCCTTTTATGGCCTCAAACTGGTTAAAATGTATTTATAGAAAATCTGAAAAAACTTACTTTTTTACCTATCACAGAAATTAATTGAGTTAAATGTTCAAAACGTGACGTGTGTACCAATAAAAAAAACACATCTTATATCTGAATTTCAGCAGAAAACAAATGATATTTTTTGGGGTTTAAAAACATATATTTTAAATAATTTACAATTGCTTATACTGAATGTTGGCCGTCATGAGAGGGTGTAGAGTTGAAGGTAATTTTATCTTAATTCTATATATATAGAGAAAGATTTACTTAACGAGTTGATAGTATAACTTATGTAAAAAGCCATATTTAATTAGAATGTTTTAATTGATTAGTTAAATATACAGTACATTATATATTTTAAACTATTTGCTTTATATGAAAATACTTGATACAAAGAAAACGTTTGTATATAATAATCGTAATTTTTGCATGAAATTATAAAATAGAAGAGGTGAAAAATATTTCTTAGAACTAATCTACACTTTACAGATGTAATTATATATAGTTTAAACCAGATGTATTTCAAACTATATTCATTTGTTGGTTGTTAAACTGATTTAACTAAATGGAAAATTAAAGCTGTTTTATTGCTACATATCGGGATTGCTCAGATGGGGACTTAATACATTTTTAATATATTAATAAAACAAAACTTAATAAATTTTAAATATTTGTATTATATTTAATTTTATCTATTTTAAGCTTTTTATGGCGTATTTTTAAAATGAAATAGCATTAAAAATAAGTTCATTGTTTTTGGTTCTTGTATTGTTGTGAACTGTCATATGAAATTTCAGTATCGTAGAAAATGATTTTTGACTTATACAATTAAATATAATGTTACATGACAACCATTTAATACATTTAATGCATTAAATCATTTAAATATTAATGGATGTAAATTACACATTTTACAAAAATACAAATAGTATAAGTAAAACTATTTTATTGTTTATATTGTAAAAGTAAAAAAAGTTAATATTGTATTTAGAAATAATTGTATCGATAATATGATTAAGGTGAAGTTAAAGATATTTATTTTATAATAACTCACATATGTTAAGACGTAGATTGGAGGGTGAAGGGAGTACAGGTCCAGTGGTCTCCACAGCGGCTGGGCCCGAACTGAAGGGCGCGCGGGTGAAGTGAGCACTGCGCATGGTACAGCATAGATCCGCCCCTGTCCAGCGCCGCCCATGCACCAAAATAATAGAAACCAATCTTCAGATTTAAAACGAACCAAATTAATTTGATCAGTATAACAGAAACAGCATTTGGTATTTTGTCTTCTTTGGTGAAATTATTCTTGTTATTCTATTTATTATACTGCCGTACAGGTATATACAGTTGTGGAAACTATGGAAAGGCTTTCAAAACAACGTTATTTTTTTCCATGGATAATTTGATAGTTTAATTTTTTTTAATAATTGCGTTCCATAAAGTATAATTATTTTTTTATCAGAATAATTTACTTGAAACAATAAAATAGAGGAGAAATAATATTGTTCGAATTAGTTACTTTGAAATTAAAATAACCGCTACTCTGAAAAGTAGTAACCTTTTGAAGTCCGGTTTGCGGCAATTAATTTCTCTTGAATAGACCTTTAATTTTATACTAAACTCGACCTAGGCTTACGTTGTAGATTTTCGTTCAACTTCTCGTGGGACGTCCCCCTAAAAAGATGAAATGTCGCTAATGGTGTCAAAAAGTATGTTCTTTGTAACCATGATCAAATACAAGATTTAACTTTTACAAGTGAAGTCATACAAAATTCAATATATCAATATAATCAATATAATCATTGCATTTATTTATTGAATACATTTTTTAGTAATATTTCACATGGACCATTAATGAATAACTAGCCATAAAATATATTACGCATTGTTGACTTTTCAATAATAGTTTAATATTTGTGTAGTATATAATACAAATAATATTTCTATCCATAATATAATAAAATCCTTTTAAAAAATCTGTTATTTTAATATATAAAAATGAATACATAAAATTCGTTCTCAATCCATCACTTGATAACGACTTACAAGATTTCAATAATATTTTTTTAAGTTTCCTAATTTTTCGAAGAATGTTCTAGAAGAAAAATGAAAAATAATCACGAGGATATTGGAAAATTTTGAAAAACGAACCCAGGAGTTTTAGTTTGATTTGTTTACTAACAAAATAAATAAAAGAAAATTTGTAAATTGTGTTGTAAATGTTTCTACAAATATTTGTAAATGTTATTTGTATTTGTTTATATAAACTATTTGTATCTGTTGCATTTTGTTTCTCGGTGATAAAGTGTTGTACACTTTTGCATCCAGTCAAAAATTAATATGCTGTATGAAATGTTGGTATATAAATTAATTTGATATTAAGATATTTACCAACATTTCATTCAAAATATTAATTTTTCACCGAAAGCAATGCAATTACGTCAATGATATTTACAATCCCGTTCATCGCATGGGTTTAAATTTTTATAGTTCACTCCCATGAAGATTTCTGGTGTGGTTTTATTCATATCTAACTCGAGGGCTCCGCCCAACTGGCCTCGTTTGGAACCAATTTTTAATTGAGTTATTTAATTTATTTAATTAATCATCAGCTGTTTAAAAAACAATTAATTAATTGTAAACTTTTGAAACACGCCCAAGAGGAGTATCAGGTTATTTTACTCTCGATTCCTACTATACCATCAGATTTCAGAAAATAATATTTAGATCCACTGCACCCAAAACCAAAATGCATTGTGATTCAGTCTAAGTGTTCCGGTGAGGCCGTAGGTCGAGTTGCACAAAGAGTCTAAAGGCAGAGTTCCCAAGTGAGGTTGCAGACCGAACTTCCCTAACGAGCGCAGGGAGTGACAGGGTTGGCATGCGAAGCTACCATTAATAAACTAAAACATCACTGTTTATATGTTAATCTCGTAGTAATGCACGGGTCAACAGCTAGTACAGTAATAAAATCCTTTATAAAAAAAAATTCATTTTAAAATAAAACAATATTTAACGCCAAGTGCGGAAGTTATCAGTAGTTTTTAAATGTATACAAAAGACGGATCCCATTAAAGGATGTACAATATTATACGGACGTATTGGACTATTTACTCGAAAAAATAAAATTAAAATGTACACCTTGACTTAAAATAATATTATATGTAAAATAGCTCTTGTGTAGGGAATACGTAAATATTTAGGTTTTCCGTAATTATTTTCATTGTTAAAATTCCTAACAAAATCCAGTTCATCTTTCATAGTAAAATGTCAAATAATTTTTACGAGATGAAAGCTTCTATGGGTAGCAAATTCCGAACTACTACTACCGTATTGCAATAAATCATAAATCCATTCTAAATTAAAAGGCTTATCGTATTACATTCTAATTACATTTATCGTATTTAATCAATCAAGTGTTGAAGGTGGATGGACATAATGAGGGCCAATGATGTGTCTTACCCAAAATATGGTAACTATGGATTAATCTCATAATCAACGCATATTACAATTGTGTAGAATATAGAGAAATATTTTTTTAAATAGAACTACTATAGTAAAATAATTTTAAAATCTTGTATAATTTACTGAACGGAGAAAACCCTCAACCGTGGCTTCAAATTCTGTGCAGGATTACTCCTCGATGCTGTTAATCCCGTTACAAGGCGAAAAATTTCACTATTTAGAGATTTTTCATATTGATAAGAACTCACTTATTAGATATATTATTTGTAATAGCAGAAATAATACTCATATTTTTCAATAAAAATTTATAACATTGTCTGAGACCTTTCGAAAACAAAGTTTTTGTCTTCAAAGCAACAAACAACTAAAAAAGTGTTTCAAATCACAGTAATACAAACATATCTTACTGTTAAAAAAGATAAATTGAAACATATTCTTCCAAATAAATATTAAATATAAAATTAAAAATAAAGATAAAGCAGGAAATTATATGCAATGACTGTGACAAAAAATATATTGGCCAAACTAAACGAAATTTGAAAACAAAATAAAACGAATACATAAGAAATGTTTAAAATAACCATACAGAAAATCAGCTATTGCCAAACATTGTTTGGAGCTCGATCACTCTTTTTCAGACATTAATTTATTAGAAGAAGTCACCAAACAAAATTATCTTGATGCATATGGAACGTTTTATATTATTGAACATAGCTATTTTGTGAATTACGAACCAGGAATTTTCCATTTTCTCTTTTACATTATTAATTTTAATTCATGTCAGCTGATTTATTTTGTGCTGTTATTTTTATTTAATATTTAAAAAATATATTTTTTAGTTGTTTGTTTCTTTGAAGATGAAAACTTTTTTTGAAAGGCCTCAGACAAATTTTATACATTTTTATTGGAAAAGTGTATCATTTCAACCGTTGCTACCCAGAGGGTTTAAAAAGATATTATCTACTCCAAATCTCTCAATTCCGCAATATATCATACGACATGCTTGGCGACTTATCCTTAAAAAACCACCTCTTCGATTCCCAGTTTTTTGTATTGAGTCGCTTTGCACGTGTACGTGAAGATACAATTAGAAACTATTATTGGGTAGCAAATAATCAGGAGGTAAAATTTAAACTATAGATCACATCGTTATTGACTGCCTATTTCGTTCTTTTCATAGGGGAGTAGCTGGTCAATTCAATTGGAGAAGCTGATATTGTATGGTTGCGAAACTTGGACTCATATTTGTAACTGGAGACCAATATTAATCAAACTAATAAACTAACACACAAATACTTTGCAATTGAATTTTAATTCCTGTGGTTTTTCCCAGTTTTACATATTTACTCGGTATTTTATACTGCTAACTAGCATTGACATCCACATGATATTTATTTATAACTCTTAATCAGCATTTTACGTATTGTTAAAAATATAATAACATGAAATGTAACACACAACACAAACTAATTAAAATATAAGTGGGTAATGTACAAATATGATGGTGACCAAATTCAGTAAGCCACGTTTACCTGAATTCTTTTGTAAATACCTAGGGTGTGAAATAGAATTTTTTAGTTACGTTTTTAGTTATATTAAAAAAAAAAAAGTTGTGTGACGTTTACTTGTATTGTAGATTATAATATTAAAATGATCATCAATTAACGTCTAGCGTAGTTAAATTAAATTGACTAGCAAACTTAAAGGTTAGATAAGGCACTAAGAATCACTAGTTATATAAGTAACTATGTTAAATACACTAAATAACTTAAATAGACTAAATTAAATATTAATGTGACTCACATTAATGTTTTGAACAAACGTACAATACATATCGTTCCATATCAGTTACAAAAATTACATAATATGTTTACAATTATTATATATTTGAACAGACTTCATTCGTTTAGTTTACCTAAAATTTAACTCACTCTATAAATGTTATTAGTATTTTCTGACTTTATTAATATTATGGTCTAGCTTGTATAGTTTAAATCGTTTTGGTATAGTCGTCTCCTGTTATTTCTTGTTCGGAAATAGATACTTTTGTATGTTTTAAAAATTAATTTTAGATCATACATAGTATAAAATAACATAATTTATAATGATACTTCCCTTTTAAATAATGTTATCCCCTTCATTAATATCCTAACAGAGTTATGTTTTTATTGATTATTATTGAAAACTAATTTACGTATAGTTGTAAAAAAAACTATTACTATAAATTACAAGTATACTGGTTCAATACGAAGTGCAACTAACTTTCCTGTAATATCAACTAACCATGCAGGCTTAAGGTCCAACTAACAAACATCACAATTGTCAAGAATATTATGGTCTCATTAATATTTTTAATTTTAGTAAAAATATATTTATTCCTAACACGTGTAGGAGAGAGAACAACCTTTCTTAGCAAAAGTTCACTGAGAGTATAATAATGGTTAACGTATGAAATAGGTGAAAAAATGATGCATTATGTGCATGGGTGAGCGTGTAATGTGCGCGGCGGCTCACTGGAGCGCACCCTACAGCTGACGCCTCGCGGTCAAACTGTCATCTGTGCCATGTACCTCTCTAGTATTAGGTGAAACGATGAGGCATGTATGCATGGGTGAAAGTGTGATGTGCATTCCGGCTCACTGGAACACACCCTACTGTACAGCTGATGCACTGCGGTCGAACCGTCATCTGTCCTGGAGACTGCACCAGTGTTAGGTGAAAAAATGATGCATTGTGTGCATGCTTGAGCGTGTGATGTACGCGGTGGCTCACTGGAGCGCAACCTACAGCTGACGCCTCGCGGTCAAACTGTCATCTATGCCATGTACCTCTCTAGTATTAGGTGAAACGATGAAGCATGTATGCATGGGTGAAAGTGTTATGTGCATTCCGGCTCACTGGAACACACCCTACAGCTGATGCACTGCGGTCGAACCGTCATCTGTCCTGGAGACTTCACCAGTGTTAGGTGAAAAAAATGATGCATTGTGTGCATGGGTGAGCGTTTAATGTGCGCGGCGGCTTACTGCTGCGCACCCTACAGCTGACGCCTCGCGGTCAAACTGTAATTTGTGCCATGTAGCTCTATAGTATTAGGTGAAATGATGAGGCATGTATGCATGGGTGAAAGTCTGATCCGCATTCCGGCTCACTGGAGCACACCCTACAGCTGATGCATTGCGGTCGAACCGTCATCTGTCCTGGAGACTTCGCTAGTGTTAGGTGAAAATATGATGCATTGTGTGTATGGGTGAGCGTGTTATGTGCGCGGTGGCTCACTGGAGCACACCCTACAGATGACGCATCGTGGTGAAACTGTCATTTGTGCCATGTACCTCTAGTATTAGGTGAAACAATGAAGCCTGTATGCATGGGAGAAAGTTTGATGTGCTTTCCGGCTCATTTGAGCACACCCTACAGCTGATGCATTGCGGTAGAACCGTCATCTGTCCTGGAGACTTCGCCAGTGTTAGGTGAAAAAATGATGCATTGTGCATGGGTGAGCGTGTAATGTGCGCGGTGGCTCACTGGAGCGCACCCTACAGATGACGCCTCGCGGTCAAACTGTCATCTGTGCCATGTACCTCTCTACTATTAGGTGAAATGATGAAGCATGCATGCATGGGTGAAAGTGTGATGTGCTTTCTGGCTCACTGGAGTGCACCCTGCAGCTGATGCCTCGTGGTCGAACCATTATCTGTCCTGGAGACTTCGCCAGTGTTAGGTGAAATGATGAGGCATTGTGTGCATGGGTGAGCGTGTTATATACATGGCGGCTCACTGGAGCACATCCTACAGCTGACGCCTCGCGGTCGAACCGTTGTCTGTGCCAAGGACTACGCCAGTGTTCCAGATAGTGCTATTGTCGTTTATTATAATATTCATGTCAGTCAGTCAATCAGACATTGATCCCAGTCCAGCTTTATATTAGAGTGATAGGTCTTTGAATTTAATTGAAAAACTTCTTTATTTGGGTGAAATAATGGCAATAGTGCTTTTTCTTACATTAAAAATCTTAAACCTACCATAACAAAAAAAATTACATAAACATACATTCCTGGTATCTTACAATATTTTTGATTAAATAATGAAAATTAATTTTCCTTAAACTATACTAATTAATGTACAGCTAACAACAGAACAAATTTGATGTATAAAAATGAAGATAAAATAAATAAATATGAAAAATAAACGTATAGCCTTTTTCCATTCCATAACGTCAAATACTTACACATATTCACAGCCCGTTGTAGCAGCAACACCGAATTAGGCCCCAGTACCTGCAGCCATTTGGTTGAGAAAATGTCTCTTCAGCGCCACCACAAACTGAGCTTGGTTCTCAACTGCTTTCAGATAATCAGTTAGAGAATTTCAGGTCCGACAGCCAGTAACTGTAAAAGATTTAGTGAATTTTAAAGTTCTGTGGTGAGGTATGCAGAGGGTGGAGTTGCTCGAACGATTCTCACTTGCACTTCTTTCCGACACAAATTCGAAAACACCTAAGAAATATTTGGTTGGTCAGTTTAAACTATGGAATTAAGTAATAAAGTTATTCGGTACAGTCTTGTTTGTTTTGCTTCAAGATTGTAAGTCTTAAGTAGTAAGGTGTAATGTGATTGTCTCTTTGAAGTTCCAACAAGTAGCGTATGCAGTAGATTTGTACTCAAACTTGAAGTCATGTCATTGATTACTGTATTACAATGGTTAAAATGAAGAAAAACTAGGGTTTTGATTAACAAGTGTTTAATGTGAAACTGAAGAAACCTTTTCATTTTCTAAGTTGTATGCATTTTCCAAAAACGTTACTACAGGTACTTCTTCAGTTAAACCAAGAGTATTGTTTGTAATTAATCCAAGGCTCTTGACTTTGACTTGGTATACCAATGAAGTACTGTTAATTATGATTTAGGAAGCATTGTTAATGACAATTTTAGTTAGTACACGTGAATTAATCAGTATGGGCTGTGTCTTTTCCGGGTTAAGTTTTAGTCTATGTTCACGTGACCTAAGTGGGAGTCGTATAATGTCATCATTAATTCTAGCTACAATATCGTTCAAGTCACTCAACGTAAAGTGCAAACCGTCAGGGTAAAAATAAAATTTAGTATCATGTAATACAGTATGCATAATATTAACTTATAAAGTTAAGGGGAGTGGGCCCAAAACTGACCCCTGTGGAACACTACCAGCAACAGTCATCCAGTCTGAAGTTCATTGCTGTGACTGATACACTAGCTCATCCCAACTAAATAAGATCCCATCCAAGATAAAGCATTTCTAGAAAAACTAAGACTTTTCAGTTTTTCTAATACAATATTATGATTAAATGTGTGGAAGGCTCTGCTGAAATCAAATAAAGATAGAATTTTGCACTGATCTCGATCATTGGTTCATATCAGAAGGACTGTTTCAGTGCTATATTTCTTTTTAAAGCCAGACTGGTGGACGTTTAAAATATGATATGTATTCAAGTAATCAGATATTTGGCTGTGTACCAATCGCTCAAAGGCTTTAGAAAGAGTTGGTAGTATAATGATAGGTATTTAATCTTGTGAAGGATCTTATTTATTGGACGAATTGATGCAGACTTCCACTCCTCAGGGAATATACACGTTCTCAAGGTTTTATTAAACGTGGCTGTCAGAACTAGAATAATTACAAACAGAATATGCTTAACAAGTGCTATAGAAATGTTATCTGTCTCTATGGCATCAGATCGAATCCTCAGAATCGACATGAGAACTTCACCAGGGAGTGCTGATTTAACCTGGAAATGTGGGTGGTCAGCCAGGGTAGCACGTTGAAATGTGGGTGGTCAGCCAGGGTAGCACGTTGAAATGTGGGTGGTCAGCCAGGGTAGCACGTTGAAATGTGGGTGGTAAGCCAGGGTAGCACGTTGAAATGTGGGTGGTCAGCCAGGGTAGCACGTTGAAATGTGGGTGGTAAGCCAGGGTAGCACGTTGAAATGTGGGTGGTCAGCCAGGGTAGCACGTTGAAATGTGGGTGGTCAGCCAGGGTAGCACGTTGAAATGTGGGTGGTCAGCCAGGGTAGCACGTTGAAATGTGGGTGGTCAGCCAGGGTAGCACGTTGAAATGTGGGTGGTCAGCCAGGGTAGCACGTTGAAATGTGGGTGGTCAGCCAGGGTAGCACGTTGAAATAATGACAGACGATTCTGCATATCAATATTCGTTGAGGATTGAGAATGACCTAAGAAGTAGTTATATAAATTGTTTAGTGGAACATTCATAGGGACTGCAGAGTATTGCTTTACAAAACCAAGTTTCTTAATATTTCTACAAATGAAATAATGATTTATTACTTGAAATAATACATGAATATAGACAAAAAATTACAATTCTCGGAATTAATCAACCACAGTTTTCCAGTAGTTGAGGTTGATGAGTCCAATCCATTTACATAATTAACAGATAACAATGGCTCACTGTGGCATCTGCTTAAATAGTAATAATGATATATTTACATATATACAGGAGTAATACTACAAACGTAGACTAAAACATTTTCATATTTGAGACAAATACCCAATTTGACGTAGATGATTGATTTCTGTCAGAAAACAAAGCGAGTTCATATAACGAACCTTTCAGTTTCTTTGCTGTTTGTCTTTGGTGTCAATGTAAGGTGGAATTCAGTATTTTGTTACTTTCTGGGAAAAGATCTGGACTTTCGAGTTGACTAAAAAATTAGATGACTATACTACGTGGTTTGGATGTCACAGTGAGTCCCTTAGTTGCTCTAGCTTTGGGGCTCTGACTATAATTTAACCTTTGCCAGTAACATTACAATCATTCGAATACATTCATCACTTATTCGTAGTCCATACTTCAATCATTGCAATATTTATAAATTTTTAAACGTTAATCTATACATATTCTATTAGCTTAGACCTTTCGGATGTAAAATTAGTAATAGCTAAAGATGTAAGGTTTTATTACATGAACCCGCATTTATGATTGATGAAGTTATAGTTGTAGCAAGTGTCGATTTTTACATTTAATACCAGGCCAAATCAAATTTTAATTTTAATCATAAACAACAAACATATAAATTATTTATATTTAGTTCATAAATAATATAATACTTATTCGAGATGAAAATAAAGTCAGTGGCATTTCCTCACCAAATTTAAAAGATAGGAAAAATTATATTTTTTTTAAGAGACTGTAAAAATATTTAGTCTTATTTCTATAGTATTATTACCACCTATACGGGTTGTTTTTTTATATAGCTGTGTTGTAAGAATTATTTAAATAGTACTACAAGTTTTATTATTAGTTTTTTATTAGTTGGAGCTAGGTAATATTTTTATTTCCTTCCTTAGTAACATAAATTACAAGTTGGTTTACTATCCCGGCAATTTTTTATAGTTTTTTTTAGCAAGCTGAGGTAGAATTTAACATTTGCAAATTAGAAACATTATTTGATAAAATTCATCAGTTGTTTTTAACTAATATATACATTATTTTAATGCCATGTATTTAATGCAACAGAAAAAGTCTAAGTAGATTGCAATCGTTAAATTGGATAAAACAAAATTATCATTCCATCATAAAGTTTACTAACAATAATACATACTCGCTTCTTGATCTTTTGCATTGTTAAAACCAACAATTCTTCCAGAGTATAAACACTGTCTAACAGAGCAACATCGGTGGATCTATTTATACTATTTATACTTAGAAATAGCTATAAATCAAGTATAAACCGAGTTTATAGGCTCATGGCAAAATTTTGTACAATTTACTAACTTTAAAGCATTTTGCAATCATGTTAAAATGTTTATACATATGGCCATTAATGTAACATAAACAGATAGGGAAACAACTAAATAACAACTATTTTAGATTTATGAGAGTTTTGTAGAACTATTTGTAGCTGAGAACACATTTACCGTCCAGCTGAAAATAACATCAGTGATTCGCGTCACATTTGAGCCCGAAAATCAAG